>KE373053.1:100519-122340 GCA_000418225.1 Zizania latifolia
AAGACCTACACCAAGATCTGCAGTATACCTTTTATGCACACCACGTGTTTGATGAAATGTTTCAAAGAATTTTGCACTGCACTTTAGGTGTTTGATAGATTGTCTACAAGCGCTTGATTTTTGGATTACACTACGAATACTTTTCTGCGTGTTCTAGTGTATATCGAGTGTTTGTTGATTTACTTGAGAGGATCTGCAATGAACTGATTTATTCAACAAGTACTTGATCTCTTGCATGAGAGCGTTTTGTGCGTTTCTCTTTTTATGAGAACGTCTGTTTCCGTCATGAACGCATCCTGATCGATACTTGTGTTTTTCCGTAGTTGCTGTGTTCAAGTTTTAATTGGTAGAGTTTTTGTATCGATTTGCCTGGTGTGACTATTATTGTCTAACCTTGTGCTAAATCTCATCAAGTCACTGGCAAGTCCGATACTCAAAGTTTTCAGGAGTTTTATTTTTCCGCTGTATTTTTTATTGCCCCCATTCACCCCCCCCTCTGGTCGCTAGTTTCGATCCTACAACCTATTGGCCTGACGGAGCCCTTCGACCTCCGAAGCTGCTGCTGCCCTAGCCTCGTGCTCCCTCTAGACTTTAGCTCGAAGCCCCTCGGTGGATGCCTCAGCCTGCTGATGGCGCTGGGTAGCCTCCGAAGCTTGCCGCCAGAGGTTTCGGATGTCCCTTGCTACGAGGTCCTCCTGACAGTCGATGGCCAGGGCAGCCCCGTGAAGCAAAGCGAAGGCCTGCGGCACAAGGAGGTTAAGACAAAGGAAAAACATAAGTGTCTATCGAACCAGTCTTTAGCCCCATTACCTGGAGCAGAGCTTCTTCGGCAGCTACGGTAAGGTCGACGTGACGGTAGCGGCCCATCTCCGCTAACAAGTCGCTGTCCGCGAGGCCTTCATTACCCCGAAGAAATTAGGACACCATGTCCCTGACTGGTGCCCCCGACGAGATGAAGGGACGCAGCAAGGGGACCCTACTCATCGCCTCCCCCTGGGCCGAGCTTTAGTCAGCGACCCCGGCCCCAGCGATCGAAGGAGCCAGAGCGGCAGCTTCGTCATCTGCCCCCTCGTCACCATCGTCATCTTCATCAGTGGAGGAGCCCTCATGGGACTCCCCACTGCTCCCTCTACTGCTGCTGCTGTTTGATGACTCCACCTCATCGATGATCTCGATGGCACCGTCTTGACGATCGCCGAGGTCTCCGTCGGCGCTAGCTGCAACATCTGTAAGAAAAATACTAAGTCAAGGACTGGCTAGTGGCAAAGGCTACCGAGGGGTTCGAACTATCAAGGTACTTTGGACTTCTACGACCGGAGAGATTTTTGGGCAGTCTGGGGGGACGAAGAGGTCACCCTAGTCTATCTCCAAGGGAGCCGGCGGAGCCTCCACCTCCTGGTTCACCCCCGAGCTCGAGGGGACCTCTTCTGCCTCCACCTCAACGGCTGGGCTTTGGGGCGGCGGTGACCTCGCCCCCGAAGCCATGATTGCCAGCACCACGGGCAGGGGCTCGGACGGCTTTCCAGAGCCTGTCGGACCTCACAGGCGCTGCGACGATGAACCCTGAGGCTCGTCATCCTCGTCCGCTCTCTTTCTCTTCCCCTTCGAAGGGGTGGGGTCTAGGAGTTCCGGGAGCGTCGGCACCTCGTCAGCACCTAGCCGGGCCCATATTCAGTTGTACCTCTCCCAAGACCTGACTAGAGCGAGGCGTCGGCTTAGCTCATTCACGGTCGGAGCACCCACGACGCGCTCCGCCGCCTTGATCGCCTCCTCTGGCGTCAGTATGTCCCGCTTGGCTGCAGAGCAACGAAGCCAAATGATTAAGAACATTGAGCGAAGTGTCTATAATTCAAAGGGTTATGATTCGAAGCCTCACCGATGAACTCTGAAGGGATCTCCTTCAGCTCGCCCGACGTGGAGTTTGTGAAAAGGCCCTTTGGCCATCTGTGCCCAAGGGGGCTGATCTGGAGGGTGATGAACTCCTCCGTGAGGTCCCTCATGCTCATCCTTTGGGCCACCTTTTGTAGGAGCTGGACCCGAGACCTAATGAGGGCGTTGGTACAGCGGAGGGGGGAGTTCGCTCTAACGGTGATGTAGAACCAATTCTGATCCCACCTCGAGTACCAACGGTCGTTCAAAGCCCTCACCGAGAAAGAGTTGTTAAACTCTTGGCGGAGCTTGAAGTTAACACTGCTGAAGGCTAAGGCCCTGATGACTCCATCTTCGCAGGTCCGCTTCTTGGGTTGGCAGTTTGCATCATGGAGGGCCACGAAGACGTCCGCTCATCCCTCGCACCCTTCCGCCCTCATAGCCCACTCAAAAATGGCGAGGAGGGCTATGGTGTTCGGGGACAGCTGGGGAAGCTACAGGTTGTACATCTGGAGCACCTCGCCCAGTAGCTCCTCTGCAAGGATCCTGAGCCCTACCTCAAAGAAGGCTTCGAAGACCACCGCCTTGTCATCTCGTGGGGCAGGGATGATGTCGTGCTTTGAGACATGGAGGTCGATAGACTAGATGACCTTCCTGGTGTAGGCGTCATTGGAGGAGTCCGGCATGGACCTCGTCTTCTTTAGCTCTAGGGTCTGTTCGAACTTCTCCGAGCGAGGCCGAAGGTCATACGGCCCATAGTGCTTTGCTGCGGCCTTCGCAGTCGCCACCACAGCCGCCGCTGCTTGGGCCTACACGGAGGAGGAGCCACCACCGAGGGGGAGGCTTTTTGCCACGGAGGCCTTCTTTGGCATCTTCGTGAGTCTAGGTTGGACACTAGCGAAGGAGCGGATGGAGGTTAATGAAGCTAAGAGCTTCACAAGCGAAGGGCTAGGAGCTCAGAATGAAGTAAGATCGAGAGCAAAGGCTAAGGATGCTGGTGCGCATAATGAGCTCGGAGGAGCAAGGGGCTTATATAAGCGGTAAAAGAACACGCGCTCTCTGCCCGAAGCCATTTTTACCACCCCGTACGCTTCTTCCGAAGTCTATGATCGATGGGGCCAAGGTAAAATAGGGTTGCGCGCCTCTGCTTGGCGATGGTTCATTTTCGGACCGTTGGCCAAGCCAGGCGTCGTTTGGAGTTCTGAGGGCATCCCATCAGCTCCTGCCAGTCATTTAATGATCGAAGTGTGGTTGGTCCTAGTCCGAGCTCCGAAGCCCTCAGCTCCGAAGGAGGCTACAAGGAGGTCTTATTTGTCTAAGGTGCGCTTTACCCCTTCGGCAGAAGGGCTACGTGTGAGGGGCTACTATTGAGGGAAATTACTTTACCCTAACAGGGCTCCAATAATATTGGTTGCGAAGCCCCCCTTCGGAGAAGCAGGTTGATGCTTCGTTTGGGCTCATGACGAAGCCCCCTTCGAATTGCGGGGTACGAAGCCTCCGAGAACACCTGACAAGTGGCCTCGAAACCGTGGGATTCTTGTCCCCTCCGATGAGATATGCATTCGGGTTCGTTCACACGGAGGGTTACTAAACTGCCCATATGTAAATTCACTGTTCCTGCTGTAATAGTCGGTTAGGAGTAGGGGGTAACTTTGTATTACCCCATGGTAATTGTGTCTATAAATACCCTCCCCTTTACAAGGTAAGGGGATCGAACTCATGGAGTAGTAATCAATATAACTCTTGCTCTAAGGTTATTATCCGTTCGGAGGCCTAGAGCACTGTTCGAACCTTAGTATACACTTTAAACCCTAAGAGGTTTTTAAACATTTAAACCTGTTGCGTAGTTTCGAATTGTGCCAACAGTATTACTCTCAGCAAGAGTCAGTGTCCATCAACACCTGATGAGCTAGAGAAGATGAGTGTGATCCCGTATGTTTCCGCAATCGGGTCCATCATGTATGCCATGCTTTATACACGCCTAGATGTTTCCAATGCTCTAAGTGTTACGAGCAGATACCAATCAAACCCGGATGAACGTCACTGGGTGATGGTAAAGAGTATCCTCAAGTACTTGAGAAGAACTAAGGATATGTTCCTAGTCTACGGAGGTACGGAGGAGCTCATTGTAAATGGTTACACTAATGCTAGTTTTCAAACCGACAAGGACGATTTGAGATCATAATTTGGATTTGTGTTTTGCCTCATTGGAGGCGTAGTGAGTTGGAAGAGTTCCAAGCAAGAAACGGTTATAGATTCAACAACGGAGGCCGAGCACATTGCAGCTTCTAAAGTTGCAAAGGAGGTTGTTTAGATCAGAAAGTTTATTTCTGAGCTGGGTGTTGTCCATAGTGTGTCTAGTCCAGTGGAACTCTATTGTGATAATAGTGGTGCCATTGTGCAAGTCAAGGAGCCAAGGTCACACCAGAAGTCCAAGTACATACTACGGTGCTATCACCTCATCTGAGAGATCATAGATAGAGGTAATGTAAAGATATGCAAGGTGCACACAGATTTAAACATTGTCGATCCATTGACGAAACCTATCTCACAGCCCAAGCATGAGGCGCACTTGAACTCTATGGGTATTAGATACTTGTGTGATAGAGTCTAGTGTATGTGAGAGAAAGAGTCTTGTCTATGCTGATGTATTTTGGATAATTGGTTATCATGTTCCTTGAATAATTATCTTTTACATTGATCAGCAAATATGTGACTTATTTGTGAAACTCTTTGTTTTATAATGATATTATTCTAAACGATCCCTAATCTCATATCATCATGTGGGACAGTGATGATTTATAGATAAGCACATTTTCTGATTGATGATCATGTTTCACGGATCATAGATATGGAGATATCAAATCAGTGATGTGGACACATGTTAGAGAATATGGTGTTGGATAGACCCACCTTGAGATACTGCTGGGATTGTTGTTCTTGATGTGCCATCAGTTGTCATCTCAAATGGTGTGCCTGCAGAATCCTTTGTCCTGAGATCGTCATTGATTCCAGAATGTGTAGTAACACACTTAGGGACTTCCAAACGCTATTCCGTAACTGGGTAGTTATAAAGGTTACTTTCGGGTATGTTATGAAACATGTCTTGGGATGTGAGCGATCAAGATAGAATTTATCCCTCCTAAATAACAGGAGAGACGTCTCTGGGCCCCTCGAGATAGTTGGATTGGGAAAGTGCATGGCCATGCCACTATGATAAAAGAGTTAATCATGATTAATCCACTATTTGATCGAGTGAAGTGTCGAGCTATCACAAGGGTGGCACGAATCTCGCCTTGAGCTTGACTGATGTCGTGTGGTAAAGGGATTAGTGCATGAGTATATCAAGGTTCAGTTGATATGATCTTTGTATGCATTCGAGGGTCAGTATGTGCTGCTAGGTACCGCTGTTGACCTGTGATCCGGAAAATATTTTCGGGTAGCGGCCATTTGCATATGAACCTATCGGGTCAGACGCTTAATGGGATAGGATTTAAAGCTTGCAAGAATTGACTCTTGTGCAAGTGGGAGATTGATGGATATATGCCCAAGAGAATTCTTGGAGAACCGAAAGTTCTAGCTTGAGGCCGGAAGTTCTAGGTTCTGAAGCAACCGGAAGTTCCGGTGGGACCAGAAGTTCAGGGCCAGCCCTAGTTTCGGTTTCTTGAGGAACCGGAAGTTTCGGTTAGATCGGAAGTTCCGAGCCTACCTGAAAGGTAAATTCTGGATGAACCGGAAGTTTCGAGTGGAACCAAAACTTCCGGGTTGAAATAAATTCGATACGGAATGTTATTTTTGGAAGTTCCAGGCCTAGACCAGAACTTCTGGGCCAGACAAATAGATTAGATCTGTTGGACTTTAACACTGATTAAAGGCCTATGAAAAGGCACTATATAAGGAGAGGAGGAGCAAGGACAAAAAGGCTGTTGTTGCTGCTATTGGCTGTTGCTTTCACCCCTACCATAACCCTAGCTGCCACCTCTCCTGGCTACACCAGTTGTGGCCATCTCTCCCTAACCTCACGCATGACACTAGCATACCATAGAGGCGCTGCTGCAATTGCGATGCTGATCATCGCAAGGTTGCATCATCTTCGCTGCTGACGATTGGATAGAGCTGGGCGGAGTTAATCGAGGACATGTTTCCCCAACTCTTCTTCCGCTGCCCTAACGCGTCTCACGACTAGAGGTAACGATCCATGATCCCATTACTCGCATGGTTCCTATGTTGAATGGGGTAGAAAAAGTTTTATTTTATGCTAGCGTAGCCTACCTGTTCCCCAATAGTGCTCAAGGCCGATTGGACCCCGGGCATGGCTCGGCCGGCCACCCTATCTGAGGATCAACGGAAAAGCTGAGTTTCTTGACTTGGGCTGTCCACGAGTAGCGGTCGATGATGGGCTCGATAGGACAAGCTGCCCCGTCGAGTCTCCAACGAACGCCAAACTCCCAAACACAAACACGGAGCCGGTCGGCACAAGGAAATCTGAAGAAGGTGCCATCGGATACTAGTGAAAGCAACGCAACCCCCTACCTAGTGCACCAACTATCGATGAATCACCGAGCAGTCCACCCAAGGGGGTACCCGAGGTGGTGATTAGATGTGTGTAAGGGAAGAGAAGTGCCATCGAACCCGATGGTCGATTCTAAAACACAAGAGCTAATATTTATACTGGTTCGAGTCTTCCAGAGGATAATAACCCTACGTCTAGTGTTTTGATGTATAATATGATGGTGGAGCTTACAATGCGATGCAATTAAGCTATGGAGGTTTAAGGCGTCGAAAGCAAGAAAACTTATGCTTCGATGATAAAAGCCTAGATTGGATGTCTCTAGGAGTGCCTCGCCTTCTTTATATACTCAGGAGGTGAGCCCAATCAACCCAGGACTCTATTCCGAGTCGATCTAGGATTGCCTACCGAACTCGGGCTCTAAATCCCTAATTACAAGGATTCTGGTTGAAACATATCTCTTTATACCATATCTGGAGTTTAGTCACCCGATAAGGATTCAACCTTCCTTATCAGAGCTAAACCCCCCATGGGCCATACTAGATGACAATGCTGGACTTAGCCTGCTCTCGGTCCGGACTGATAAGCCCAATTGTGGGGTATCCGAGGGTCACATCCCCGACAGTGCGTGGTAGAAAATTTTTGTTTTTGACCAGCATAGCCTCCGTGTTCCCCCAACATGCTTGACAATTCGACCAAAGTGCTTGACCACTCAAATCGATTAAAACCAATTTGTTCAACAACAAATTAATTTGTTCATCACTTATCAGTGATCATACACGTGATCTCACAATCTCTCCTTTGATGAACACATTGGCAACACCACGAAAAAGCACGATGAAATTTTTTTGATTTTTGAAAGCACAAACAAGCACCAGTTTTTCTCCCCTAAAGTTTGTTTCAAAGAACGATAAATACCTTGAAAATTGAGTGCAAAAGAGAATGATTTCATAAAAAACAATTTCTCCCCCTAATTATTTCTCCCCATTTGACAATGATTTCATCGAGTGAAGCAAAAGAGAGAAATTATCATGAGAACACCATTTTTTTGATTTCTTGATTTGAAAGCTTTGAAGTGTACCTAAAGCAATCCACGTGACAAGGTTTGAAACACAAATGAAATAGATAGATCAACCAGCTCACATCAAGTCTAAAAGCCTCAAGATGAAACTAAGCTATAATTCTCAAGTTCAAATCAGCACTAAGAAATTATGATTTCAATGATTTATAATATTGACTTTCATTAGGACCAATCTAAGAGAAATACCTCACACATAATTCAAACGCGTCCACAAAACCAAAACAATGCTTAATGCTCTTAAAAGTGTAATTCATAGACATTAAAAATTTCAGATTTGATACATGCAACTTTTGTATGAAATTTTCACAAGTACCTATCTCAGCACAGCGACCACTATCCAGAAATAGATGATGCCACCTGAGCTTCGGTCACATGACCTATTGTGAAGTTCTTGAACACACAAGCAATCCCTATTTTAATGGTTTTGTCATCTATAATCATTTTCAAGTTCATATCAAAGTGCGATGATAAGTAGTCTCGTCAGACAACCTAGGCAAAACATTTTTTATGAATGTAGAACTTTCTGTGCTTTTGCACACTTTTCTTTTTTTATGTGCTTTTGCACACTTTTTTTTGTTATTTTTCATTTAGATTTGATTGTTTTGACATTGCATGAGCTATAGTACTGCTAGTACTAAAATTGGAAGCACTATCATGGTAAAATAAACATAGCTAAAACATATGTAAGCATAATTAACTTAAACTAGCCACTAAATTAACACAACATATTTCTTTATCTTTCACTTGAATATTTAAGTATCATGTGTCATATCCCTCAAAAACTATGTCATAGGCTCATAAAAAGACTAAAAGACATGAAAGCAAGACTATTGATCCATGATCTTTACAAGATATTGCTAGCAAGCACAAAGCTTAACTGAAGGTAAAAATTAAAGCTCCATGTTTTGTTCTTTTTGTTTTCATTTTGAATATAAATAATGCACAAAAATAAGCATGAATGTATTATGATACAAATGAAAATGCAAACTCCCCCTCAAAACAAACTCATTGGATGAACAATGCCCAACTCTCCTTAAAGAAAAGCAAAGTAGGAAGAATCCAAAGGTTTAGTGAAAATGTCTACCAATTGTAACTCAGTGTTAATAAAAAAAAGCACAACATCACCTTTCTCCACATGATCTCTAAGAAAATGATATTGAATATTAATATGCTTTGTTCTAGAGTATTGCACTGAGTTCTTAGTAGTATTTATAGCACTTGTGTTATGACAATAATGTGGAACATGATCACAATTAATCTCATAATCATTGAGTGTAGAAATAAGCCAAAGAACTTATGAGCAACAACTAGCAACAGCAATATATTCAGCTTCAGCAGTGGATTGTGTAACAGAAGATTGTTTTCTAGATGACCAAGCAATAAGTGATGTTCCCAAGAAATAACATGTACCACTAGTACTCTTTCTATCAATTCTATAACCTTCAAAATCAACATCAGAAAAAGCGCTTAAATTAACACTTGAATAAGTAGAATACCATATGCCAAATTCTTGAGTAAACTTGAGATACCTAAGTATACGCTTGATAGCTTGACGATATGAAACATGAGGAGAAGCTTGAAACTGAGCATAGAAACTAATAGAAAATTGAATATCCAGCCTCGATGTAGTGAGATGCAAAAGTGAGCCGATCATGCTATGATATTCTTTTTGATCAACAGGCTCACCATCCTCGTCAGGATCCAAAGAGAAAGTAGCTCCCATCGGTGTAGCAATTGGCTTACAATTTTCTATGTCAAAACACCAAAGAAGATCCTTGGTGTACTTACTCTGATGAACAAAAGTGCATTCTTTTGTTTACTTGATTTGTAGTCCCAAAAAGTACATCAACTCACCCATCATACTCATCGCAAACTCTCGGCACATAGTCTTAAAAAACTTGGAAACTAAGGAGTGAGATGAATAACCAAAGATAATATCATCCACATAAATCTGAACAAAAAGTTGATCATTTTCTTACTTGAAAAGAAACAAAGTTTTATCCACTTTTCCCTTTGCAAAACCTTTTTTCAAGCAGAAAAGTTTTCAACCTATCATACCATGCTCTCAGGGTTTGCTTCAAACCATATAAAGCATTAGACAACTTGAAAACATGATTTGAAAACTTTGGATTTTCAAAACCTGGTGGTTGCTTAACATAAACTTTCTCAATTATGAAACCATTAAGAAAAATACTTTTAACATCCATTTGATACAATCTAAAACCTTTTGATGCAGCAAAGGCTAAAAAGAGTTTAATGGCTTCAATTCTAGCAACATGAGCAAATGTTTCATCAAAGTTTAAACCTTCCATCTAAGTAAATCCTTAAGTAACAAGACTAACTTTGTTTCCAATAATTAAACCATCCTCGTTCTGTTTATTTAAAAAGCCCATTTAGTTCCAATAATGTTATATCCTTGAGGTGGTTCAACCAAATTCTAGACTTTGTTACATTAAAAGTTTTCAAGTTCTTCATGCATAGCATTGATCCGCGATTCATCAGTTAAAGTATGAGAAATGTCTTTGGGTTCAAGAGAAGATACAAAAGCTAAATGAGCATGAGAGTCGGGAGAAGCAAACCTAGAACGAGTGACACACTCATATAGATTACCAAATATTTGTTCAGAAGGGTGTTGACGTTGAATATGCAAAGGAGCAGAAACATCTCGAGAAGTGTCTTGTAAAATATCTTCAAGGGATGAAGTGATCTCTCTAGAAATATTTGAAGTTGCCGAGACTTCATCTCCTTATGGTCGGTATTGCTCCTCGACTGCCTCTAAATGATGGTCGGACCCGACCCGAACATTGGTCTGACCGCCAACCGCATCAACATCTTCGTCATCACTTTCTTCGACAAAGATGCTGTCATTCTCTCCCTAAATCTATGCACCTGTACCTATAACATCGGGTCTAGTACCAGGACTAGCCTCATCAAAAGTGACTTCATAAGTCTCTACAATCTTGTTAGTTTCTAATATAAGTACACAGTAACCTCGAGTATGAGCGAGATAACCAAGAAAAATGCCATCTTGAGATCTTGCTTCAAATTTATCTAAATTTCTAGATTTCAACACAAAACATTTGCACCCAAAAACTCTCAAGTGAGAAACATTAAGTCTATATCCAAAACAAAGCTCATAAGAAGTTTTGCGTAGCTTTGATCGTAGAAAAACTCTATTTGAAATATAGCAAGCTGCATAAATTACTTCAGCCCAAAACTTTTTAGGAGTTTGATATTCATCAAGCATAGTCCTAGCCATCTCAACCAAAGTTCTATTCTTTCTTTCAACAACACCATTCTGTTGTGGAACTCTAGGTGAGGAAAACTGATGTCAATACCTTTTTAACCACAAAAGTACTCAAAATATGAATTCTTAAATTTAGTACCATTGTCACTTCTAATTGTTCTAAGTGCTCCCGGGAGTTCAATAGAAAGTCTAAGAACCAAGTTTTAAAAAAGACCAAAAGCTTCATCCTTAGATGTCATAAAGAAAACTCAAAAGTATCTAGAAAAATCATCAATAATGACAAGAACATACCACTTTTCCCCAACAGATTGAACTCGAGTTGGTTCAATAGTATCCATGTGTAAAAGTTGACCAGATGCAATTGTTATAACCATGGTAATGGGAGCATGTGAGCCAGAAATCATTTTGGCATGACGATAAGAAGAGCAAACCAAATCACCAACACCTTTAAGTTTCGGTAAGCCACGAAAAAGATCTAAACCACTAACACGAGTGAGATGATCAAAACCAACATGGCCAAACCTATGATGCCAGGAGAATAAATCTTTGGAATCATTGGCAAGCAGACATTTAATCTTAGAAGATGAAGGTGAATCAAAATCAACTTTAAAAACTCTTCCAAAATGTGAAATCTCAAACAAAAGCTCACACGAGGCATCAAGAACTTTACAACCAGATTTTTTAAAGCACACCTCAAGATTCTCATCAATCATTTGTGATACAGAAAATAAGTTGTATTTTAGATTGTCAACAAGAGCTACATCTTTGAATATGAATTTATCACTTACCTTGACTGTACCTTTAGCAAATGCTGAGGCTAGTAGAAGCATCCAGAAAAGTCACTGATTCAGACCGGGATACACGTGTGAGGGAGGAGAACCAATTTTTATCTTCGAACATACGGCGTGAACATCCAGGGTCTACTAGCCATATGTTCTCCTTCCTTATTCTCAAGGCCTACACATGAGAAGATGTCGAGGTCTCAGTACTGTGGTTAGATAAAAGAAATTTAGGAATCTAGTACTGAGACACCTGACCAGAAACACCAGTAGGCAAAAATCCTCGAGCAAAACCAGTGTCACTTTTACCTCTTACCAAAACAGGGCCCTGTCGGTCAAACCACTGAATTACTCAAGGTCCAACCACTAAACGAGAACGACCCGACCACTTCAAATATTGTGGTCTGACTGCTCTACTCGATTCCATTAATGACTGTTGCCACTTATGTTTAGCAAATGATTTTTCTCTATTCTTTTTCTGTTGTCTTGTAAGTCTAAAACAGAACTGAACCAAGTGTCCATCTTTTCTACAATGTGTATAATTATACTTCATAGGTTTAGTTGTTTTAGATGCAAAAGCAATTGCACTTGATGTTACTAAGTTTGACAAGGTTCCAGCAGATTTAAAAACTGTTTGCTTTAGTTCTGGTTTAACCTCAATCTTACCTTTTTGAATAACCTTGATTGCAGTAGGTTGATGAGAAGTAAAATAAGCACGAGCATCAAAACCTAGTCCTATATGATTAGTGCTTACTTTAGATGTATCTAATAACATGTTGAGGTTCGTTTTACTAGTTGAAAAGCGTTGCAAGGATCTTTGTAAATAATCAACTTCTTTTGTTAAAGCAACACAATTTTTACAAACATCAATAATGCTCTTTTGTTTGCGACAATTTGAACAAAACAACGTTTCATGAGTACGCAAGTTATTTTACAAAAGTTTAACTCTACCATAAGCATCTTTCAGTTTCAATTCAAGCAATTAACAGTTTGAACAATAAGTTGAATCATGTTTCACAATGGTTAAGCTCTTCATATTCTTAAGTTGTTTGAATTTGCTACAATACAAAGCATTTACCAAAGAACTAGCATATAAAGCAACTTTCATCTTTTTCAAATAGTTCTTGATAACAAATAGTTCATCAACAACTCGAGAAAGCATGGTAGTACTAATAGCAAAATAAGATTTATTCTTGACAATTTTATCTTTGAGCTTATGAAGAGTGGAAGCATGAACATCTCTTAAAGCAATAATTTTATATTACAAAGCATCACATGATTTGCTTGAATCATCATCAGGAATAAAATACTTGAGCCTATCAATTTCAGAATTGGTGATTCAACAACAAGTTCATGATTCTTATCTTTCTTATTGTATTTTCTTAATTTATTATCAAGACGAACAACAGCACGAGTTAAATCATCGTAAGTAGGTTTTACCTCATTTTCATCGCTGAAGAGTTCATCCTCACTTGAGCCTACCATATCATGTTCCATGAGACAAATTCTAGTGAGATCATTCTTTTTTGCCTTTGCCCTCATCTTCACTTCTATCGCTCATTGAGTCCACATCACTCATATCAACTTGATCGAGGGTGGCAAGAACTCGATACACTATCTTCTTGTAGTTGTGATTCTTTATCTTACCCTCTTTGGATGAGTGCTTGTTGTCCTCCTTGTCTTCTTTTGAAGATTTCTTGAGTTTGAGACAGTTGACACAAATATGGTTTGTCTCACCACATTCAAAGCACCAAACAGGACCGCATCTTCTTCTGTTTCTTACATTGTTTAAAGCTTTAGCAACTTTTGTAGAAAGCAAAGCTAAGTCCTCCTCTGTAAACTGCTCAAATTGTTCATCAGACAATGCATTTAAAGCTGATAAGGAAATACTCGAAGATGATACAAAAGAAGAAAACTCATTAGAAGGCGAAGAAACCAAAGCCATTGACTTAGGAGAAATTTTGCGTGAAAATATATTCAATTCATGAGTTTTTAATTTTGAATAAAGAGTGTCCAAAGTAAGAGTAGTCATATCCACCGACTCTTGAATTGAAGTAACTTTCATCCCCCAAATGGATATATCAAGCCCAATAAGCAAATGTCTAGCAATTTCAGAATCAGTATAATTAATAGCATAAGAAGAATCAACTGAACGAAGATTGCTAAGAATTTTGTTAAAGCATACAAAATATTCATCCAAGGTCTCACCGGGTTTCATCTTAAATTTTATGTACTTTTTCTTGTATACGTCTTTGCATACTTCCTTGATTATGGAGGAGCCTTAATGATAGGAACAAAGAGCATTCCACGTCTCATGCGCAGAAGAAAAATGAGAAATACGATCAAAATCAAAACACCCAACACCATTGATAATCAAGTTTTGAGCTTTGTAATTTGCTTCAAAAGCGGACTTATTAGTGTCATTAATTTGATTATCAAAAGATGGATCATATGGTTTAGAAACCTTTTCCCAAATATCAAAACCATGTGATATGATATAAGCCTTCATCTTTGTTTTTCAAAACTGAAAATTAATTCCATCAAAAATATAAGGCTTAGTTAAAAACCTCTCGGATGCCATGGTGATTGTTTAGATCGGTTAAGATCAAAACAAAATAGAAACCAAGCTCTGATACTAATTATAAGATCGAAATGCATTAACCACAGCAACGAGAGGGGGTGAATGGTTGTAGTACCCCAAAAATAAAATCAGAAAGCTAATTCCCGACCAATCAGCAAAATCTCTGACCAGGCTAAAATTCCTAAGGACTCAAGAAATTTCCCGAAGGGTTCCTGAATTTCCTGAAGGCTTTCTCGAGGGCTCAGCAAATTTCCTTAGGGTTTCCCGAGAGCTGAAAATAGCCTAACCAAGGAACGATAAAATAAATGTAACTTTAAAACCGTAACTTAGATTGATCTGAAATTTTAACACAATAAATAAGACTTCAATACAAACTTTAGGGAGTGGTTTTACTCAAATATGAGTTTCCAATCAAAAGTTTTGATCCTCAGGAGTTACAGTAGTGTAAAAACAAAGCAAATCCAATCCAAAAATTAAAACCTTAATTACTCCTAAAATATGAGTAATAAATTAACGAAACTTTGCAGGTCTCTTTCTTAATTACTCCTAGCAAGGTTTTGGATAAATCAATTTGAATTAAATCGCAAGTAAAAGTGAAATCACAAAATAAGCCAAAACGATGCAAACCGATGAACATTAAGAAGAAAGAACGCGATACCACACTCCTTGATGCTTGAAGATGAATCTTTATTGTATAAGAGTATTTACAAGGTACATCCAAAGCACCCCTCACTAAATCATGAACAAAGCCCTAGATGGAAGAGCAAAAGGCTAAACCCTGATTTTTCTCTTCTTCTTCGTTACAACGTTTCACTCTCCCCTCTAGTCTATTTATAACCCCTCATGGCTACCACCATGAGCCATGAAATTAACAACTTTTGGAATCCTAATCCAACTAGGAATCCATATCCCTTATGAATCCTCAAATCCTAATTCCTTCTGAATTTTCCTCTCTTTCCATATTCACACACATCCTGCATATGACATATGGAAGCCTCTCTTTCCATATTCGCAAACATCCCGCGTACGCCATATGAAAACCTCATCTTCACGTGCAGCATCCTCTAGCCTGATCATCCTACATGCCATCCTCAACTGTTCTGAACCTCAACTCCTCCCTGAACCTAGCTCCGATCCCGTCATCGACCACAACTCGCCCTCAAGCAATGCCTGCACATGAACAAACCAAGAAACCGTATTTCGAGCACAAGTTCTCTCAAACTTGACTCAACCATTCCAATCAATTATAAACATGGTGAATTTATTGAATAAATAATTAAGCACATGATCCGACTCGAACATCAAAAATCCAAGTGATCCAAAATCCCGAGTGCTAAAATTTCTCGAGTGTCTCTCGAGGGTTGAATTTTCTCAAGGCTAAGTGCTGAATTTCCTCAAGTGCTAAGTGCTGAGTTTCCGACAAGAGTGCTCGACAACTCGACTAAAGTGCTCGACCACTCAAAATGATCAAAACCAATTTGTTCATCACTTATCAATGACCATACACATGATCGAATAGATTTGATCGAATAGGCATCGTTGAATGGCCCATTAGTACGTTGCCCCTGTATTCTTGAGCTTGAATGACATGGTGGTATAGCAGTACATGCCGAATGGTGTGATGAAGGAGGTTTTCTCCTGGTCTTCTTTTTTGAGGCCTATTTGATGATACCCTGAGTAGCAGTCGAGGAAGCATAGGAGGGAGCATCCTACAGTTGAGTCTATGACCTGATCAATCCTAGGTAACCCAAAGGGATCTTTTGGGCAGTGCTTGTTTAGGTCGGTGTAATCGACACACATCCTCCATTGCCCTATCTTCTTTTTTATTAGTACTGCATTTGTGAGCCACTCAGGGTGGTAGACTTCCCGGATGAATCTGGCCACCAGGAGTCGGGCGATCTCGGTTTTGATTGCTTCTTTTCTTTCTTGGGCAAATCTTCGGAGCTTCTGCTTGGAAGGTTTCACGGTGGGGAATACATAGAGTTCGTGCTCGATCAGCTCCCGAAGAACCCCTGCCATATCAAAGGGCTTCCATATAAAGATGTCCATGTTAGAGCGCAGAAAGTTGTCTCTGGAACCGAAATTGACCTGTAAAGTGATTGAGCCAAGGGGCACCGACCCTTTCCCAGGGATTATGCCATAAAACGTGGTGTTTTCCTTCCGAAGGCTATCGACTGAGATGCTAAGATCGATGAGGGATTGGTGGAAAAGGATGTATAGACCGCTCCCACCATCAATCAGCACCCGCTTCATGCGTACCTTGAAGATCACCGGATTGACGACTAGGAGCCACCGCCAGGCTTTGGGATATTGGTCCACTGGTCTTCTTGACTGAAAGTGATCGGGACCTCTAACCACCGCAGTCATTGAATCTCCTTGAATCTAGCGGTATTGACCTGCTGGTCTAGGACTTTCTGTTGCTGCTTTGTTTCAGATGAGGAGGGTCCTTTGAAGACGATATTAACTGTTTTTTGAGGCTCCTAGAAGTCGTTATCGCTTTGGGGATGGCCATCCTTTCTAGGACAGTCGTCGTCTTCCTGGCACCTCCAATCCTATCGAGGGTTACTTCGGGCTTCCCAGACTAATGCGTCCTGTAGGGAGTAGCACTTACGCATCGTGTGATTGCCCTTGGGATGAAATGGACAGGGTTTGTCTAGTTCCCCATGCATCGACTCGTCTTCTCGATGCCTCGACTTGTAGGCTACCATGATGGTTCTTTCTGTCTTCCTCTTCTGATCTTGCTTAAGCCGAGAGGTTCTTGGTCATTCATCTTCTCATCAGGGAGACCGACGGCAATCATCCTTTCTCAGCGATGGAGATCACTATCTACATATTTCTCAGCGATGGAGATCATGCGTGCTATCGTGGTTAGTTTCTTCCTCACAAGGACTGCATGCACCTCAGACGAGTGGTGCAGGGTGTCATTAAAGTAATTGATTATGTCATGTTCCTTGACATCCACAATGGTGGTCCTTTTCTCCGAGAATCTTTGGACAAAACTTCGAAGAGATTTGTCTTCCTTCTGTCGCAGTTGTTGTAAATCGTAGCGGGTACCAGGTTTCTACCATGTCCCCTAATAATTGCCGATGAAAGCCTTGCGAAGCTATGTCCAAGAGTCAATTGAGTTCCTCAGCAAACTGGAGAGCCAGTTGTTGGTAGAGGGCGAGAGCATGACTGGCAAATAATTTGGCATCACCTTCTCGTCATCACCAGCCACATGGACAGCTGTATAATAAAGCCGCAGCCATTGTGAGGGGTCCGTCTTGCTGTTGTAAGGTTCAATTCTAGTCGAACGGAACCATTTCAGCCATCTCACTCATCTAAGGCGATCCGTGAACGCGGGAAAGCCGCCGTGATCGCTCTGACTCTTGTGACTCCGATGATTATGATGGTTTTGATGACTCCCATCGCTGCTGGAACTGCTGCTGCTAGAGCCGCTATTACCACTACCAGTGCTTTGATCGTCAATCATCCGTCTATAAATTTATGAATGTATTCTATTGCCCCGCCACCCTAGCACTTTCGGATGATCCTTTCGATTGCTGCGTGGGCCATCACTTAAAGGGGACCATCCACGCGACAGTCGGTATCAGCTAAAGCTGTTGTCCTCCTTTTCCTATGGGGAAGGAGAATAAGGAGAAACTAGAGCCAGTGCTGGTGTACTGATTTGCATCACTGCTGCTTGGGCTAAAGCCTTGGCTCATTGCAACTCTGGAGTGTCGGGGAGCGAGCCAAGTGCTCTTTCGATTGCCACTAGATTGGCAGCGGCGGTCTTCAAGACTCTCTGACCATCGAACTCTAGGGTGAATTCATCGACAAGATTGCAGCGGACCCTGTCGTCTTGTGTGACCCTTGCTGCTATGGCACGCCTACGTCGGTCGCTACTGGAAGAAGACGCGTCGCCTTCGGCCATCATGATGAGATTGGTCAGGAACCGAGGACTAGGTGGTCGACGATTGTCCTCGAGCTTGCCGATGATCCTAACTTCTACCCATCGGTGCTGGATGACCTGACCCTTCTTGCTGGAAAAGATGACATAATGCTCGGGGCTGGCTAGGGCCTACCATAACCGGGTCGGCCGGCCTTCTCGGAGAATGAAGGCGGAGCCCATCCTCCTGAGCCAACCAGTTCGGGAATGATGCTTGATGCAGACCGTGATAAGACAAGCCGCCCCATGAAATTGCTGGTGAACGTCAAGCTCCTGAATATGAAGATGGAGCTAGTGGATACAGAAAATTCCAGGAGGGATGCCATTGGATCCTGATGAAAATTGCCACGATCCCCTACCTGGCGCACCAACTATCAATGAATTACTGAGCAGTCCACCTAAAGGGTTACCTGAGGTGGTGAATAGATAGTTAGGGAAGCGTGGCACTCTCAGACCTGATGGTCAACTCTAGAAAGCAAGAGCAAAGATTTATACTTGTTCAGGCCTTCCGAGGGATAATAGCCCTACGTTTAGTGTTTTGGTGTATTATATGAAAGCATGAATAATAAGATGTCTCTGGGGGTGCCCCGCCCCTTTATATACTAAGGGGCGAGCCCAACAACCCAGGATGCTACACCGAGTTGGTTTTCCAAACGTCGAGATTACATACCAAACTCGGGTGCTAATTCACTAATTACAAGGATTTTGGTACAAATATATCTTCTTATACCGGATTTAGGGTTTGGTTCCTATACAAGGACCTAACATTCATTATTGGGACCAATCCTCCTTTATGAGCCATACCAGACTCTAAAGCTAGACTTGGCCTGCTCTTAGTCCGTGCTGATAAGCTTGACGCAGGGTACCTAGACACTACCACAGAAACAGTCTTTAGTGACGAAGCTTTACTAACGGATCAATGATGCGCGTTAGTAATACACTTGTAGTGACAGACTATTTTACACACGTCTGTAATGCTGTATTATTAGTGACGGGTCATAGTGTTGGTCATCACTAAAGAGGAGGCACCCCCATTAGTGACCGGTCATGTTGAGACCTATCTCTAAATAGGTCCCCCTATAGTGACGAGTTATGTTGCCACCCGTCACTAAAGATAAGCACCCCCATTAGTGACAGGTCACGGTACCACCCGTCACTATAGGGTGTGACCTTTAGTGACATGTGTTATTTTAACCGCATCACTAAAGTGCCCACAACCCTAAGGCAACCATTAGCGATGTCTTTTTAGGGATAACCATCACCGATGATAAGTATTTAAGGACCTCAGACACCGAGCTCTGCACTTATTGCCCCCACCCACCGCCGACTTCACCCTTGTCCCATAACTACCGACCAGCTGAAGTTAAGTCCCTAGCCACCAGCCGGCCGACCTGGGATGGCGACCAACAGTGTTACGTGCTCCGGTGCACCGCTCTGCATCGCCGCTAGCACCAACGTCCGGCCGAACGTATATTTTTTCTCCAATATTAATACACCATCATATTTTATAATATATATATATTGAACAAAGTGAAATAATTAGTGAATTAACAACTAATGGATCTTTAATTTGCTAGTTATGAATTAATTTTGTTAAAAAAATTTATATGAGTAATTATTAGAGTCGTGCAACCGATTACGTCATCTCCCGTTCGGGAGTGTTGGATTATAAATATGATCGGACAACTGGCCATATTTACAGGAAGACGCTCTTGAATTGTCCACGCACTTTGGATAGTCTGGGAATGTGCGGCCCACGTAGCTGGACAGCGTGGTCCCGTATGGTTCTAGAGAGAGTTTCGGTGGTGTCTCCCTATTGTTCTCCGGATACACAACCCTCTTGACCCCAAGTCGAGATGTGTACTTGGAGAACAGCGGGGAGATGCTGCCAAAATTTTCTCTAGAACCGTATGGGACCATGTGACCTAGCTATGTGAGCCGCACATCCCCGGATGGGATTTTGGACCTATCCTTGCCTATTAGTTCTCAAAGCACTTTAATTGCCGCAAGTCATAAACTTGGATATATATGGTGGTTGTTTTTTGATAATTTTGTAGATGCCAACAACAAGGAGCTGGATATATCTTGATTGCCGTACTTATAGTGAATACTTGAGTGGAGTGAAGTCTTTTATGAGTACTGCTAGAGCAAACATGGAAGCTAATGGAAAGACTAAAATGTGGTGTCCATGCTATGACTGTAAGAATGAGAAGAAGTTCCTAAATTCAGAATATGCCTATGACCATTTGCTAAGACGTGGATTCAAGAATGGATATCACATATGGAACAAGCATAGCGAAGAAGGAGAAAACGATGGTGAAGTAGATCATATTGCTAGTAAAGATGAAGGTGAGGCTAGTGATACAAATTACATGAGCGACAATGACATTTTAGGAATTAATAAAGATAACTATACTGATATAGTGGACAATGTTGATTAGATGGTACGTAATACGGAGGAACAAGTTGCGTATTCTAAAGGAGAGTTTGCCTAATTCCAAAACTTGTTCGAGACTTAGAAACACCGATCTATCCTAGCTGTAAAGAGAAGCACACAGTCTTATACACTATTATGACATTGCTACAAATGAAGGCGACATACGGATGGTCCGATATGAGTTTTAAAGCATTACTAAATTTACTGAGGGATCTGGTGCCAGAAGAGAATAAGGTGCCTACCACCGTATACGGTGCTAAGAACATCGTATGTCCTCTAGGGTTGGACATAGAGAAAATACATGCATGTAGAAATGATTGTGTTCTGTTTCATAGAGAGTATGTAGACCTTGACAGATATCCAACATGTGGGACACATCGATTCAAGAATAGAAAAGACGATGATGAACTGGATGATGGGTGCAAGAGAAGGAAAGTTTCGAGGAAGGTGATTTGTTATTTCCTTGTAATCCCCCTTCTGAAGCGGATGTTTGTAAATACCAATGAGTCTAAATGACTAAGGTGGCATAAAGAGGGTTGTAAGAATGACTCAATGATACGACACCCAGCAGATTCTGCAAAGTAGAGAACAATTAACACCATATTTTGATGGTTTGCTAACGATTGCAGGAATATTAGATTTGCCATGAGTACGGATGGTATGAACCCCTTTGGTAACATGAGCAGTGCGCACAGCACATGGCCAGTGTTACTGTCTATATACAACCTTCTACCTTGGCTTTGTAAGAAGCGTAAATATATCATGTTGTTGATCTTGATCTCTGGTTCTAAACAACCTGGAAACGACATCGATGTGTACCTCAAACCCTTGGTGGATGATCTAAAAACTCTATGGCACGTAGGTGTTAAGGTTTGGGACGAGTACATCCGGGAGTACTTCCAGCTATATGCCATGTTGTTTGTCACAATAAATGACCTGCCGGCTCACCATAACTTGTTTGGATAAAGCAAAAGGAAAGTTAAATCTTGCCCACAGTGCTTGGAGGAAACATCGAGCACACGGTTAAACCATTCTAAGAAAACGGTATACATGCGCCATCGACGTTTCCTTCCAATGAAACACCCATACAGAAGAATAAAGCTGCAGTTCGATGGCACCGTAGAAAAAGGAGGACTTCCCAGGCATTTCAGAGGCACAGAGGTATATGACCAGGTAAATGACATAAATGTTGTACTCGGCAAGCGAAAACGTTCTTCCAACAGTTGTGATGGAATACGGAACAAGAAGTCTGTAGGACCGAAAAAGCGACCAGAGGGGGGGTGAATGGGCGCAAATTAAAAACGCAGTGAAAAATACAACTACCCCCAAAACTTCTAACAACGAGAATATCAGCCTTGCAAGTGACTTAAGAAAGCTCGGCACAAGATT
>KE373053.1:139127-151625 GCA_000418225.1 Zizania latifolia
CGCGACGCCGACATGGAGCTCGCCAGCCTCAACGGCAGCCCCCGCAGCGCCGCCCCCAAGGAGCCCCACGGCCCGCACCAGTTAGGTACCCCCGGCGCCCGCAGCGGTAGCGCTCGCACCACCACCGGGAAGCTCGTGCTCGCTTGCATGGTCGCCGCTGGCGTGCAGTTCGGCTGGGCGCTGCAGCTCTCCCTCCTCACGCCCTATATCCAGGTATACCACTACATCCTCACCTTCCCTTGCTTGCTTCCTTTTCCTTATGAATGGGAGCATTTAGGAACCGACCGCCGGTGGCTTCCTCCCCTTTGTTACCGGTGACGCCACCGCATACAGATTACCAGTACAGTCTCTATACTCATTGCCCATTTTACCAATCACCAGTACAACAGGAGCAAGTGGCATGCTTCTCTTGTTGCTTTAAGATTACTGCGATCTTCCACTCTTGTCTCTCCTGCACCAAAATTTTTGCTCTGCATATTGTAAGTCCTAGCTTAGTTGGGTTTTGAATGCAGCTGCTTAGTGAAATCAAGGTTGCTGGCTATAAGTGCAAAACCAGGGAAGACTTGACTGCTTACGAATCTACAGTAAATTTCAAACCCATGTAGCACATGAATATCTCAATGCACAGAAGAAGTTCCTATCCTATTTTAGCATATGAAAAATCACAGAGCTAACAGGTACATGCTGGCAAAATGGTTTTCAATGGGAAATAACTTCATGGAATCAACAATATTTAATTATTTCTGTTCCATATGCCATCTTTCAAATGTATTCACCTGCTATTCAGTATTCATTGCTGATCTTGATGATTTGATGCAGACCCTAGGAATAGACCATGCCATGGCATCGTTCATTTGGCTTTGTGGGCCTATTACTGGCTTTGTGGTAAGTTTCTGCAAGAACATTGCTACTTTTCTGTCTCATAGCTAGGGATGAAAACGGACCAAATACGGATGGATATTACTAATATCATATTCGTTTTTATTTTTTTCCTCGGATTCGGATTTGGTAATGGATACCCCAGATACGGATACGAATATAGATCGAATATGAATCGGAACGAATACGGTTATGGATATTTATTGAAACCAGAAAACCGTCTGTGCGAGCAACAAATGTATCGAATTCTTTTTTCTCTACTTTACAAGTACAACATACATGTTAAAAATACAAATATTATTTTATTACTTGTAGCCTTGCTGAGATATATACAGTAAGATGTTTTTTAACTAGAATGTTATCCAAATTAAGAATTTTCTTGAATTCCAAAATCTTTTGAAAGATCTGCTTCCTTTTCAAAATCCTAGAGGAAATGTTGGATTTTCAACCTTGAAGTCCCCCAATTTCTAAAATTTCCAAATTTTAGAAATTTTGAAAAAAAAAATCTCTTCTATTTTTCCTTTCTCTTTCTTCATTTCTCCCTATCCCTTTCCTTCTTCCTCTTCCTGCTTACTGCTTCCACTTCGGCGCGCATGGGAGCAGCGCGGCGCGGGTGGGGCTGGCAGCACAGAGCAGGCGGGGCGAACGGCGCAGCGTGGGTGGGGCGGAGCCACTCGGTGGCAAGGGCAGGGCGTGGTGGTGCAGTGGCAAGGCACGGGTAGGGCAGGGTGGCACGCAGCGTGGTTCCTACGAGGGGCAGGCGGCGGTAGTGTGCGGTCAATGTTGGAGTTAACTGGATAATTCGAATAGGAGTTATCCGGATTATCTTAATCCATCGGATACCAGTGATGTCATATCCGTTTTCGTATCCGAAAAAAATCTGTATTTGTATCCGAATCCAAAAAAATCTTTATTTGTATCCGTATCCAAAAAAAATCTGTATCTGTATATGTTTTTGAATGTTCTGGATGGAAACTATCCTATCCGTTTTCCTCCCTACTCGTAGCCAGTGTGTAAAGTTTCACATCTCCAACATGAAAATCCTGTCTAGGTTCAACCATGTGTTGGTGTATGGAGTGACAAGTGCCGTTCAAAGTATGGAAGGAGGAGACCATTTATTTTGGCTGGATGCTTAATGATATGTGCTTCTGTGAGTTATATGAAGTTTCATAGGTTATCATATGTTCACATTCCTTTCATACTCTAATTGGCACAATTCATACGTAGGTAACTTTAATCGGGTTTTCTGCAGACATTGGTTACATTTTAGGAGATACCACTGAGCACTGCAGGTAAGCTTTGATTCTTCTGTTTTGTTTGATAGTTTTATTCATGTCAAGTGTGCCCTCACTAAAATGCCACGAACTGTTTGTTCAGTACATATAAAGGTTCAAGATATCGAGCTGCTACAGTTTTTGTTCTTGGATTCTGGATGTTGGACCTCGCAAACAATACAGTTCAGGTAATCACATTGAAAGCTTTGCTTGTCATCATTTATATATGCACCAGATATTTGTTGAAGTATATGCCACAATTTAATTGGATTGCCTCACCATGGGTTTTCTCTAACACTTTCTTCCTCTTGCCCCCCTACATATAGGGTCCTGCTCGCGCCCTTTTAGCTGACCTTTCAGGTGGTTAATGTTTTCATTTTGAATGTCTACTATACTGGACCCACCCTTAAATGTCAGTTACTGAATGGCACTTTTTATCATGCAGGTCCTGACAAATGTAATTCTGCAAATGCAATATTTTGCACATGGATGGCTGTTGGAAATGTTCTTGGTTTTTCATCTGGCACTAGCAGGGATTGGCATAAGTATGTACTTCGTGGTCTTTTATGTGCTTATATTTACTTGAAATTTGTTGCTCATAAACTTGTTTTGTTTTCAAAAGTATACATGCTACTGTTAAGAAAGGGTTAAATTAACTTGTTCTACTTGACCTAAATGGATCGTTGCACAGCCGGCAATATCTGCAGCATGAACAGTACCCACCGGCTACTGTAGCAGAATTAGGGTTAGGGTTATTTTAGGAGTCCTATTTCCTTAAGAATAGTTAGGAGGTTATTTGGATGTATTATAAATATGGTCCTAGGCAAAAAGAAATAAAGCGTCGAAGATTAGATCAAAAGAGGCCTGGTTGGAACCCTACCTTGCCGGCGCGGAGGCTATCGCGCCGACGAGGCTAGAGGCCAATCCGGCCGTGTATTCCAGTAAATATTGCTGCACGTGACAATTTCAGTACCATTTGTTTCTATTACCGGCGATATGGTTTTGCCCTATGAATAGAGTAGCATATGAGCAAGCAAACCCTGTTAAAAGTTTGTTTCTCCATCTTTCTTTTATGTGGTGAATATCCTACCTATCAGAAGTTGGAATGTACTGTACAGTGATGACGTGTTTGGAGGGATCTACTGTCTTGGTCCCATTGCTTAGGATTTCTTGCTTGATCAAATTTCTCTAGTCAATCACCTTATTTTTTGGCATGAACCTAAGTTCATTTCTCATAATTATTTAATTAATTATTGCAGGTGGTTCCCTTTTCTAATGACAAGAGCTTGCTGTGAAGCTTGTAGTAATTTGAAAGCAGCTTTTTTAGTTGCAGTTGTAAGTTCTCTTAAATTCAGCAGCTGAACTAGAAATTTCAAGGTGTTTGTTAACACACCACAGAACTAGCATCATTCTTAGGAATCATATGTGTCTTCTTTTGGAGTGTTGACTGTAATAATCTAATATGCCACAAGCTGATAAGCTCTATTGTGCAGGTATTCCTTTTGTTTTGTATGTCTGTTACCCTTTATTTTGCTGAAGAGATCCCTCTGGAACCAAAAGATGCACAACGATTATCTGATTCTGCTCCTCTCCTGCACGGTTCTAGAGATGATGGCAATGCATCAAATGAACCTAGTAATGGAACACTTCCTAATGGTCATACACATGGAAACAATGTCGCAGCTAACTCCAACGCTGAGGACTCCAACCCGAACAGCCAGAACATTGAAGTTTTCAACGATGGACCAGGAGCAGTTTTGGTCAATATTTTGACTAGCATGAGACATCTACCTCCTGGAATGTATTCTGTTCTTCTAGTCATGGCCCTAACTTGGGTATGCCACCTAAAGACAACTATATCTATACATGTATACCAGCTGCAGGCTGATAGTCTTTTTTCTTACCGTCTTGGAGATTGATGGTGTCTGCCCATTTTGTTTGCTTTTCAGTTGTCATGGTTTCCCTTTTTCCTTTTTGACACTGACTGGATGGGACGGGAAGTTTACCATGGGGACCCAAACGGCAACTTGAGTGAAAGGAAAGCTTATGACATTGGTGTCCGAGAAGGTTCATTTGGTTTGCTATTGAATTCAGTAAGAACTTGTGAACAACATTTTTATTATAATTTGAATGTAATTATGTTTAGATGCAGTTGCATCCCAAGCCTTCCTTGTCTTACTATATTTTTATCATATACTGCTATTTGTTGTTTGTACTGTATCATAATATACTATTGGCTGAAAATCTGAAATTTTAGTTGCCGTTGCTTCCTATGACTTGTTCCCTGTAGTGGTTTTAAAACATTTCATTCGGATTCTAGTTTGAGGTATATCATTGGTGGCTTTATTTTTTGTCTCTTTAATACAGGTGGTTCTTGGAATCGGGTCCTTCCTTGTTGATCCACTATGCCGGTTGTTTGGGGCAAGATTGGTTTGGGCAATCAGCAACTTCACAGTGTTTATCTGCATGATGGCTACAACAATATTAAGTTGGATCTCTTTTGATCTGTACTCAAATAAACTTCACCACATCATTGGAGCAAATAAAGCAGTGAAGATTTCAGCATTGATTGTTTTCTCCCTACTTGGCTTGCCACTCTCGGTAAGTAGGAGATTCTGCAAAATTCTGCTTTATTGTGCTGGAAGATGTCTTATACTTTTCTCTTGAATGTTACAGATCACATATAGTGTTCCATTTTCTGTGACTGCTGAGCTGACTGCTGGAACAGGAGGTGGACAAGGTTTGTGTTGCTGATGTCCTGTCTTTTACACTATGCTCTCATGGTTCTGAATGATTAAGGATGTTTCTACCAATATGTCCAGGTTTGGCTACTGGAGTCCTGAATCTTGCTATTGTCGTACCACAGGTTAGCATGTTTATCTGAAATGATTTTCTTCTATATGCCTTGTTTCTGAATTGTGACCTTTTAATATTCAATTCTACTGCAGATAGTAGTGTCACTGGGAGCAGGTCCGTGGGATGCTCTCTTAGGGGGAGGAAACATCCCTGCTTTCGCCTTGGCTTCAGTCTTCTCACTGGGAGCTGGTGTGCTTGCTGTCCTTAAGCTACCGAAGCTGTCAAATTCGTACAAATCTGCTGGGTTCCATGGATTTGGCTGAGCACAACACCATGCTGTGTAACATTGAGATATGCAACTCCATTTTGACATTCATTTACAGTGAAATGATTCTTTTTGCCTACCGCAACAGAATAAGTTGAAAGTTAGAGATTACGATAGAAGATAGGTAACTAGTTAATTAGGTTGATGTGCATACAAGGCAATGTGAAAGTATACTTGCTTTTTTTGACAGCATATTGTAAGAGCTAGCTGCCGTATGAAATGGTGGATAGATTTTGCAATGGATGTAACACGTTTTGCCTCGTTTCCTGTATAGCACTTGCTGTGTTTCTAAGGACAAGCAAGCTATCTAATAGAACATACGGCTGCTTAATTTGTTTTGATGTATACGAGTATACGGCATGTTTGGTTTGCTTCCAAACTTGCCATGCCATGTAGAAAAGCACTAGATGTTTCTTTGGTTTGTTGCTAAATAATTGGCATTGCTAAAATTTTGGTGGGAAAGCTCACGCATCTTTAGAATTTTGGCAACAAACCAAATAATTTTGGCAATGGCAAGAGAACAGGCTATGAAGCAAATGTGTTGTCTTTTCCAATATGTGATAATTAAAGGCGCACCAAGGTTATTCCCGTATTTCCTATGGACAAGTCTAGAATCAGGAACGGGGAGATAGGGCTGGGACGGCTTAGGTTTGAGCATCTATCTATATCTGATCAGGTTGTTCGAAGCTTTTCTTTCTACGAGATTTTGCTCGAGATAGCAGAGCAATCAAGTTTTTAGGAAGTGCATCTTTTGCACCATTACCCTTGCTAAGTCTGCATTACGAACATCTTTTTGCACTGACTTTTGTATAACGACTCCTCCCGGGACGACGCAATGTCTAGTTTTGGCAACAACACATTTGGATATAGGATACATAATTATATTTTCTTTTATTTATAATTATAGTATCACTCTTATTATACATGACAATTATTTGTACTCACGTGTCTAGTACGAGTAACACTAGTGGATTACTCATAGAATATATATATGTCTATATATTTCTTGCTAAAATATGTGAATTATTCTGCAATTTCCAACACATCACTCCAATAATCAATCTCGCTCCCCATGCTTGTGGAGAAGACCTCAAGATTGTTATTGCTCTCCATCCTCTCAATCACTAGACCTTTCTTTTGTTTTCTGTTTGGCTTAAATAGGACCAAATCAAATCAACAAGGATATGGGGCCAATCAAGCAAGGCTAGCTGGAAGAAGCGAGCAATGCCAATGTTGCTCTGTAGTAATTCCCTCTGTTTCATTGGTGGGGAAATCACTCCCGGTACTCCGTAATAGGCTTATCAGTCTAGATCGAGAGTAGGTGGTACGGGGCGTGGTCCTGATCTTCATAATGTAGGATCACGAACAGATAACTAGCCTCAAAGAGGTCAAGATAATTAGCTGCAAGCAGCCAAGATAACAGTGCAACCTGACGATTGCACTCGAAGCCAATCACACTCTAAGTTACCAACCAACATAGCCTACAATCAATTAAGAAAAACCTTGAAGGGAGTAGGAGCACCAATTGGAAGACGTCAAAAGTCCGCTTCTGTAATCCCATAAGAAAATTACAAGAACAAAGGGGTAAAGAATCCTCTCTAGATTTGATAGCACACTGCTAAACAAAGGTTCTATTTTTTATTATCAAAAGTCTGTTCTTGCAAGGACAATGAGGAATATTTATACTAGGAATAACCCTCCTAGCTGGGTATCAAAAGACTCTTAAGTTTTTTGAGAAGTTGGCAGCTCAAAGGTCTCCAGGAAGAATTCCCGAACAGCCTCGCACAGCCAGTTCAGTTTCTGTGCAGTCTTCTGTTAGGTAACGGGGAGGCTACGCTAGCATAAAACAAAAGTTTTTCTACCCTGTTCAACCTAGGAACCATACGAGTAATGGGATCATGGATCGTTACCTCTAGTCGCGAGACGCGCTAGGGCAGCGGAAGAAGAGTTGGGGAAGCACGTCCTCGATCAACTTCGTCCGGCTCCGTCCAATCGTTGGTGACGAACACGATGCAACCTTGAGATCCTCATGTCGAGATAATCAGCACTGCAATTGCAGCAGCGCCTCTGCGGTATCCACACGTATAGGGACGGGATCACCTCAAGCTGGTATGCTAGCGCCGCGCAAGAGGTTAGGGGAGATGCGGCCACATCAGGTGAGGCCAAGGGAGAGGTGACGGCTAGGCTTAGGGTGAAGCAGCAGCCTTTTCGTCCTAGCCTCTCCTCTCCTTATATAGTACCCTCTCATGGGTCTTTAATCAGTATTAAAGCCCAACATATCTAATCTGTTCGTCTGGCTCGGAATTTCTGGTCTAGGCCCGAAACTTCTGAAAATAACATTCTATATCGAATTTATTTCGACTTGGAAATTCCAGTTCCACCCGAAACTTTCGGTTCGTTTAGAATTCACCTTTCAGGCAGGCCCGGAACTTCTGGTTTGTCCAGAAACCGAAACTAGGGCTGGCCCGGAACTTCCAGCATCAAGCCAGAACTTTCGGTTCTCCCAGAATTCTCTTGGGCATATTTCCATCATCTTCACTAACAGCCATAACTTTTTATTGGGAAGTCCAAAAGATGATCTATTTGTTGGAGATAAAAGTAGACTTGATTATCTTTCCAACCATATGCATTATGGTATTATCATGACAGGTTGGATCACCTATCTCTTAGAAGTTGAAACATTGTCAGCAGACGCAGGTGTACAGTAACACCGTGGAGGGAAAAGTAACAGACAATCGGACCGGCGTGTAAAGTAACACCATGGAGCAAAAAGTAACAGACAATCGGACTAGCGTATAAAGTAACACCATGGAGAAAAAAATAACAGATGATTGGACCAACGTATAATGTAACACCGTGGAGGAAAAAGTAATAGCTGATCGGACCGTTTTTCAGAGCTCACAATCAAAGGAAAAAGTAATAGCCGATCGGACCGTTTTCCTGAGCTCACAATCAGTGAGTTGTTGTATTTGAAATCCAACAAGACTCCTCTTTACTAATAAACCTAAGCAAGAGCAAAGTATGAGATTTAGGCAGTATAAAATTCTCATTAATATTAAAATATGTGTCAGCTAAGAACAAGTTCACCTCTTGTTCTAGTTTCTTTGCTCGACTCCGCGTAATTAGTCCTTGAAATGGTGTAAATAGTTCTTGCTCCTTCTTAGCTTATTCTTGTATGTTTATAAGCTCTTCTATTAATGGTTCACTTGGTTGATCCGTATTATCCTCCCCCTCTTGAAAAAGAGTCATCTTCGACTCTGTATCATCAAAACCATGGAATGGAGTAAGATAAGCAACATTAAAGGATTTACTTACACCATATTTTGCTAGAAGATCAATCTTATATGCGTTGTCATTGATCTTTGCTAGAACTTTGAATGGTCCATCTCCTCGTGGCATCAACTTTGACTTGCGCTTATCAGGAAATCTTTCTTTGCGTAAATGGATCTAAACAAGATCTCTAGGTTCAAACACAACCTTCTTCCTATGTTTGTTCATCTTTTTGGCTTTGTGCTGAGCTTTCTTGTCTATTTCTTCTCTTGTTTTCTTATGTATTTTCTTTACGTATGTAGCACGTTTTGAGGCGTCCATGTTATTCCTTTCTTGTAAAGGAAGAGACAACAAATCTGTTGGTGCAATAGGTTTAAATCCTTTAACAATTTCAAAGGGACACATATTAGTGGTAGAATGTACTGCCCTATTATAAGCAAACTCCACATGTGGCAAACAATCTTCCCACTCCTTTAAGTTTTCTTGATCATCATTCTCAATAGCATTGATAGAGTAGGATTGATAACTTCAGTTTGTCCATCTGTTTATGGTTGACAAGTAGTAGAAAATAGTAACTTTGTACCAAGCTTTGCCCACAACGTCTTCCAAAAATAACTCATGAATTTCACATCACGATCAGAGACAATGGTCATTGGCATTTCATGCAGCTGTACAATTTCTCTAAAAAATAAAGTAGCTACATGGGAAGTATCGTCGTTTTTATGACAAGGTATGAAATATGTCATTTTTGAAAATCTATCAACAACAACAAAAATAGAATCCACCCCCTCTTTGTCCTAGACAAATCCAAAATAAAGTCCATACTAATATCTTCCTATGGAACACTAGGAACAAGTAGGGGAGTATATAATCAGATCCATGTGGTTCAATTTTGACTTAGCTTTATGGCAAGTGATGCAGCGTTGCACAAACTTCTCTACATCTTTCCTCATCTTTGGCCAATAGAAGTGATCGGCCATCAACTTATAGGTCTTTTCTCGTCCAAAATGACCCATCATTTCACCTGCATGTGCTTCCTGTAATAACAAGTGTCTAACCAAATAATTTAGAACACATAGTCTATTAGCTCTAAATAAGAAACCATCATGCACATGATATTTTTCCTAGCCTTTTGTAGCTTTACATTTCTCATATGGTTCTAAAAATTCATGGTCCTCATGATACAATTCTTTCATACTTTTAAGTCCCAACACCTTTACCTCAAGTTGATTCAATAAAATATGTTTATGGGACAAAGCATCGGCAACAACATTTTCTTTACCTTTCTTGTGCTTCACAACATATAGAAATGTTTGTATGAACTCCACCCACTTGGCATGTCTTTAGTTCAGCTTTGATTGATATTTCAAATACTTCAAAGCTTCATGGTCAGAATGAATAACAAATTCTTTTGGCCATAAATAGTGTTGCTAAGTTTCAAGAACTCTCACCAAAGCATATAATTCTTTGTTATAAACAGAATAATTCAATTGAGCTCCTCCCAATTATTCACTAAAATATGCTATTGGTTTCTTATCTTGCATTAATACTCCTCCTATGCCAATTCCACTAGCATCACATTCAATCTCAAAAGTTTTAGTGGAATCAGGTAAAGCTAATAAAGGTGCTTTAGTTAAACATTTCTTTAATTTTTGGAAAGCATTTTTATGTGATTCTCCCCATTGAAACACAATACCTTTCTTTGTTAGCTCATTCAAAGGAGCAGCTATGGTACTGAAATCTTACACAAATCTTCCATAAAATCCTACAAGACCATGAAAACTTCTTACTTGACTTAAATTCAAGGGAGTTGGCCAATTCTTGATTGCTTCCACCTTTGTTTCATCCACTTCAATTTTCTGTCCTGAAATAACAAATCCAAGAAATGTTAGCATTATGCCCTAAAGACAACATGGAGATGTTGTACATGGCACACTATGTTTATGAAATAAAGTTATTGTTCCTTGAAATAGATTGTCATTATAAATCAACAAGTGTATGACTTGTTCATGAGACTCATAATGTGACTATTTCTAAATGATCCCTGATCGGATATAGCTCATATATGGAATAGATATGACTGAGATCGGCATGTGTATTAATTGATGATTATGTCTCATGGATCATGGGTATGGAGATACCAACTCAATAACATGGACGTATATTAGAGAACATATGTTGGATAGACCCACTATGAGGCACTGTTAAGATTCTATGTGTCATCAGTTGGTCTCAGTAGTGTTTATGTAAAGTCCTTAGACTTGAGATCATCATGGTTCCCAACATACGTAGTAGCTTACTTTGAGTCTACCAAACGCTACTCCGTAATTGGGTAGTTATAAATGTAGTCTTCGGGTATGCTATAAAATTTGTAGTGGGATGTAAGTGATCAAGATGTAATTTGTCCCTTCTTACGGAAGAGATATCTCTAGGACCCTCGATGTAATAGATTGTAAAAGCGCATGGCTATGCCGACATGATTAAGGAGTTAATCACAAGTTATAATCTAATACGGAGATCGAGAGAGAATCGAGCTATTGATAGGATGGCATAAATCTCACCTTGTGCTTGATCAATATCGTGAGGCAAAGGGACATGTACATGAGATATATTACAAGGTTCAATCGATATGATATTTATATATACTTAGGTTAATATGCTTTGCTAGAGGCCGCTGCTAACAAAATATTGAAAGGAGTTTCCATATGTTAACTAAGCTATGCGTGAACTTACAGGGCCACACACCTAACGGGTTGGAATACTAGTTTTGAATATGATTCAAATTGGGCTCAATTTGGATAGAGATCTAAACGGTTTGGATAGAGATCCGAACAGATTAGGTGAGGATCCGAGTAGAGTCCTAGTTGGGCTCAAGAGGGCCCAAGGTAGGACGTCTATATATATGAGGGTGCAGGGCACAAGGAAGCTTAGCTTTTTGCCTCACATGTTGTTGTGTTTCTCGTGCTATATTGTTAGTCACCAAAAGCAAACCCTAGCATCCACCTCTCAAGCCCGACCACCTCACCGATCGCCTGGGTGCTAGTACACCACTGGCCGGCATTCCCACCCTGGATGTGTGGATACTAGTAGACGCATTGCTATTTTTCTTCGCATCGGCATCGACGCTGCTAATTGTATCGGTGGCATCATCAGGTGCTTCTCGAGGACATTGTGTCATTGGGTGAAGGCTTCCCGAGGATATTGAAGGTTTCCCGGGGACATTGATCGGCTTCCCGAGGATGCTGATTGGCTTCTAGACCACTTCAGCACACTCGAGTTGGATCGGCTCGCTACTCTAATTCTCCTTCTGCTGCACTGCGTGCCTATGGTAATGATCTATGATACCTGTGGGGGATAGCCCCCCCGGGTAGGCCACGTGACGGTTTCCTAGCCACGTAGCGCACGGGCAGGTGGCCACGCGGCATGCCCCTGGGCGCAACGCTAGGCGGGGGACCCACAGCACGCACGCACGCGCGCGTGCGTGGAGTCAGACTCAGCCGAAGGATGTATGAACGCATTAAATGCGACTGGACTGAAAGCGGATAGGAGGCAATCCGGGCACGTCAGAAGATCACCCGTCGGGCGGCGTCAGCGCAGAGGGCAGGTAGGGAGTTGGCAGCACGCCGCGTCCCATCTAGGCGTGCCATGTCTTATCGGCGCGCTGCCACGTACCCGTTTAGCTGTTGTATAATAGGTTGCACCCAACAGGGGTATAAATAGCAGGACGTTCGCCTTAGAATGGACGACTTCTTCAAGTTGTAACACACACACCTTTCACTACTCTCTCAGCCCTAGCTCGTGTAATCCTATACTGTAAACTCCATTCCCGACTAGTAAGCACCCCATCAAAACCCAGTGGACGTAGGCCTATTACCCTATCGGGGGCCGAACCACTCTAAACCCTCGAGTCAACTCTGGCCGGTTCTATTCATACGAGCTGTGCAACCATCGGGT
>KE373053.1:163583-175925 GCA_000418225.1 Zizania latifolia
ACCCTATCGGGGGCCGAACCACTCTAAACCCTCGAGTCAACTCCGGCCGGTTCTATTTATACGAGCTGTGCAACCATCGGGTCTTGAGTGCAGCGCTTCCCTGCCACTACAAATCACCCCCTTGGACCACCCCCGAGGAGGATTGTCCGACCACCCGTCGACAATACCTCTCTTAGCAAGATATCTTGGTGTGCGCGGTAGAAAAATTTTGTTTTTGGCTAGCATAGCCTCCACGTTCCCCAACAATAAAAACAACATTCTCCGTACAAAATGTGCACTTCTCAAAGTTAGCAAATAATTTCTCCTTTTTAAGCACATCAAAAACTTGTCTAATATGATCAACATGTTCTTTTAAGGACCTGCTATAATCCAGGACGTCATCGAAGTAAACAACAAAAAAATTTCCAATGAATGTTATCAAAACATGGTTCATCAATCTCATGAATGTACTAAGAACATTAGTTAAACCAAACGGCATAACTAACCATTCGTACAATCTAAACTTTGTTTTAAAAGTAGTTTTCTATTCATCTCCAAGTTTTATTCTTATTTGATGGTATTCACTTCTTAAATCAATCTTAGAAAATGTCATAAAATCACTCAACTTATCAAGCATATCATCTAACCTAGAAACAGGATGATGATATCTCACGGTAATATTGTTAATGGCTCTATAATCAACACATATTCTCCAAGACCCATCTTTTTTTTGGAACCAAAATCACAGGAACAATACAAGGGCTTAAGCTTTCACTTACATACCTTTTGTCTAGAAGTTTTTGTATTTGCCTTTGTATTTCCTTGGTTTCTTCAGCGTTGGTGCGGTATGGTGCTCTATTGGGTAACGCAGCCCCTGGGATGAGATCAATTTGGTATTCTATGCCACGCAATGGAGGAAGTCTAGTAGGAGTTTCATTTGGAAAAAACATCTTCATATTCCTGCAAAAGTTGAGAAACAATACTAGGAAGAGATGTTATGTCATTAGTCAAAAGCAATGCCTCCTTGTACAGGAGTACAATGAGCACTTGAGTTGGGTTATTGCTCATGTCTCTCATTTCTGATTTTGTGGCTAACATAACTAAGTTCTCACCCTCTCTTTTTTTATCTCTCACGTTTGGCTTATGGCTCTCACTCTCCGAATTGTGGATGTCTCTCATTCTATTTTTCTCTCATTCTTTCTTACATTCTATCCTAACTTCAGAACTCTTTTGCATATGTTCAGTCATTACTTGTTGATGTATCATTGGCTTAAGCACAAAACTCTACCCTTTCCACTTGATAGTGAATTGATTTGTTTGACCACAATGCAGCGAGGATCGATCAAATTGCCATAGCCTTTCTATCAGCATGTGACACACTGTCATAGGCACAACATCACATTCAATCATGTCTTCATATTCACCAATCTTGAAAAGAACTTTTACTCGAAGTCCAATCTTAATATCTCCACTATTATTCAACCATTGGACATGATACGGATGTAGATGTCGCAGCAATTTTAGACCAAGTTTGTCACATATCTTCTTGCTTGCAAGATTGTGGCAGCTACTTTCATCAATAATTACCTTACAAACCTTACCTTTCACCTTGGCTCGGGTTTGAAAAAATTATGGCGTTGTCTATTTTTAGCTTCTTTAAGTTGTACACTCAAAACTTAGTTACCACATGAGCAACACCTTGTTCAAATTCACAAGATGTGTCCTCTTCATCGGTGTCATCTTGATTTGTTCTGCCATCAAGCACTTACTCTTCCTCCTCACTAGCAGATGCATACTCTCTTTGTTCAGTTACAATGATGGTACGATTGTTTGGACATTCTTTGATGACATGCCCACAGCCTCTAAACTTGAAACATTGGATATCTTTACTTCTAGAAGTAGAACCAATAGAAGTTGTAGATGAAGCTATAGGTTTATTCTTTTCATTTGAATTGAAAGCCTCTTTACCAGTAGAAACTCTGGAGGCATTCGAGCGTAAATCTCTACTTGAGTTTACACTTGTACCTCAGGTAAAATTTGCTCTTGGCGTAAACTTGTTGCTGCTGGATTTAACCCATGTACCAAAAGAGCTTGTCTTATTTTGCTTAGCATCTTGCAGTAATTGGCGTTTAGCTTTGCTTGCTTGATGCACTAACCGAATAAGATTACGGTATGACTGAAATTTCACAATCCTTTGAATATCCCTTTGCAAACCAGACATAAATCTTGCAATATATTGCTCTTCATCTTCATAAATATTAGCTCGAATCATAGCTTTCTCCATCTCCTTATAATATTCTTCAACAGACCAATTTCCTTGCTTCAAATTTTGCAATCTTTCAAAGAGATCGCGTCGATAGTGCTTCGAAATAAATCTAGCCCTTATTTCTCGTTTCATTTCAGCCCATGTAGCAATTTCAGCTTGGCTAGCATCATCTCGGTCATTCATCAATTGATCTCACCATATTAGAGCATAATCATCAAATTCAAGAGAAGCCATTGCCAACTTCATTCCTTCAGAATAATTATGGATGCGAAAAATATTATCAACCTTCAATTCTCATGTAAGATAAGCTTCAGGATCAGATCCACCATCAAACTTGAGCATGGTGAATTTCAGTTTACTAAGTCCCTCTTCTTCATTGTTTCTTTGGTTACGATTACGACCAAAGCGATGTGGTATATAATCATTGTCATCTCCTTCATTATCAGAATCAGCACGGTCATTATTTTTTTGACCACGACCTCTTCCTCGTAATTGAGCAGCACCTCTTTTTCCATTCCCACGATCAAGGCTGGGTGGCCTCATGGCATGAGCAATAGTATGATTTCTTCTCTCTTAAGCTTCATGTGCAACCTGAGCAGCAACTTCTTCGTCTATTTCATCAGCATGCACACTTGCATTCTCATCAATAGGATAAAGATCTTGAAAATGAGCCATAATATTTTGAATGCTTTCTTCTATATTCTGCCTTAACTCATTGAATTGAGCCATAGTAACACAATCATCAGATTGAGGAGGTTCCATGTTTCCTACACCGTTAGTGTAACAACAACAAAAATAGGATGTATATATGATAGGACAACATGTGGATTATCTTACAACCTCATCTTCTTTTACCAACCAAAACTCTTATGTTTTCCCTATGGATTACAAGCTTATATGTGTGGTGGTAAAAGTGTGATGGTTAAGTGAATACAAGACAAGGATGTCATAAACGGTGGCTTGTTTGTGTAGCTTGGTGGGGGAAAAATGTATGAAATACAATCTGAATTCTAGTTGTTGTAAAGATAAGTAACAATCCAAACTAGATGTCCAATGCTTAGTGCTGATATCAAGATATGGATGGTGTAAATAGAAAATTTTAGAGATCCAATAACTAACTCCCACACCAGCAATGGATTAACTAGCACAAAAAAAATCTGCACAATTGATAGAGTGCAAATAGAATACAATTTGCATAAACATTTCAATCTGTGTCGAGCATCGCTACTTCCCTAACAAAACTAGCGGTCGGGGCATTTTCCTCCCTCACTAGGAGGACGATAGGCCTTGGATCACCCTGACCAACATGTCATCTTCTTCAACAAGAAGGATCGGGTGGTCCGACATCAATGGATGGAGGTTGGACTCTAGAATAGGCCTAAGGCCAATCCTCGGCTAACCAATTCAAGATTCCCACCCAACCTCATCATGATGGCCGCCGAAGATGCCTCCTCCTCGAGCAGCGATCATCAGAGACGCGCCATGGCAGAGAAGGCCACAGAAACCGTGCAACCGCAATCTCATTGATGAATTCATCATTGAGTTTGATGGATAGAGGGTCTTCAAGATCCTGGCTGCCAACCTGGTAGCAGTTGAGCGAGCGCTTGCATCTCTCCCCGACACGCCAGAGTTGTAGCAGGCCAAAGCTCCCACACAGACGGCAGCCATGCAGATTAACACCTCGGTGGCCCTGGCCCAATCTCGCTCCCTTTCCTTTAGGAGAAAGAGGTAGACAGTCAGGACTGATACTGTCGATGAATTACTGAGTAGTCCACATAAGGGGGTACCCGAGGTGGTGAATAGAAAATTAGGGAAGTGTGGTACTCTTGAACCTGATAGTCGACTCTAGAAAATAAGAGCCAAGATTTATACACTCAAGTGTAGTTCTATTCATCGAAATTGGAGCAATATGACTTTGATGGAGAAATCGGCTTGCAGAATGGGCCAGATTAAAGAAGACAATAACTTGTCCATGGGTAAAATCTGCTGAAAAAGAACAGAAATATGATTTTAATGTCAACAAGGCAGATAAGATCATTGATTTATTGTTGAAGGAAAAACAGATTCAACTCCCGCCAAACCACGTTTTTCCATAGATGGAGGAATTGAAGGAAAGAAAATATTGTAAATAGCTTAACATGGGCTCCCATAATACGAACAAATGCAAAGTATAACATCAGCAGATTCAATTAGCTATTGAGCAAGGAAGGATAAAATTCAACGAATCAAAGAAGCCGATGAAGATAGATAGAAATCCTTTCCCAGTAAATATGGTGCATGTCGGCTCAATATGCTTTCATATAGAGGAAAGCTGAACTTGAAGACATCATCATAACAAAATCCATCGGCAATAGGGAAGGGAGCAGCGTGCCATGCCATATCAGAACAATGAGGAGATAGATCCACATTGGGAGTGTGCTTTCTTTTATTTTTGCTAGGAGAATAATATGAGGCTCCCATCAATTGAGAATTATCCAGAATGTGGTAGAGTTCCTATCCAGGCAATCATGATTTTTGCGATTGGCGTTATAGGAATCGGACTCCCGTGAGGGATCGATTGGAGCCACCAGAAGAAGAGCTAGAAGAAATCATTGGTCATCGTCAAGTATGAAATGAGGATAGATGGCTAGGCGATAGAAAATCGATTTAGAAGCCCTGATGGTGCCCAAGAGGATTGACCCAAAGCCAGAAGAGAAGGCTTCAAAGGCAAAGGCATCAGGAGCAGCTGTTCGAAGAGTATGAAGAATATCGGCAAAACAGGCATAAACCTAGAAAAGAATGGCAGCCCAAGAAGAAAGCCAATGACGTGGAGTGACCGTGGATATTAACATGGTGTTTATTTTGCCAGCAGAATATGATAGAAATATGACCAAGAGAATTATGAGGGAACCGAAAGTTCTGGCTTGAGGCCGGAAGTTCTGGGTTCTGGAGCAACCGGAAGTTCCGGTGGGACCGAAAGTTCTGGACCAGCTCCAGTTTTGGTTTTTGGAGAACCAGAAGTTCCGGTTGGACTAGAAGTTTTGGGCTTGCCTGAGAAATGTATTCTAGACAAACCGGAAGTTCCGGGTCAAAATAAATTCGATACAGAATATTATTTTTGGAAGTTCTAGGCTTGGAATAGAAATTCTAGGCCAGACGAATAGATTAGATCTATTGGGCTTTAATACTGATTAAAGGCCCATGAGAGGGCACTATATAAGAAGAGGAGGTGCTGATCATCTTGACGTGAGGATCGCAAGGCTGCATCGTCTTTATCACCGAGGATTAGACAGAGCTGGGCGGAGTTGATCAAGGACGCGCTTCTCCAACTCTTCTTTCGTTGCACTAGCGCGTCTCGTGTTAGAGGTAACGATCCATGATACCATTACACGCATGGTTCCTAGGTGAACTAGGTAGAAAAAGTTTTGTTTTATGCTAGCGTAGCCTACCCGTTCCCCAACGGTGGTATCAGAGCCTACGTGTGAAGTGTTCGATCTAGATCATGCACATATAGGTGATATGTGGTAGATATAGATTAGATCTATTATTCTTGCGTCCGATTTTTAGAAGTTTCGGGCTCCATCTGGAACTTTCGGGCTAAAATAATCCCGGTACAGAATGTCATTTTCGGAAGTTCCGGTTAGACCAGAAATTCTGGGTTCAGAAGTTCCGGTTGGACCGGAAGTTCTAAGCGGAAATAAATTCCGTACAGAATGTTATTTTCGGATGTTCTGGGTTTGACCCGAAAGTTTCGGGCCAAAATAAATTCGATACGGAAGGGTGATTTCGGAAGATCCGGGCTTTGAGCCGGAGGTTTCGGGCTTCGATCGGAAGTTTTGGGTTTTGAGCCGAAAGTTTTGAGTCTGCTTTTCAGTCACACATAGATTCTACGCTTAACTCATTTTTGTAGATAATATTGTGACTGGTATGGCCTTATGATGTATATGATGCACGCATGTAATTTTCATGGTCTATGTGTCATAGTTAATTGTAGCCCAAGGCTGTTCTATTGTTATACGACCTATATATCGACATGTGATGCTTCTTCTCATGTAATTTATATAGTGCTATTAGATGTAATAGACTCATACAAGATCATGAAGGCTTGAAGCGTAATGACCCGAAGGGCAGGAACTGTGGAGATGGAGATCACCATGTGAGAAGGGCCATACTATGTCACAGTTAATATGATTACCTGTGATGTTTACTTATGTTCCTGTTATACTATTGTTTCATGTTCTGTGTGCGATAGGCATCGTTACCATGTTAGAATAGTTTTCCTCAAAAAATTAAGAGTAATTGATGCCCTTTTCAATAGCTGCACCTACAAAGGTTTTGATCATTGTATGGTAGGTCTGTCAAAGGAGGGTGCCATCTTTTATCTTAACCAGTTAGGGTGGATGTCGGACATCCATAAGCATAGTATTGGTTTGCTTAACAAAGCTATCAAAACGGTTTTGGGCTTTAGGGCATGGAGTTGGGCGTCGAGGCATTGGATGCCACCCTAACAAACAAGAGTCACATAGGGATGTGATTAGCAAGTGGTTGCCTACCTATGTCACTAATTTTCTAGTAGTAATGCTAAAGCTCACTAGAAGTTAGTTGAATATGGATCTTGTCCCACCACATATCATAAGAGAGAAAACGATTGTATATCATGTAGTGGAGTATCTTTTATTTGATAGAAGATTCACATAGCATAGTGCTGAAACTTGCATTTTTGTTATAGATCATGGCACCTACTGCTAGTAACACTTCCAGTTTTAATTTGTGATCAATTCTTGAAAAGGAATAGCTTTCTAGAACAAACTTTATTGATTGACATAGAAACTTGAGAATTGTTCTCAAACAAAAGAAAAAAGAATATGTTCTAGAGGAGCTCCATCCTGATGAACCAGCTGATAATGCATCTACTGCGGATCGGAGGGCTTATGAGAAGCACACCAACGATTCAATTGATGTTAGCTGACTCATGCTTGCCTATATGTCCTCTGAGCTTCATAAGCAATATTAGAACAGGGATGCCTACAATATGATCGTGGGAGTCAAAGGCATGTTTGAGAACCAAGCTCGGGCCGAGAGGTACAACACCTCAAAGTCCTTGTTTGCGTGTAGGTTGGTAGAAGGCAGTCCAGTCAGTCCTCATGTGATCAAGATGATTGGTTACATTGATAGCCTGGAAAAACTTGGTTTTCCCCTTGGCCAAGAGTTGGCTATGGATGTGATTCTCCAGTCGCTCCCTGCGAGCTTTGAGCCGTTCATTTTGAACTTTCATATGAAAAGAAGCACAACATCACCTTTCTCCACATGATCTCTAAGAAAATGATATCGAATATCAATGTGCTTTGTTCTAGAGTGTTGCACTTGGTTCTTAGCAATATTTATAGCACTTGTGTTATCACAATAAAGTGGAACACGATACTAATTAATCTTATAATCCTTGAGTGTAGAGATAAGCCAAAGAACTTATGAGCAACAACTAGCAGCAGCAACATATTCAGCTTCAGCAGTAGATTGTGCAACAGAAGATTATTTTCTAGATTACCAAGCAACAAGTGATGTTCCCAAGAAATGACATGTACCACTAGTACTCTTTCTACCAATTCTACAACCTATAAAATCAGCATCAGAAAAAGCTCTTAAACTAACACTTGAGGAAGTAGAGTACCATATGCCAGATTCTTGGGTAAACTTAAGATACCTGAGTATTCGCTTGATAGCTTGATGATGTAAAACTCGAGGAGAAGCTTAAAATCGAGCGCACAAATAAACAGAAAATTTAATGTCTGGCCTCGATGCAGTGAGATACAAAAGTGAGCCAATCATGCTGCGATATTCCTTTTGATCAACAGGCTTACCATCATCATCAGGATCGAAAGTGAAAGTAGCTCCCATCGGTATAGAAATCAGCTTACAATTTTCTATGCCAAAACGCCAAATAAGATCCTTGGTGTACTTACTCTGATGAACAAAAGTGCCATCTTTTGTTTGTTTGATTTGTAGTCCCAAAAAGTACGTCAACTCGCCCATCATACTCATCTCAAACTCTCTGCACATAGTCTCAGAAAACTTGAAAACCAAAGTGTGAGATGAACAATCAAAGATAATATGATCCGCATAAATCTGTATAAAAAGTTGATCATTTTCTTGCTTGAAAAGAAACAAAGTTTTATCTAATTCTCCCATAACAAAACCTTTTTTCAAGCAGAAAAGTTTTCAACCTATCATAATATGCTCTAGGGGCTTGTTTCAAACCGTAAAAAGCTTTGGATAACTTGAAAACATGATTCGGGAATTTTGGATTTTTAAAACCAGATGGTTGCTTAACATAAACTTCATCATTTATGAAACCATTGAGAAAAGAACTTTTAATATCTATTTGATACAATCTAAAACCTTTAGATGCAGTAAAGGCTAAAAGGAGTCTAATGGCTTCAATTCTAAAAACCAGAGCAAAAGTTTTATCAAAACCCAAACCTTCCACCTGAGTGAATCCTTGAGCAACAAGCCTAGCTTTATTTCTAACAATTAAACCATCCTCATTTTGTTTATTTCGAAAAACCCATTTAGTTCCAATAATATTATGCCCTTGAGAGTGTTTAACCAAATTCCATACTTTATATCGTTCAAAGTTTTCAAGTTCTTCATGCATAGCATTGATCCATGATTCATCATTTAGAGCATGAGAAATATCTTTGGATTCAAAAGAATCAACAAAAGCTGAATGAGCATGAGAGTGAGGAGACGCAAACCTGGAACGAGTGACACGCTCATAGAGATTACCAATTATTTATTTAGGAGGATGTTGGCGTTGAATGTAAAAAAGAGCAGAAACATCTTGAGAAGTGTCTTGTACAACATCTTCGAGGGACGAAGTGATCTCTTGAAGAACATTTGAAGTTGCTAAGACTTCATCTCCGTGTGGTCGGTATTGCTCCTCGACTTCCTCGAGATGCTGGTCAGACCTGATTCGGACATTGCTCTGACCACCATCGACATCGACGTCTTCATCATCACTTTCTTCAATAAAGATACTTTCATCCTCTCCTAAATCTATGCACCTGTACATGAAAAATCAGGTCTAGTACCAGGACTAGCTGTCACGCCCAGAAATTCCAACCATTTCCTTGTGATTTATTGTGCAGAAAGTCCCTCGTCCAAGAATCAGCCGAGGCACACAATAAACGATTTATTGGACATCGAAAGCATTATTGTTCATGACGAAGTAAATAAAGTACTTATTACAGAGGTGGCATTAGAACCTCAAAACAATAATGATCAACATAAACAACTCCTAATAACTTTATTGATAACCGATGACTCCACTCCACAGGCAGACTAGACTGGGCAATAGCTCAAAAGGCGCCACATTCATCTTCGCTGACAAACAACTCTTCTGGTGGTGGGGGAATGGAAGGGTGAGTATTATAAATACTCAGCAAGCCATCCAAGTGGAACAGTTATAATGCATAGGGGATACAAAAGACGGCATAATAGGGTTTATTTGCATAAACAGAGCATTAAAGAGAGATAGAATTTAAAAGGTAGTTCTAATTAAGTTAGAACCTTAAAGCAACATTAATCTAATCACTGAATAACTCTTATCCAGAGTCATCAGGCCCAAAAGAACTGACCAAACCACTCTCAGAGCCATCAGGCCCAAAAGAACTGACCAAACCACTCTAACCAGAGCTATCCAGGTTGAACCGAAAGTAAAACAGGTTAATGAAATAATCGTGGGACTAATCACGAGTGACCTTGCATTGTCGCCCTTAACCGTGGGCACAGCTATTCGTATAGTTTTACTCTGATCAGAGATGCACAACTTTACCCATAAGACACAGCCCTACAACATGTCATCATACGCCTCAATACTACCACGGTACCTTAGAAAAGAGCTGTGATATGACAATCCAACTAGATCCTCCAAACTTCACACCCTAGGACCTATCTACCCAATATACCCCTAGTGCTCCAATCCGAATAGCAAAGACTTACCCACTATAGAACTATCGGCCCTCTCGATGCTTCACCTAGGATCTCTAGGCTTCAGGTCATACCATTTCCCATGCTGGCTTGTGGTAGCGTGAGATTACATTGCAAAAGTGGCCCATGAACCGGTCCTTAAAGTGTCATGAGTACAACTAGCAGAACCATGGACCTTGTACCCACAACCCATTTTAGTCAAGTTTTAATATCACTTAAATCATGAACCAGTTCATTTACCACTAGTATTCATATAAGCCAACATTAATATGAAAGTAGTATTTAACAGCATGATAAAATGTTATACTAGTTTCTAAGCAGGGCTAATTAATCCTAGGCATCCAGATAAATTATAGTAAAGATTCATACTGGCTTGGTTTAATAATCTCTAGGTAGACAAGGAATAGGTAAATAATCAACAGGGGACAATACAAGCAGGTTTATATCCCAATCCCAGTGACATTCTGAAATAAAATACACTTTTGAAAGAATAATAGCATTAAAACATGGATTCAATATGATTAAACGAAAACTTGAATAACTTACCTTGCTGGATAGGGATGAAAATAGGCGACTCCTCGACGAAAATAGGCTCTTCAAGTGCTTCGGAGACTAAACAGCAATACAAGCAAACAATAATAAATTAAAATAGTACACATGCACATACATTCTGTGTGTGAACATATTTTTCATGGGTAGAGTTCATTTTAAAAAAAATTCTGCAATTTGAATGTTTAAATTTGGAGTTCGGATGAATTAGATATGATTTTTTGAAGTTTAAATAGGGTTCTGTTTATATTTAGAAAATAAAAAAGAATTATGACGCAATACTGAATTATTTTTCTAAAGGAAAATAGGATTTATGGCATCAGTGGGGGGGTTAACGTGCGCACGCATGGCAAGGACATGTGGTGGCCATGTGGCCCACACGCGACAGCAATGGGCCGATGTGGCACTAACGCGGCAGCCACATGGGCGCCCCGTTGTCGCCACGCCGGGGCGATGGTGGCTCGGGGACCGATGGTCAATGGTGGGAGGCAGCCCGATGACCGGCGACTGGCTGCGAGCGGCAGAACAGAACCAAGGAAGGATGGTGAACTCACTAGAGTGGTCGACGGCGAGCAAAGGCGACAGGATCTGGTCGGCGACATAGAAGAGCAGCGGTGAGGCTCGGGTCGACGGTGGTTACAGGGCTCCGGTAGTCGGCGGCGATGGTGGAGGGGCGGCTGAGGTCCGACAGATGATGGCGGTCATGACAGCAGGGTTAGCAGCGACCGGCAGATGGTGGGGCACTGGCGATCCGTGGCTAGAGCGGCGGGTAGAGGCGACGGAGCGACGACGCATGACGCTACGGTGATCGGCGGTGGAGGGGTCTAACTGAGAGCCAGAGGCCCAAGGGTCCTTTTTATAGGGTTGACCAGAGGAGTCCGGTGTGGACACGGTGGTGCGGTGAAGGCAGGCGGCGGTTGCGGCTGGGCGGCACGACGGGGGTGGTTGCGGTCATGGGCCGGGCTTCAATCCTTGAGGGAAAAGGCCGGTGGGGTGCGGGAAGCATGAATCCGGGCTCGGATTCAGCCTAGGGCCACGGTGGAGGTGGATTGGTATGGCGACAGGCGGCGCTAGGGCGTGGGGTTGTAGGACCGAAACTAGCGACCAGAGGGGGGTGAATGGGCGCAAAACAGAAAACAGTGGAAAATAAAAATCTGGACAGAAGGCTCAAACCGGAAGTTCCGGTTTGGAGCCGGAAGTTCCGACTGAGTGCTTGCACCCGAAGTTTCGAGACTATAAGCGCAAACCGGAAGTTCCGGTTGGAGTCGGAAGTTCCGATGTACCGGAAGTTCCGGTCGGGGCCGGAAGTTCCGATTAACTCAGAGCACCAGACCGAGAGCCCTAATCGGAAGTTCCGGTGGCAAACCGGAAGTTCCGGTGGCAAACCGGAAGTTCCGGTTTGCCTGGTGCAGCACGAAAACCCTTCAAAAACTCTCCAAATCAAGTTGTCCCAAAGAGGTAGATGATGATCAAAGTGTAGGTGAGTGCAACAAGTGTTCTTTTGTAGAAGAACCACACAAAAGCACTCAACCTAACACAATCACCATCAAGAACAAGTGAACTTGGGCAACAAGAAAACTCTC
>KE373053.1:247343-259821 GCA_000418225.1 Zizania latifolia
AGCTGCACGCGCCCTGCCGAGCCACGCCGCGCCGCGTCCTCGCGTGCAGCTGCCGGTCGGCTGGAGGCCAGAGCAAGGGGGAGGAGCCAGTGGTGAGGTGGCCGGCAGCTAGGGTTGCCTGGGGAGAAGAGAGGTGGAGAGAAAGGAGAAGAGGTGGGAGGAGGAAGACACCTCAAAATCCGAAAATGATTTTCAATAATCTCAAATCCTCAACTCTTACAAGAGAGGTTAGCCCCCTTATATAGCCCCTATGGACCAAAAGAAAAGACGCAAATACCCCTTCGGGAATGTTCGATACAGACACAGGCCCATAGAGCAAAAACATAAAAACACACCCCAGATTTTTATTCGGTGCCGAACTTTTTGTAGCCGTCACGACACCGCTATCTTTAACGCCTGTTGCACTTTTCCATTAGAGATGACGGTTTTAAGCCGAAGCCGTCAAAGCGCCCGTCGCCCTCGCACCGTGCACCCGGATTGGACCGACCCGACCCCGTAGCTCCTCAGCCCGGCAATGGGTCATCCGTGTACCTGAGCGGTACCGGTCAACACCACGATGAGTCACGTCCGCTTGCCGCCTTTGCTCCATGTACCCGGATTGGACCGCCATGATCTCGCGACTCCTCAGTCCAATGATCGTCCATCTATGTACCTGAGTCATACGGGCAACACCACGGCAAGTCACTGCCTCTCCTCAGAGGACTTCTCTCATCTTCATCTTCAGCACATCTTCTCTTTATCTCATCTTCTCTCCCGTTGACAATCACTCATCATCCCCATGGTATTCACCATGGCTCCTCAGCCAATCCGCCCCCACCATCGTCATGGGCCTAATCCAAGCCTGGATTCATGATCCCCACACCTCGCCAGCCTTTCCCCCATGGATTTGTGCCCAGCCCATGACCGCAACCAACTTCACCGTGCTGGCCACCCGCAACTGCCGCTCTCCTTCACCGCGCCGCCGTATCCACGCCTAACTCTGCCGGCCACCCCTATACAAAGGACCCTCAAGCTCCGGCCTTCTATTTAGACCCCTGCCTAGAGCCCTAGTGTTGGGGAACACGGAGTCTACACTAGCCGAAAACAAAAATTTCTACCGCGTACTCTAGGATATCTTGCTAAGAGGGGGGCCATAGATCGTTACCTTGAGCAGGCAGTGCAGCAGAAGAAGAGTTGGATTAGCTAGCCAATCCAACTCGAGCATGTCGATGTGGTCAGGAGCCGATCATTGTCATCAGGAAGCTTTTGCCCGATGATGCCCTCGAGAATTAGATGATCCGATCGAGAAGTCCTCGGTTGAACTCGAGCCGATGATGTCACCGATCCAATCAACGACACCAATGCCGATGAGCGATGTAGTCAAGTAGCGTCTCTACTGGTATCCACACATCTAGGGGTGGAACGTTGGCCGATGGTGTACTAGCACCTGGGCGGTCGGTGAGATGGTTGGGCTCGAGAGGTGATGGCTAGGGTTTGCACTTGGTGGCTCACAACTTAGCATGCAAGACACATCAACATTGATGAGCAATAGGAATAGCATTGCTTCCTTGCATCCTACACCCTTATATATATAGATGTCCTAGCTTGGGCCCTACTAAGCCCAACCAAGACTCTACTCAGATCCCTATCCAATATGTTTAGATCTCCATCCAAACCGTTAGGATCTCTATCCATATTGAGCCCAATTCGAATTCTATTCGAATCCAATGTTCCAACCCGTTAAGTGTGTGACCCTATAGGTTTACGTATAGCTTGGTTAATATATGGAAACTCCTTTTCATACTCCATTAATAGTGGCCTCTAGCAAAGCATATTAACCCAAGTATACGTAAAGATCATATCGGTCGAACCTTGTAATGTTCCATATGTACATGTCACTTTGCCTCTCGATATCGATCAAGCACAAGGTGAGATTTGTGCCATCCTATCAATAGCTTGATCCTCTCTCGATCTCCATATTAGATTATAACATGTGATTAACTCTTTAATCACGTCGGTTTGGCCATGCACTTCCATAATACATTACATCGAGGGGACCAGAGATATCTCTCCCGTAAGGATGGGCAAATTCCATCTTGACCACTCATATCCTACTACATGTTTCATAGCAGATCCGATGACTACTTTTATAACTACCCATTTACGGAATAGCGTTTAGTAGTCCCAAAGTCAGCTACTACGTATGTTGGGAAATATGATGATCTCAGGTCTAAGGACTTTACATAAATACTACTTAGACTAACTGATGACACATGGAATCTCAACAGTGCCTCATAGTGGGTCTATCCAACATATGTCCTTGTTATTGTGTTGGTATCTCCATACCCATGATCCATGAGACATGATCATCAATCAATACACATGCCGATCTCAGTCATATCTGTTCCATATATGACCTATATCTAACTAGGGATTATTTATAAATAGTCACATTATGAGTCTCATGAATAAATCACGCATTCATTGATCCATAATGATAATCTATTTTGAGGAACAACAACTTTATTTCATAAACATAGTATGCCACGTACAATATCTCTATGTTGCCTCTAGGGCATAATGCTAACAATCTCCCACTTGCACTAGAGTCAACTATGTAGATATCAAATACCTATAGACCTAGTGTGCATCTCATGCTTGGGCTGTGAGAGGGGCTTTGTCAATGGATCTGCAACATTCAGATTAATTTACACTTTGCATATCTTTACATCTCTCCTATCCACTATCTCGTGGATTAGATGATATCGTCAAAGTATGTATATGGACTTCTGGTGTGACCTAGGCTCCTTGGCTTGTGCGATAGCACCACTATTATCACAATAGAGGTCTATCGGACAGGAAGCACTAGACATCACACCAAGCTCAGAAACAAATTTCTTGATCCAAACAGCCTCCTTTGCAGCTTCCGAAGCTGCTATGTACTCGGCTTCTATCATAGAGTTAGCTACTGTCTGTTGCTTAGAACTCTTCCAGCTCACCATTCCACCATTGAGGCAGAAAATGAATCCAGATTGCGATCTGTAGTCATCCTTGTTAGTTTGAAAGCTTGTATCGGTCTAACCATTTACAAAAAGCTCTCCCTCACCTCCATAAACTAGGAACATATCTTTAGTCCTTCTTAAGTACTTCAAGATATTCTTTATGGCTATCCAGTGACTCGTATCTGCTCGTTATGCTCAAAAATAAATGAGACATCTGAGCGTGTACATAGCATGGCATACATGATAGATCCAATTGCCAAAGCATATGAAATCCCATTCATCTTATCTCGCTCATCAGGTGTACTCGAACACTGAGTCTTGCTGAGATTTATGCCATGTGACATCGGTAGGAAGCCTTTCTTGCAATCCTGCATGTTGAACCTCTTCAACACCTTGTCAATGTACGTATCCTGGCATAATCCAATTAACCTCCTTGATCTATCTCTATAGATCTTAATACCCAGAATGTATGCTGCTTCTCCTAAGTACTTCATAGAGAAACTATTTTTTAATAAACACTTAATAGACTCCAGCATAGTTATATCATTTCTAATCAATAATATGTCATCCATATATAAGATCAGAAATATAAGTACGCTCCCACTAGCCTTCTTGTAAACACACGGCTCTTATTCGATTTTGATGAAACCAAACCCTTTGATCACATCATCAAAACGAATGTACCAACTCCGAGATGCCTGCTTCAATCCATAAATGGATTTCTGCAGTTTGCATACCTTTCCAGCTGATTGTGGATTGACAAAACCAGTCGGTTGTGTCATGTACACATCCTCACTTAGATTTCTATTAAGGAAAGTTGTTTTGACATCCATTTGCCATATTTCGTAATCAAAATATACAGCAATCACTAGAAAGATCCGAATAAACTTTAGCATTGCGATGGGCGAGAAGGTTTCATCATAGTCAATAGCTTGAATCTATTTGAAACCTTTTGCCACCAATCACGCCTTATAGATGTGAACATTTCCATCTATGTCTATCTTCTTCTTGAAAACCCATTTACATTGAATGGTCTTTACACCATCGGGTTGATCAATCAAGTTCCAAACTTGATTGGTATACATGGATTCAAGCTCGGATCTCATGGCTCCAAGCCATTGCTCAGAGTTTAGTCCTACCATCGCTTCTTCATAGGTCCTGGGCTCATCGTTGTCCAACAACAATATATCCCGTTCCTGAGTGGTTAAGAACATGAACCACTTAGGTGCATGTCATACCCTCTCTGACCTACGTGGTGCAACATTTTTAGGTGTTTCTGGAACTTCATCGAGATGCGCCGAGCTCTCACTAACCCTTCTCAAGAGAAACTCTTTCTCTAAGAATACACCATGTCGGGCGACAAATACTTTGTCGAGTTTCTTGTTATAGAAACAATATCCTTTGGTTTCCCGAGGATACCTGATAAAGAAGCACTTGTCAGATTTTGGAGTAAGCTTATCTGATTGTAAACGCTTTACATAAGCTTCACAACCCGAAATTTTAAGAAAAGATAGATTAGGATAACGTCCTGTCTATATCTTACATGGAGTCTTTTCAATTGATTTCGATGGAACCCTATTCAGTGTGAAAATGGCTGTTTTAAGAGCATATCCCTAAAAGGATAATGAAAGATCACGTTGGCTCATCATTGATCGGATCATATCAAAAAAGGTACGATTTCTCTGCTCGGACACACTGTTCCACTTAGGTGTTCTGGTGGAGTTAATTGTGGAACAATTCCGCAATCTTTTGGATGATTACCAAACTCAAGGCTCAAGTATTTTCCTCCACGATCTGATCATAGAAACTTGATTGTCTTTTCCAAATAATTATGTACTTCATTCTGGAATTCTTTGAACTTTTTAAAGGACTCCAACTTATGCCTCATTATGTACTAAAGTCATCGGTAAAAGTTATGAAGTACTAAAAACCATCTTTGGCTATTAAGCTAATTGGTCTGCACACATCAGTATGTATGAGTGCCAATAAGTCACTTGCCCTCACTTTGACCCATGAAAGGTGCCTTTGTCATCTTGCCAAGTAAATAAGATTCACATGTCTCAAATGATTCAAAATCAAAAGAGTCGAGAAGACCATCTTTATAGAGCTTCTCTATGCGTCTCTCATTTATGTAACCTAGGTGATAATGCCAAATAAATGTGAGATTCAAATCATTAAGACATTGCCTTTTCGTATTAATATTATAGACGTAAGATTCTTCATGATTTAAAACGTATAATCCATTCTCTAATGGAATATGATAATAGAACATATCTCTAAGATAAAGTGAACAACCAATGTTCACTGATCTAAAGTCATAACCTTCTGCTTGCAAGCATGAGCAGAAATTATGTTTTTACATAGAGTTGAAACACAATAACAATTATTTAATTCCAAAACTAATCCTGAAGGTAGAGACAATGGCATGGTGCCGACAACTACCGCGGTAACTCTTGCTCCATTGCCCACACAAAGATTCACTTCATCTCTAATCAAACTTCTACTTCTTCTCAGACCATGCAATGACTTGCAGATATGAGCAACTAATTGTTGGGTTATGGGGAAGCTACGCTAGCGCTTAATTTCAAAAATTTACCCCGTTAGCCCAGGAACCATGCGTGTAATAGGATCATGGATCGTTACCTCGAACAACGAGACACGCCGACGGCCAACGCAGTAACTTTTGCACCATTACTGACGTGAACATCCAATTCGCCTCTTGCGCACTTCCTAGTCCTTTTCAGCCCCTGCAATGATTTGCAAGTGTGAATCATTTATCTGGTATCAAATACACATGAATCACTTAGACGAGTAGCAAGATAAATTTCAATAACATTTATACCTGAAGCGGAAGTTATACTATCCTTCTTTTTCTTTTGTTCTTCCAAGTACAACTTGCAATTCCTAAGCCAATGGCCAGGCTTATGACAGTGGTGGCAAGTGTCAGAGATGGCGGGGCCCGACTTGGACTTGCTAGTCGAGTTAAACTTAGAACTCGAGATCGCATCTAGAGCTTTAGCCTTTCCCTTATGCTTTCTCTTCTTATTTTCCTTTTGAACTATCATCACATGACTAGAATTTTTCTTATGGCTTTCCTCGACTATCTTGAGCATCCCATGCAATTCAGCCAAGGATTTCTTCATGCCATTCATATGAAAATTCATAATAAACGGCTTGAAGCTCGTAGGGAGCGACTGAAGAATCACATATGTGGCCAAATCTATATCAAGTTTAGATCCGAGTTTTTCTAGGTTATCAATGTAACCAATCATCTTGATCACATGAGGACTTACTGGACTGCCTTCCGCCAACCTGTACGCAAGGACTTTGAGACATTATACCTCTCAGTCCGTGCCTGGTTCTCAAACATGCCTTTGAGTCCCACGATCATATCGTAGGCATCCCAGTCCTCATATTACTTCTGAAGCTCAGAGGACATGCAGGCAAGCATGAGACAGCTGACATCCACTGAATTATTAGCGTGTTTCTTATAAGCCCACCTTTCAGCAAGTGGTGTATCATCCTATGGTTCATCAGGGTGGGGTTCCTCTAGAACATAATCCTTTTTCTCCTGCTTGAGAACAATTCTCAAGTTTCTGTACCAGTTAATACTATTTGTTCCAGATAATTTCTCCCTCTCTAGGATAGATCACAGATAAAAAACAAAAGTGTTCTTTGTAGTAGGTGCCATGATCTACAACAAAATGCAAGCTTCAGCACTATACTATGATGATCTTCTATCAAATAAAAGATGTACCACAATATGTAAAATGATCGCTTTCCCTCTAACGACACATTGTGGGACAAGATCCATATTCATCTAACTCCTAGTGAGCTTTGGCATCACTGCTAGAAGCTTAGTGACATAGATAAGCAACACTTGCTAATCACATCATATGCGACTCTTGTTCGTTGGGGTAGCATCCAATGCTCGACTCCCAACTCCATGCCCCAAAGCCTAAAACCATTTTGATAGCTTTGTTAAGCAAACCAATACTATGCATGTGGTTGTCCACATCCACCCTAACTGGTCAAGATAAAAGACGGCACCCTGCTTTGGCAGACCCACTATTGATGATCGAGAACCTTGGTAGGTGCAGCTATTGGAAAGAGCATCAATACTTAATTTTCTGAGGAAAACTATTCTAACATGGTAACGATCCATACCGTACATGGAACATGAAAGAATAGTATGACAGGAACATAAGTAAATATCACAGACAATCATATTAACTGTGACATAGTATGACCCTCTCGCATGGTGATCTCTATCTCCATGGTTCCTGTCCTTCGGGTCATCACGCTTCAGGCCTCCATACTAATTACATGAGCAGAAGCATCACATGTCGACACGTAGGTCGTACAATATTTGAACAGCCTTGGGCTGTAATTAACCATGACACGTAGGCCATATTATTACATTCATGCATCTCATACATTTGCAAGGCCATACCAGTCACAACATTCCCTGCAAAAATGAGTTAAAAGGAATCGACGCGTGAATTAAAAATATACCCGAAACTTCTGGCTCAAAGGCCCAGAACTTCCGGTCGAAGGGCCTAGAACTTCTGACTTAGAGCCGGATCTTCCGAAATCAACCTTCTGACTCGAATTTATTTAGGCTCAAAACTTCTGGGCCATACCCGGAACTTCCAAAAATAACCTTCTGTACGGAATTTATTTCTATCCAGAACTTCCGGTCCAACCGAAACTTTCGGAAATAATATTCTATATCGAAGTTTATTTCAGCCCAGAACTTTTGGGTCACACCTAGAACTTCTGAAAATCCGACGAAAACAATAGATCCAATCTATTTCCACCACATATCTCCTATATTTGATTGATCCAGATCGAACACTACGCACGTAGGCTCTGGTACCACTGTTGGGTTATGGGGAGGCTACACTAGCGCTTAATTTCAAAAATTTACACCGTTAGCCCAAGAACCCTGCGTGTAATGGGATCATGGATCGTTACCTTGAACCATGAGACACGCTTGGGCAGCAGAAGTAGAGTCGATGAAGCATGTCCTCAATCGGCCTCTCCCAGCTCTGTTGGTTCGTCTGTGGCGAAGTCGACGTAGTCCGGTGATATCCATAGGAGAAGATCAGCACCGATGTAGCAGTGGTGCCTCTACGGTATCCACATGTACAGGGATGAGATCACCTCTCGCCGGTATGCTAGTACCGCGTGGGAGATTACGGGAGAGATCGCTACAACCGATGTAGCAAGGAGAGAGGTGGCAGCTAGGGTTTGGTCAAACCAACATCAAGCAGCAGCCTCTTCGTACTATCCCCACCTCTCTTTTTATATTGCCCTCTCATGGGCCTTTAATCAGTATTATAGCCCAACAGATCTAATCTGCTCGATTGGACCCGGAACTTCCGGTCCCAACCGAAACTTTCGGTTTGTCCAGAATCTAGTTTTCAAGCAGCCCGAAACTTTCGGTCCAACTGGAACTTCCGGCTCCTCTAGAAATTGAAACTGGGCTGGCCCGAAACTTCTAGTCTAATCGGAACTTCCGGATGCACCAGAACCCAAAACTTTTAGCCTCAAGCCAAAACTTCCAATTTCCCTAGAATTCTCTTAGGCATATCTCCATCACTAATCTGGTATCAAATACCGAAGAATCAGTAGGTGAAGTAGCAAGATTGATCTCTATAACATTTATACCTAAAGCGGAAGTCGTACTTCCCTTCTTCTTGAGATCCTCCAAGTACTTGTTATAGTTCCTCCTCCAATGACCTGCCTCCTTACAGTAAAAGCATACTGCATCTTGAGCCATCCTTTTCTTGTCCTTTTTTGTCTTGGAATTGCTCGCGATCTCATCGGGAGTCAACTTTCTCTTGACCGCACATTTCTTGACACATTGCTGTTTATTGCCCTTCTGCAGCATCATCACATGATTGCTATTTTTCTTAATGCTTTTCTCAATGATTTTTAGCATCACATGCAGTTCCGTCAAGGTTTTGTCCATGCTATTCATATGATAATTGAGTATTATGAATGGTACAAAACTCAATGGCAAGGATTAAAGAATCAGATCAGTAGCCAACTTTTGGCTAAGGGGAAAGCCTAGCTTTTCTAGACTATCAATATAGCCAATCATCTTGATAACATGGGGGCTGACAGGAGTCCCTTCAGCAAGCATGCACGCAAACAAGGACTTTAAGGTGTTAAACCTCTTGACCCTTGCTTAGTTCTCAAACATACCACACAGACCCACAATAATATTATAAGCGTCTGTGTTCTCATATTGCTTCTAAAGCTCAAAGGACATTGTGGTACGCATAAGACAGCTCACATCAAGGCAATCATTAGTGTGCTTCTCGTAAGCACACCGCGCAGCCGCAGTAGCATTATCAGGCAAGTCAGCAGGGTAGGGATTTTCAAAAACATACTCTTTTCTTTCTTGTTTGTGAACAATTCTCAAATTTCTATACCAATCCATAAAGTTTGTTCCATTAAGCTTTTCTTACTCAAGGATAGATCATAAATTAAAAGAACTGGACGTGGTAGAGGCTGACATAATCTACAACATAAAATATGTAAAGTTTAGCACCTATGTTTATGTCAATCTTTCATTAAACCGTTTAACAAAAGATTCTCACACTATGTTTTTAGAAACAAAAACCTCTCTCTCGGTTACATAGTGGGTCAGGATCCTCATTTCACTAATTCCTAGTGAGTTTTGGTCTCACTGCTAGAAATTAATGACATGAGGTAAGCAACACCTTGCTAATCACATCTCCATGTGACTCCTGTTTGTTGGGTTAGCATCACAATGCTCTAGCCCTAACCTGATGCCCTAAGGTCCAAAACTATTTTGATAACCTTATTAAGCAAACCAAAAGCTTCCGCACATAGATGTCTGACATCTATCCTAACTTGCAATGGTAATCACCCACACTCTGCTTTGGCAAACCCACCAAACGATGAACATTATCGTGTTAGGTGCAGCAATTGGAAAGGCATCAAAAACTTACATTTTTCTAAAGGATGCTATCCTATCATGACAACATGTCAAATATAATATAGAATAAAAACGAGATAGAAGATATCACAGATAAATATATTTTACTGTGAATTAGTATGGCCCAAACAAATAGTGATCTCTATCTCCATTAGTGATGTAGATGATCTCCATCATCTACATCACTCCTTTGAGCCACCATACTTGAAAGAGTCAAACATAAAGGTTGCTTTCGGGTATGTTATGAAATATGTCTTAGAATGTGAGCGATCAAGATGGAATTTACCCCTCCTAAATAATGGGAGAGATATCTCTGGGCCCCTCGAGATAGTTGGATTGGGAAAGTGTATGGCTATTCCACTATGATTAAAAAGTTAATCATGATTAATCCACTACTTGATCGAGTGAAGTGTTGAGCTATCACAAGGGTGGCACAAATCTCGCCTTGAGCTTGACTGATGTCGTGTGGTAAAGGGATTGGTGTGTGAGTATATCAAGGTTCAGTTGATATGATCTTTTGTATGTATTCGTGGGTCAGTATATGCTGCTAGGTACCGCTATTGACTTGCGACCAGAAAAGGTTTCTTGGTAGCGGCCGTTTACATATGAACCTATCGGGTCACGCTTAAGAGGATGGGATTTGAAGCTTGCAAGTATTGACTCTAGTGCAATTGGGAGATTGATGGTAATATGCCCTAGAGACAAGTTCTGGAGGAACCGAAAGTTCTGGTTGGACCAGAACTTCCAGGCCCGCCCTGGTGGCGAGTTCTAGAGGAACCAGAATTTCTGGTTGGACCAAAACTTCCGGACCTGCTCTTGAGGCGAATTCTGGACGAACCAGAAGTTCTGGGCTTCGGCCAGATCTTCCGGGGCTAAAATAAATTCGATGCAGAATGTTATTTTTGGATGTTCCGGTTGGACCGGAAGTTCTGGGTTTAGAAGTTCTGGCCTGGAACTTCTGGGCCGAAATAAATTCGATATAGAATGTTATTTCCAGAAGTTCTAGGCCTCGGTTTTAATGTTGATTAAAGGCCTTTCAGTGGGCTCTATATAAGGAGAGGAGAGGCTAGGGCGCAAAAGGCTATTGGACCTCTCCTAACCCTAGCCGCAACCTCTGCCCTGGCCTCACCTGCTGTGGCCGCATCTCCCCTAGCCTCGCACAAGATACTAGCATAGCGACGTGAGGTGATCCCGTTCATGTATGTGTGGATACCGTAGAGGCGCTGCTGCAATTGCGGTGCTAATCATCTCGACATGAGAATTACAAGGCTGCATCGTCTTCACCGCCAATGATTGGACGGAGCTAGGCGGAGTTGATAGAACGCGCTTCTCTAACTCCTCTTTCACTGCCCTAGCACATCTCGTGACTAGAGGTAACGATCCATGATCTCATTACTCGTATGGTTCCTAGGTTGAACAGGGTAGAAAAATTTTGTTTTATGCTAGCGTAGCCTACCCGCTCTCCAACAGAGATAGCTCCCCCGTAAGGAGGGGCAAATTCCATCTTGACCACTCACATCCCACTACATGTTTTATAGCAGACCCGATGACTACTTTTATAACTACTCATTTATAGAATAGCGTTTAGTAGTCTTGAAATTAGCTACTACGTATGTTGGGAATCATAATGATCTCACGTCTAAGGACTTTACATAAACACTACTGAGACCAACTAGTGACACATGGAATCTCAACAGTGCCTCATAGTGGGTCTCTCCAACATATATACATGTTATTGAGTTGGTATCTCCATACCTATGATCCATGAGACGTGATCATCAATCAATACACATGCCGATCTCAGTCATATCTGTTCCATATATAACCTATATCCGACTAGGGATTATTTAGAAATAGTCACATTATGAGTCTCATGAATAAATCATGCATTCGTTGATCCATAATATCAATCTATTTCGAGGAATAGCAACTTTATTTCATAAATATAGTATGCCACGTACAACATCTCCATGTTGCCTCTAGGGCATAATGCTAACACCAAGCGCCGCCGATCGCCGTCCCCGTATGTGCCACTATCCCACCGCCTCTACCCGCCTCTAGCTGCCGCTCCCCATCACTCCGGTAGCCGCCAGCCCTCAGTGTCGCGACCATCAGCTGCGCCGTCATTCGCTGATCCTCGGCTACCGCTCTGCCGTCGCTGCCGACTATCGGAAGCTCGTCACCACCATCGACCCAAAGCCATCGCTGCCCCATTCCGCCGCTAGCCAAATCCCGTCGCCGTTGCTCGCCGTCAACCTCTCTAGTGAGTTCCCCATTTAAAAGTTCATCTTGATGCATCTAGGCCTCTAATTTGTTTTGGTGTATTATTGACAATAGTGATCCATTGTTACTGATCTTGTTGCTTTGCAAGTTAACTCAGTTTGAAGAAATCGCTCTTTTTAGTGCTTCTTAGGCTCAAATGTGCAAAATGGTTATATTTTATATGAACTTGAGTTTAGGTATGCTGTACTATCAAGAGGGATGCGTTAAGTTATGTTCCAAAACTTGTGCTCAAAGAAAAATC
>KE373054.1:66395-78502 GCA_000418225.1 Zizania latifolia
TGGTATTACAGGAGAGGGAGAGCGGGATAAGCTCCTGCTAGGGCTTTTGCTAACAGATCTTCCGCGAGAAGGCTGCAAAAGAATTGAATTACAGTGAACATGCGAGTAAGACTCAGTTCACTTTAAGGAATAGTTGACTTGTTGAAAGACTTACAGAAGAAACATGGGACCTTGATCTTGACATAGATCTGCAGAATTTCAATGACAAAACACATTACTCATTGTGGTTTCAAAAACTAACAGAAACATCAACACAAAACAAACCACCATAAAGGTAACAGTATGTAAATCAATAAAAACATATTTTGGAAGAACCACAGTGCTAAGTGTGCATTTCAGTGTTCATGATTACTGGTTTACAAAATGCCTATGTTAATGAACAAAAAAAATCTATTTCAACGAACTGCACATAAAAACTAAACAGTAATACACTGTTTTTGCTGTGTAAGAAATGCAACATGTACACATTTCAGGAAAATGCTTACCAAGTACAATAGTCTTGTTTTATTAGAATGCAATAATAATTAAAATAAAACTTAAAACCTCATGAAATTGAGGTCCATGCCATGCAGTATTTGAAATTGAAGTGCCTAAAGTCAACAGATTCGCAATAGTAACACAAATCCTGTCCACATTTCCTTACTGTCAGGCCTATATTGCTCCTAGGACCCGTTGTTGCCCAATTGCCATACATGCATCACAATCCAGCTCTACTATCCAAAAGTTCCAAACCATCCTCTCGATTCTCAACACATCCAAAATTCTACAAAAGCAGTCCCCAGATTGCCGCATGGCCAGATCTAGGAAAAACAAAAGCAAACCTTGAACATTTAAGGTTAGCCATCCAGCTATGCGTTTTACATAATTGGGCCATAGAAGAAATTCAAGTCATACTAATTTAAAAGGAGAGAGACATTATACGCATAAATCATATGTTTATGAACCACAGGGGAATTTCCTAAGTATATGAAAAACAAAATTTCAGGATCTACTCATGTTTCTCTTTAACCATAAAAATGTTGTGCCAGTAAAAAACTGGTGTTATTGAATGATATACCTTTCATCCACGGGCGAGGGCGACCGAGAAACAGATCTGTGGAACAATGCAGTGAAACAATCAGTGCTGTCATAAGGCTTTACATAAAACAGAAATAATATGTAACATACCTTGGACTCCTGCTCCTGCTATAACTGCGGCTTCTCGAGTAAGAGCGACTTCTGCTTCTTGATCTATCATCATACTCCTTCACCTGTCATAGAAATAAGAAGTTGAAGAAATCTCACAGTCAAATGTGCACACGAGTTGCATCTTAACTATTGTTATAGCTAAAAAAAGAAAGCCCATACCCTGATATATGCCCGTGAAAATGCATTTCTGAACTCTGAATCATCTAGCTTCCGAATCTGCAATATCACCAAAAAGATCATAAGACATACATGGCAAATTAAACAGGAAATAACACACACGAAAATGTTCTCTCAACAGACCCTCTGCAACAGCAATAACCAGGGTGGAACAGTTACCAAAAGAATTTAATCTTTTCAGAATGCAATGTGTACATAAGATAATACAGCAATTTTTACAATTTAGTCATTTTTTTAAACTTATTTCATAAATAGACCTCTAAAAAAACTTATTTCAGGAATAGACCCGAAGCTCAGCGCCAGAGCCATTAGCGCCGAACATTAACAGTTTAGCGCCAGGGTCATTGGCGCTAACCTCCCTGCCGCGCTGGCTGGCGGAGCTGATGTGGCGTGGGAGCTCAGCGCCAATACGGCTGGCGCTGAGGTCATTCTGGTCGAGTGCTTAAATACAAACTGGATTATATCTTAATCAAATATATTGCTGTAGTACAGCGGTGAGCGGTCGCCTCCATGGCCTGGGCGACCCAGGTTCGAGCCCTGCTAAAGACTTGGAGGATTGAACCTAGGTTGGGCAAGCAAACTGCGGAGATACGAACCACCGCGCTACACCAATGTATATGTCAAGATAATAAGTAAAATAATTTGTGCTAAAGCAACCTCAGCGCCAGCCGTATTGGCGCTGAGCTCCCTTGCCACGTCAACTTTGCCAGCCAGCGCGGCATGGAGGTTAGCGTCAGCGATCCTGGCGCTAAGCTGTTAATGCTCGGCGCCAATGGCTCTAACACTGAGTTTCGGGTCTACTCCTGGAATAAGTTTTTCCATAGGTCTATTTGTGAAATAAGTTTTTAAAAATGACTAAATTGTAAAAATTGCTGTAAGATAATAGACAATAAACCCACCGCATACTTCATGTCTTCATAGTTTGTGTAATCCACAATTCCAACAGTTGCTGCAACACAAACAGAAAAGGCAAATGTCATTGATATGGGTGCAAACTATATCAATAGCCCTTGCAAGCTTAGTTTGCTTCTGGATCTAGGACATGGTTGTTTCTTTCATTTTCAGTTTTAGCCTTTTGGGAGTTCCTTTGTATGTTCCCTGACCTGAGGGGTCGATGGGCATGACGCTGACCAGCTGACAGGCGTCATCCAGTCTGTTTTAATAAAATAATACACAGTTTTTTGGTATTCTCAGAAAAAATTAAAGCAGGAATTTTGATTTCAGAAGGACAATGAGTTGAAATGAAGGATCAATACCTAAACAGTTACGCCTCATCCCAGTGTCCATGCTGCAATAAAATAACACAAAAAAGAATTCATCACTAACCTCCAGCTTCACGGTATACATCAGAGAAGCAAACATCACCAGCCCGTCGCATATGGTCCTGAAGAATATATAGGTAAAATGAGGTATTGACAGCAAAATTCATGAATAGAAGTTATATACAACATCAATACCTTGAGATCCTGCCATGATGCTGACGAAGGTAAACCAGTGACCATAACTGCATGGTTCACCAAATAAAAACATCAGAATCTTTGCTCGGAGACACCAACCAACTTGTTCAAGAGGAAGAATTACAAACCGCGGTATTCAGAACGCCTAGAAACACCTCCTCCATGACGTCCACTGCTATAGCTTCTTGGGCGATCATATGAGTAAGATTGACCTCTTCCACCATGAGCTAATTCCACCTGTGAACAGAACATCTAAAGCTACAGGGGCACAAGAGAAACCAAAGCATTCCACTCTTCTATGACAATCACTGCAAAATGCGAAGGAAAAATATTTTGATATACATACCCGCAACCTGTATCCATCAAAGTTATACCCATCACGACCATAAATTGCATCATCAGCATCGCGGGGATCCTCAAACTACAAAATCACGTTTTTTTCTTAGCATTCAATAGTTAGCTATACATCTTTAAAACATATATTGTCATCTTAAAAAATATACAGCTATTCCAAAACTAAAATCAATCTTAAAAAAATAGCAGTAAATTTTATTAGCCAATTAACACTTAGCAAAGAAATGATGTTAACATCAGGTTACTAGGAACTATATTACAGGTTTCAATACAGCCCAACACAGTAAGTATCCTTATAGAAGACATGGCCGTTACCAAAAAGACACTCACCTCAACAAAAGCATAACCAGGAGGTCTTGGAGGAATCTTCAAGTCAATGTCCAAAATACGGCCATACTGCACAAGAACATATTGAAGAAAATAAATAAATGCACACATGCTATCAAACTAAGGCTCTTATTACAATTGCATGAGAAAAGAACAGTTGGATGACATATTTACTTAAACTTAATTTGATCTATGAAACAAAATTTTCCATAATTGAACCTCCACATTAGCTTAGAGTCTTAGACAATAGGTAAAGGACAACAACCATAACCGGAATATGGTTCATGAAATATATTGTGCCAATACATTCCATCTGTAAGATATGACTACTTTTTCACAATACCATGGATATTATCAGTTATCTATGGCAAATCGCACCTAAACAATGTAGAGTTTATATTGAACGGGATGCTCGAGAGTCAAGAGCATCAATAGTTTCTGCTATCAACATCACAATGTATCACTAACAAAACCACAAGAAAATACATTGCTTGTTGAAACAGCCAATAATATTTAAATACAGACAAGATAACTTCCTAAATAGTGTTTTGTTTGGTGATATAGGGCTAGATAGTTTATGAATTATGGAGTAACAATCCTGTATAATTCTCAATATTATAAACAATAATTTGAACCATTCAACCCTAGCTATCTCTCACATTAATATGGCAGCAAAACCGATTGAAATGGCACTTGCTTTTGAAAAGAACCAAGGTAGATACAAAAAAGCACTAATGCCCACCTTGTAAAAGAGATCCTCAACCTCCCTCTCACGAATGTCCCCAGGGAGATTGCCTATGTAGATGGTGCGGCTGTTGCGTCTGCTCATTGTTTCTGCAGATATAGTAGTTAAAGGTCAACTAAATTATATATGCAAAATTGCAAATATACAGGAGAAAATACGGTTGCAATTTTGAAAGTTCTGTTAAGAAATATTATCTCGAATAATACAGGAGAAACATTTCAAGCACAAAGGACATAGCACTATAACATTTTTTGTGCCCGGACTTGTAGACCCATATAGTCAAACAACAGCAAAGATGTGGAAAAAGGACAAATTTTGACCCTACAAAACACTGCCAAAATTCGAGAATTTACAGAATACCAAGACTATCAAAAAAGAGAGCATTGAATTCTTCATACATGTTCTTATCCTGATCTGCCAAAGATAATTCCACCATCAACTATGCTGAGCTTAGTCAAACAAACTATAAATTTTCAAAAATGAAAATTAGATGTTTCCCCAAAAACATGATATTTGTGCAGGGAGTTGCATTTTTCTTACTTGAAAATATATAAAACTGTCATCCAAAACACAAATATCATGTTCAGTCATTGTTATCAACCAACAAAATGGATGTAAATACCAGCGGTGCAAGCATTAAGGATTGGCGCCCACATCCAGCTGGGATACGCAATCTATCTATTTCCTAATTTGGTGTTTGTTATCTTTTTTCTAGTTTCTCTCTATTTCCTGTTTGTTATCTTTTTCTAGTTTCTCTCAATTTCATGTTTGTTATTGATTGTCTATTCTCTCTCTATCCCCTGATTATTTGCTAGCACCTCGTCTGTAAAGGTGTCTGAAATTGTAATAGGGAGTAATCAATCATTGAAAATAACTCAAAAGGGCATTTGCCCAACCTTAGCCAACACAAGCAGAGTTCCAGGTTGTGCAGGACACGCCCGCACCACCAGGGGGTGCAAAGCTTAACCATCCCTCTCTTTGCTGCGCCATAATAATCATGGTTTTCTATCAAAACAATCTTTTACGTGTTCGTAATAGACTTTGGAGTTTGGATTGCATCTAGTATTGAAACTAGGCACAGGCACGTGTGCTAAAAACTAGATTTTAGCGGCACGACCTTTTACATATTAATAGACTTTTGCACATAACAATTTGAATAGCCTCATAAAGTAAAATGTTTTCAAAAAACAATCTTAATACATATCAATATCAAGTGATTAGGGCAAACAAATCGAATATTTCTACCCACTATGGAGGCTTTCTATCGCCGCCGGTTAGTAGGAGTAGATGAGAGTATGAGACGAACTTGGAAAAAAAACTATACACTCCGTGTAGTCGAAGAAGCGATGGCAAAGGTGAGAAAACCCTTCCCAAACTAGATCCGAATCCTCTTGCTATGTGTAACAGACTGGAAAAATGGTGGCGCGCGCCGGCCGAGTCCTCGCCGGAATTTTTTTCGTTACGAAAAAAAAAAGGAAACGCACCACGTGCTCCCGATGATGATCGGAGAGATCAAGGAAAACACGGAAGGAAAAAATAAATGGTGAAGGTTCTCCGGCGGGCGCACCTGCGGGTGGGAGGGAGAGGGGAAGGGGAAGGGAGAAGAATGGAGTCCAGCCGTCGAGAAACTTCTGCTCTCCGCAGGCGACGCCGCGTGGAATGGAATGGGCCTGCGGCAAAAATCTGGTGGCCCGCCTCCGATATATATGGTGGCCCGTGCTTCGAGATTCGTGCGACAGGTGGACCGTCTCATTTCAACGGCACTGGTAGTAGCCTAGTAGTTCTGGAAAATTGGCTCAGACTCGCACACCAACTTAAATCGACTCAGCTCGGAGGTAAAACGAGTCAAGCTGAGCCCGTTTAGGCTCGGTTGTGAATCAAGTCGAGCCGAGTCAACTCACGAGCTGCTCGTTTGTCTCATGAGCCTGATTCATTTTTTAATTTTAATATATAAAATATTTCAATACATAATTTTTGAATTTAAATATTTTAATTTGTATTTTGCATGTCACATATATTAAAATTGGTAAACTCATGAGCCAGCTCGAACTAGCTCAAGTCACATAACAAGTCGAGCCGAGCCTAGATTTTAAGCTCGGTTCACAAATGAGCCGAGCCGAAGCTCGTTTCGAGCCCTAACCAGCGTCTGGCTGCTGACCATAGGATTGGCACAAAGTGAAGGACCGAGTCAACGAAAAATGGTTAAGATTGAAATCAGCAGTTTTATGAGAAATAACAAAGGAGATGGAGAAAATAGTCATTTTATACGAGACGTTTGAAAAAATTAACAAAATGATATGGCAATAAAAGTGTGTTTAGTAAATATGAAGAACAAATCACATCATTTAAAGTGACGTTTTGTAAAATTACTCCTCGCGTGACGGTAGCTGCATATATGTACTCTTGATAAGCTATGCAGAATTTAAAATCACAAGAAATTGAAAACTATCATTAGCATAATAGCATATTCGCTAATCTTCAACTGACAACCGAAGAGCGAAAAAATGACTAGTTTTCCATACAAAACTTCCTTCTCTTCCCGACAAAATGAGATCGGCGTCGCGAGGTCTCTTCCCCAACCCAAACCCTAACCCCGATGCTTCCCCGTCGTCGCCTCTTCCCCCGCCGATGACCCCGCGCGCGCCACAGCCGCGCCACGCCCCGCCGCATCTCTTCATCGCCGACGTTGTCGCCTCCTGGCATCCCTTTCACAAGAAGCCCTGCCTATGCGACCGCTCCACCGCTCCCCCATCCGCGTACCTCGCCGACGCAGCCGCCGCGGAGGCCCCGACCCCTCCCCTCTCCGCCAGCGGCGGCGGATCGTTCCGGTGGCTCGGGCCCCGCAAACGCCGCCGCCGCGGCGGGGGCTCGCGATCGGTATCCGGCCGCAGCAGCGACCGACGTAGATCCGGCACGTGCTCCGACTTCCACGTCACGTGCGGCCCCGGTTGTGGCGGCGCTACTGACTCCAGCGGTGAGATGTGGGCCTCGGATGTCGGGGAGGTGCGTCTGAGGGATATCCCCATGGGGATGGTGCCGGAGTTCGGTCCTGCACCCGTTGGCGGGGCTGGATCGGGATCAGGTGGGACGGGCGCGGTGGTGGAGGTGGCTGCGGCGGATTCCGGTTATGGTAGCGAACCGGGATACCGAGGAGACGTGGAGCTTGGGTACGGGGATGAGATTGACGAGGAGGAAGAGGACGGAAGGCAGCAACTCTTTTTCTGGGGCGAGGAAATTGGAGGTGATGGGCGTCCCTGATTCGAATTCCCGAGACAGTCCTTGATTCAGTTTAGGCCTTCCTTTTCGTGTACAGAGATTAGCATCGTTGGCACCGCTACTGTGTGTATTTCTTTGAACATGATTCCTCACATGATAGGTACTTTCTAACTATGTTGTAGGATATGGGATTCTTGATCCGTGAGGATTCTACTTGTTGGTTCTGATAAAAAGCTGCATTCTTTTCCTAATTCCTTCTGTTTGGGGTGCTATTTTGTAGCAGGAGTGGGATGGTGATAGTGTAAATGGTTTGGCTAACTTAATGACGGGGAATGTCTAGTTAGCTGCCTGGTTTTGTAATTCAGCTGTTTGGTTTGATGGATAGCATGCACACTAGTTTATTGCTCGATCTACTATTGATTTTTTTTCTTCAAATTGAATCGATAAGTTCAATAAAGTTATATGCTCAACAACTTTAACAAAGTTTTATTTGAGCTACTATATCCTTTAGTTATGTTTTTGTCTCTTGTGCAAACATTAAATGATTGTTTAAAGCCACTACTTCTGTTAACACATTCAGTTCATGAAAGGAATATTATGATTAGGAATTTATGTAACTTCAGCTGACCCTGTTTGAAATCTGTCACCTAAGCAAATGTTTACCCTTGTGCAATCCTGTATGCCTATCATTTTAGGCTCATCCATTTCATTGTAACTGTCTGCAAAGATTTTCTGGGTGATTCTGAATGAAAATAAATAGGATGACTTATCCTAGTTTTGTTGATTTTTAAAAAATGTTAAATGAACCAGAGAAAATATTTCTTACTGATAAGCGACTTGGTGCTAATACAATGAATCTTTTGTGTTTGTGCTATCATGATGAATGAAAGAATAAGAATTGAAAATAATCAAACTTCAGCTGGCGAAAGCTTTTGTTTTGTTTTTTATGTATTTTCGAAATTATGTTGACCGCCCCTTCAATTTTGGACGCTTCCAGTTTTTGCTACTGCAAAAACTAGTGTCCATATTTTTTATTTATAAAAATGCTTTATCATCATGTTTGAAGATTGCAACTGGTCTGTTGACCTTGTCTTTGATTTTATATCTGTTTTTTTGTTAATATAGGGGTGATCTATTTTCCAAATTATTTTTTTTGTATTCACCTAGCAGTTGTTGTAATTCCTGCTTATTTTTTACATTGCAGGTTGCATTGCAGATATGAATAAGATGGGCATTGCTGGTGACAATAATTTTGGGGAGCAGAAGAGCCATCACCGTTGTAGGCGCAAGAAGCATGATGTGAGGATGTTGGATCCATGAGATGAAATATTTAAAAATGCTATTTGCTGGCAAAATATCTACACGACCTATTTACAAGTGGCAGTTCTCGAGAATCAAATTCCGTGCTCTTTTGTTGTAGCTTCTGGTGATGGAGCAGTCAAACTAATTACTGACTTGTTGGAAATGTATAGTTGATTAGTTGTTTCCGGATAGTCAGTGTTTGTCCCAGAATGTCTGTAAGCATGTTTTTGAGAATTCTGTATGACTGTATGTGCATCTATGCACCAGCGAACAGTTTGAAGTTCTTGGTACCACTTGCTGTCAAAGTGTCAAGTTGTGAGTCCTGAGTCCTGACTGCTGAAACGCTGGTTCTCATTTTTCTTTTTGCAAATCCGTGTCAATTCATTGTTCATACATCCGGGCATTCAGTTGGGCACTAGTTATGGTTAAAATTGTTTAAATCATATACTCCCTCTGGTCATTAATATATAAGTGTTAAAAATGTCATGCATCTAAGTTGTTTCCACATGAGATCATTCTAAGGCACTGTCTATGGAAATCAAAATGCATTTTCACATATGGTTAGTTAAGTCAACCATCTGTGGGAGAGAGAGATTTATATACATTCAAATTCACATCAAATGATAGATTTATATATATCCACATTTATATTCAAAATATAGATTCACATGCATTCATTCATATCCACATGTACGTTCATAAACATTAAACATCCACGCTCATATAGTCTCATATTTACATATACGTCCACATTTATGAACATAAATATCTTACATTCATTTTCGAATACATCAAAGTCTCATATTAGTATTTTTATATTATGCATTTAACAATTGTTGGCTTAAACTAACCACTCTTAACGATCAAAAGTTGATTGCATAGATTGTTATATCATATTAACTCATCATGATCTCCTTTCAAAGGATCACAACATTGTAGATTGATGACACACCAAAGTGATTTAGCAAAAGTAAGTATATACAAAATTTCTACCAATTCACTTTGTTATGTGAATCAATACATTGTATTGTTATCATTTGAATGGAGACTATGGTGGGTTTGCATTAATATATCGCATAATCTCTACAATTTATTGTTAAGCTTCAAGGGCTAATTAGATTAAGCACATGCAGTATTCTTACATTTTCATCCACATCCACATCAAAGTTGGATCTCAAAAACAAAATCAAAGAAGCTATGTGCATTTTCATCCACATCTAGGGATGGTAAGGAGGACATTTCTCAGCAGAGAGATCCCCCATACATATCTTCTATCGATAATTTTTTTCTACTCTCCATCCTTGTTTCTGCTTCGAGGATAATTTTTCCTATCCACATACTCGTTAGGATGACATATATCCATCAGGTTGGTAAAAGGGTATGTATATTGAGATTTTTTTTTTGCAACTGCCTTTTTTCCAGACCCCTGATCCAAAACAGTGCCCAAACAGTGACTTGCACAGCACCCATCGATTGATGATTTCCGGTCCAGATGCAGAGACGATCGTCAAAGTTCCCTGCTACTCCAACAGTAGATGATGGTACTGTGCCAACTTGATGTTGATGGAATTGAACTATTGAAGGAGCTGGAACCAATATTTCTTTTTGTTGATTCAACCGAAGTTTGGCAAATTTGGGCAGGACTTATTTTCTGTACTATGGAGGAGAAACAAAATCTAGGCAGCCGTTCTTTGCATGATATTCTGAATTCTGATGTGAACGTGAGGACGGATAGAATCTTGCCTGATGTTGTTTCTAAGGTCGCGGAAACGCGTAAAGCTGAGTTCAATCACGCGTCCAAACGCTGATAGTCCCACGTGAAGAGTAAGGTGAAAGGGCATTCCATATTTTCAGCAGTTTGCTAACTTTACACGGTTATACTCCCTGGGCTTGTTTGAGAACTAGAAACCATAGTCCATCTATGTAAAATGGACACACAGACTGAGATTTTTAGCTTCCAAATAAGACTTTAGCGTAGAGACCAGAGAGTGGGGAAGAGAGATGTATTTACTAAGTTGTTTACTTTTGGTTCTTTGTCTTTTACGCTTCAACATTTTGTTCTCTTATTTCTACTTCACCTAGCGTCACCGCTGTCGACTGTCCCCTACCACCGCCTGTTATCATCGCCTGACTGTCCCCATCGTCTCTCACCACCTCCTATTGCCCCCCATCGCTTAGCACTCACCTGGCCAGCCACCCTCATTGCCAGTCACCTGAGACTCTCGTCAATCACCCAATCAACTCTGCCACCGGGTTTGTGGGAACCCAGTGAATTCATATTCGGATTGGCATTATAACATATCTGAGCATACGAATCTGAGTCCAAACAAAGAAGAACATGGGTCAAGTATTAGCCTACACGGACCTGATCCGCTCCATTGTCACCCCGAGACACCAGTAAAAGGAACCATTTAGTAGTATTCTACAAACATAAAAACAATTAAAATTTTGTTAGAAAACATCAAGAAAGTAACATGGATTTCTTTGTTTGAACTTTGCCACTTCAAAAGAGGAATATTAGAATATGAATATACGAAATTAGAACATGCGTGTTTGAAGTATATCACAGTTGATTCGGCTAGGAATAAATTCCACTCTTAAATCTCCCTTCCCTGTGGTCAGAACAATCCAACAAGTAGTTGGCAAACGGAGGAGGCGATTGGCTAGAGATTAGAGAGCTGAGGAGTTGGTGTCCCTATGCAAGTAGAATTACACTAAACTAAAAAGGATAAGAGTTGTCTATGTCACCACACGCGCGTATATTTTCTTCATGTGTATATATATTTCTAAAATAATATTTAGTTGTTGACATCTTTATATCTCCATTAATTTCGGTATATTGTAAGAAGATTATATGGCTGTAGAGGATAAAACCATACGAGAATATAAGTTTTCGATATCGATACGTGCGAATTGAATCCTTAAATGTTGGTCTCGAGGAACATCGACGAATATTTAGTCAAGGTATTAGGTATATGAAAAATTTTTTAATCCTTGCCGTCATCAAATTTCGGTAGATATGGATTTTTATGAGAACTGACGTCAGGTGAGAAAAGAACACACATTGACTCTACAAGCAAAGACGATGGACGCATGTGCTCTTTCTTCGTCGCAACTCGCAAGATGTGATTGATGGAAATGGTGGAAACTGAAACCTGCCGTATTGGCCGTCCATATCAGATCTGACGTACCAGATCGATCACCCAACACGCAGCTCGCGTGTGATTCCAGAGTACATATGTGGAACCACCCCCCCATCACCCCCCCGGTTCCTTCTACGCAATTATAGGGGGTCCCAGGAGAAATTTTACATCTAGGACCCTCGCCGGAGATGGCGTCGG
>KE373054.1:120842-148662 GCA_000418225.1 Zizania latifolia
GCGGGGGCAGTTGGACGGCAGTAAAGAGTGGGAGCAGGAAGGAGGAGGAAGGAAGACAAAGGAGAAAGAAAATAAGAAAAGAAGAAAAGAAAAGATTTTTTCTGTGTCACTGACAAGCGGGTCCCATCGAATTTTTTTCTGTGTCACTGACATGCGGGTCCCACTGAATATTCCAGCACGCAACCACGTGGACCTCCACGCCAGCAAAACCGCCAGCGTAGACCGCCACGTCAGCAAAACCACCGCATTAAACCACCTCGGGGGGGTTATTTCTCCGGTTTAGAATAGTTCGGGGGGTTAAGAGCCTGGTTTTTTAGTTGGGGGCAACTTTCGTCTACAGGGTAATACTTCGGGGGGTAAAGTAGACTTTTTACTTTGTTTCATTTGATTTTGCGGCACACTGCAAGATCATTAGTAATGGCCGTAAAATCCATTAGTCACACCCATTACTCTTATCATATTACTAATTATCTATCATTAGTAACAGGTGTACGTCTGTTGGTAGTCGATCATTAGTAATGAACATATATATATACTCCTGTCACTAATGATCGACCATTAGAGACGGGTTGTACCTCTACACCTGTCATTAAAGATTGTCACTAATGATGGATATATGTGTTCATTCGTCACTAATGATCGATTATCAGATATGGGTATTAAAATTCCATTTTATTTAATTTAGTTTGAATAAGAACGATGACCAAATCTAAGGCAGCAGCTGAGTAGCTCTTTCCATCGTGATCATCGTCATCCTAAGCTGCTCTCCATATGGTCGTCGTCTATGAGGCCTCTATCTCAAGCCACGATGAAGGAGAAGAGGTGGTAATGATCGAGGAGGAGAGCAGGCGACAACAGGATCTAGTGAAATAGAAACAACCGTGTGACCTCCATCAAAGCAACTAGATGTTAGGGAGCTCGTGGTTGGGCGTAGCTTAGAGTGATGCTAGCCACTGTCAGATAGAGCTCGAAGTGACGCTGGCCACTATCAGATAGAGCTCAAGAGTGTCGCTATCGAGTAGAGAGAGGGATGGAGAGAGTGGAGAGGAAAGATGATAGGATTTATAGTAGTATTGTGTGTGCTTATGCTATTGTTCATTCGTCTATCTAAATATTTGAAATTATTATGTTGTGTTGGAACTTACTTAGAGCTGGAGTAATCACCATGAGAGGAAAAAGACAATTGTTATGTTTCTTCCATGACCAACTTAATGATACGACATAGATGCATGAAAAATATCAAGACAGTTCCTTTTGAAACATAAATTATTTGGTCTTACCGATGATGAAGAAATACAACCTGTTTAAACAGTCCAATAATAACCACGACATAGTGTAACCAAACCAGAGTCTTTTTCCTTATGTTTGTAACACAGGTGAATCACTACATAGTGACAAGGAGTGAGGACTGATGGAATTGTGCCAAGAAAATTCTGGGGGAACCGAAAGTTCCGGCTGTAGCCGGAAGTTTCGGGTTCTGCAGCATCCGGAAGTTCTGGGCCAGTCCCAGTGTTCGATTTTCTAGACGAACCGGAAGTTCCGGGTCGAGAATTAATTCGATACAGAAGGTCATTTTCAGAACTTCTGGCTGTAGCCAGAAGTTCCGGAGTCCGGAAGTTCCGGCTATAGCCAGAAGTTCCGGGTCAGGCGAACAGATTAGATCTGTTGGACTTTAATACAAATTAAAGGCCCACGTTGGTGCACTATATAAAGAGGGGTGGGGCTAGCACGTGGAGGCTACTGTTGATTGTTACTTCACCCTAACCCTAGCCGCCACCCTCTCTCCTCGATCACAAGGGTTGTGGTTGATCTGTCCGGATCTCGCGAGCGGTGCTACCACGCCGGCGCGAGGTGATCTTATCCTTGTACGTGTAGATACCGTAGAGACACCGTTGCTGCATCGGTGCTCATCTTCCTCCTACGGAGTTTGCCGGATCGTCAGGTCGCGTCGTCTTCATCGCCGGATCACCAACGAACGAACAGAGCGGGGAGAAGAGTTGCTCGAGAACGCGCTACTCCAACTCTACTTTCGTTGCCCGAGCGCGTCTCGTGGTACAAGATAACGATCCATGATTCTATTGCATGCATGGGTTCCTGGGCTAACGGGGTAAATTTTTGAAATTAAGCGCTAGCGTAGCCTCTCCATAACCCAACAGTGATATCAGAGCCTACGTGCATAGTGTTCGATCTGGATCGATCACATATGGTGATATGTGATGGAAATAGATTGGATCTATTGTTTTTGTCGTCGGATTTCTGGAAGTTCCGGGCCGAAATAATATTCGATATAGAATGTTATTTTTGGAAGTTCCGGGTCCGGAAGTTCCGGACAGAAATAAATTCCGTACAGAAGGTTATTTTCGGAAGTTCCGGGTGTAACCAGAACTTCCGGGCCAAAAATAAATTCGAGTCAGAAGGTTGATTTCAGAAGTTCCGGCCCTGAGTCGAAAGTTTCGGTCCATTCGACCGAAAGTTCCGGGTCTGTTTTTAGTTACGCATAGTCTCCGCCTAACTTGTTTTTGCAGAGAATGTTGTGATTGGTATGGCCTTACAAAAGTATGTGATACTCGCTTGTAATAACATGGCCTACGTGTCATGGTTATTTACAGCCCAAGGCTGTTCAATGGTTGTACGACCTGCGCGTCGACATGTGATGCTTCAGCTCATGTAATTAGTATAGCGCTATTAGTTGTAATAGGCTGATACAGGTTCTTGGAGGCCTGAAGCGGTATGACTCGACGGACAGGAACCATGGAGATGGAAATCACCATATGAAGGGGCCGTACTCAGTCACAGTCAATATGATTGCCTGCGATATTTACTTAAGTTCCTGTCATACCATTCTTTTATGTTGCGTGTGCGGTAGGCATCGTTACCCTGATAGAATAGTTTCCCTCATAAAATTAAGTATTGATGCTCTTTCCAATAGCTGCACCTACTAAGGTTGTGATCACTGTATGGTGGGTCTGCCAAAGCAGGGTGCCATCTTTTATCTCAATCAGTTAAGGTGGTGTCGGACACCACATGCATAGTATTGGTTGACTTAACAAAGCTATCAAAACAGTTTTGGGGTTTGGGACATGGAGTTGAGTGTCGGACATTGGATGTCACCTCAACGAACAAGAGTCACATATGATGTGATTAGCAAGGTATTGCTTACCTATGTTCACTAATCTTCTAGCAGTGATGCCAAAGCTCACTAGGAGTTAGTCGACTATGGATCTTGTCCCACAATGTATCGTTAGAGGGAAAGCGATCATTTTTTATATCGTGGTATATCTTTTATTTGATAGAAGATTAATATAGCATAGTGCTGAACCTTATATTTTGTTATAGATCATGGCACCTACTGTGAAGAACACTTCAGTTTTTAACCTGCGACCCATTCTTGAAAGAGAAAAATTGTCTGGAATAAATTTTATAGACTGGTACAGGAATCTGAGAATTGTTCTCAAACAAGAAAACAAGGATTACGTTCTAGAGAAACCCCATCCTGATGAACCGAAGGATAATACGCCACTGGCTGAGAGGCGGACTTATGAGAAGCACGCCAGTGATTTAGTGGATGTCAGCTGTCTCATGCTTGCTTGCATGTCCTCTGAGCTTCAGAAGCAATATGAGGACAGAGACGCCTACGGTATGATCGTTGGGCTGAAAGGCATGTTTGAGAACCAGGCGAGGACCGAGAGGTATAATATCTCTAAGTCTTTGTTTGGGTGCAGGTTGGCAGAGGGCAGTTCTGTGAGTCCTCATGTGGTCAAGATGATTGGTTACGTGGAGAACTTGCAGAAACTTGGCTCTAAGCTTGATGATGACTTGGCCACAGATGTGATACTTTAGTCGCTTCCTGCGAGTTTCGAGCCGTTTATTATGAATTTTCATATGAATGGCATGAAGAAAATATTGGATCAGTTACATGGCATGCTTAAGACGGCCGAGGACAGCCTCAGGAAAAATTCTAGTCATGTGATGATGGTTCAGAAGGAGAATAAAAAGAGAAAGCGAAAGGGTAAGGCTAAAGCTCCAGATGCGATCTCGAGCTCCAAGTCTAACTCGGCTGGAAAGTCCAAGCCGGATGCCGCTGCTTCTGACACTTGCCACCACTGCCATAAGCCTGGCCATTGGCGGAGGAATTGCAAGTTATACTTAGAGGAACAAAAGAAAAAGAAGGAAAGTGTGGCTTCCGCTTCAAGTATAAATGTTATTGAAATTTACCTTGCTACTCGTCCAAGTGATTCGTGGGTATTTGATACCGGATCAATGATTCACACTTATAAATCATTGCAGGGGCTGAATAGGATAAGGAAGTGTGCAAGAGGCGAATTGGATATTCGTGTCGGCAATGGTGCAAAAGTTGCTGCGTTGGCCGTCGGCGTCTATTCTTTGTCGCTACCCTCAGGATTAGTTTTGGAGTTAAATAATTATTATTTTATTCCCGCCTTGGGCAGAAACATTATCTCTTCGTCATGTTTAGAGGAAGACGGTTTTGAATTCGTAATAAAGAACAAGTGTTGTTCGTTATTTTCAAATGGTATGCTCTATGGTGTTTGTCCATTTGTGAATGGCTTGTATATTCTGAATCTTGAGGATACACACGTTTATAACATTAATACTAAGAAACCTCGAATAAATGATTTGAATCCCACCTATGTCTGGCATTGTCATTTGGGTCATATAAATGAGAAACGCATACAAAAGCTTCATAGAGATGGACTTTTGGAGTCTTTTGATTTTGAATCATTTGACATATGTGAGTCTTGTTTACTTGGCAAAATGACTAAGACGCCTTTTACTGGTCAAAGTGAGAGGGCAAATGAGCTATTGGCTATTGTTCATACTGATGTATGTGGACCAATGAGTTCTATAGCTAGAGGTGGTTTTCAGTACTTCATAACTTTTACCGATGACTTTAGTAGATTTGGTTACATCTACTTAATGAGGCATAAGTCGGAATCCTTTGAAAAGTTCAAAGAGTTCTAGAATAAAGTACAAAATCATACTGGCAAGACAATCAAATTTCTACGATCGGATCGTGAAGGTGAATATTTGAGCCATGGGTTTAATGATCATCTGAAGCAGTGTGGAATTGTTCCACAGCTGACTCCACCTGGCACGCCTCAGTGGAATGGGGTGTCCGAGCGGAGGAATCGTACCTTGTTGGACATGGTCCTGTTGATGATGAGTCAGGTTGATCTTCCATTGTCTTTTTGGAGACTTGCTTTAGAAACTACTGCTTTCACGTTAAATAGAGTTTCATCTAAATCTATAGAGAGAACACCATATGAGATATAGACTGGGAAGCGTCCCGAGTTATCTTTTCTAAAGATTTAGGGTTGTGAGGCTTATGTAAAGCGTTTGACGTCTGATAAGCTCACGCCCAAATCTGATAAATGCTTCTTTGTGGGATATCCTAGAAAAACCAAAGGATATTACTTTTATAACCGGGAAGAAAGCAAAATGTTTGTCGCCCGGAATGGTGTTTTTCTAGAGAAAGAGTTTCTCTCGAAAAGGGTTAGTGGGAGCACGGTGCATCTCGAAGAAGTTCGAGAGCCACCAGAAATTGTTTCATCTCCTACCGAACCGTAACTCGATATGCAAAGTGTTACAGAACATGTTGCTGAGACACCAGCCCCACGACAATCGGAAAGGTTGAGTCGTGCGCCTGAGCGGTTTGTGTTTTTGATCACTGGGCAGCGCGACGTATTATTGTTGGACAATGATGAACCTAAGACCTATACGGAAGCGGTGATGGGACCTGACACTGAGAAATGGCTTGGAGCCATAAGATCCGAGTTAGAATCCATGCGAGAGAATCAAGTTTAGAACTTGGTCGATCCACCCGATGGTGTAAAAACTATCGAGTGTAAGTGGATTTTCAAGAAAAAGATAGACGTTGATGGAAATGTTCACATCTATAAGGCATGATTGGTAGCGAAAGGTTTCAGACAGATTCAAGGTGTTGATTATGATGAAACATTTTTGCCTGTCGCTATGCTAAAGTCTATCCGGATTATCCTAGCAATTGCCGTATTTTATGACTATGAGAAATGGCAAATGGATGTCAAGACGGCTTTCCTTAATAGAAACTTAAATAAGGATGTGTACATGACACAGCCTAAAGGTCTTGATGATCCAGGGAATGCTGAAAAAGTTTGCAAGCTGCAACGGTCCATTTATGGGCTGAAGCAGGCTTCTCGGAGTTGGAATCTTCCTTTTGATGAGGTAGTCAAAGGGTTTGGTTTCATCAAGAATGAAGAAGAGCCTTGTGTTTACAAAAAAGCTAGTGGGAGCTCTCTTATGTTTCTGGTCTTATATGTGGATGACATATTGTTGATCGAAAATGATATTCTTATGTTGGATGCTGTCAAGACTTCGTTGAGAAAAAATTTCTCAATGAAAGATCTTAGAGAGGCAGCATACATTTTGGGCATAAAGATCTATAGAGATAGATCGAGAAGGTTAATTAGATTAAGCCAAAGCATGTACATTAACAAGGTATTGAAACGGTTCAATATGTAGAATTTCAAGAAAGGTTTCCTGCCGATGTCACATGGTATTTCTCTCAGCAAGAGTTAGTGTCCTTCGACACCTGATGAGCTGGAGAAGATGAGTGTGATCCCATATGCCTCCGCAATCGGATCCATCATGTATGCCATGCTTTGTACGCGTCTAGATGTTTCTTTTGCTCTAAGTGTTACGAGCAGATATCAGTCAAACCCGGGTGAAAGTCACTGGGTGGTTATAAAGAGTATCCTTAAGTACTTGAGAAGAACTGAGGATATGTTCCTGGTGTATGGAGGTGAGGAGGAGCTCATTGTAAGTGGTTACACCGATGCTAGCTTCTAAACCGATAAAGACGATTCACGGTCGCAGTCAGGATTTGTGTTCTGCCTCAATGGAGGCGCAGTGAGTTGGAAATGTTCCAAGCAAGAAATGGTTGCGGATTCTACCACAGAGGCCGAGTATATCGCAGCTTCGGAAGCTGCAAAGGAGGCAGTTTGGATCAGAAAGTTGGTTTCTGAGTTGGGTGTCGTCTCTAGTACGTCCAGTCCAGTGGCTCTCTATTGTGATAATAGTGGTGCCATTGCGCAAGCCAAGGAGTTTAGGTCGCACCAGAAGTCCAAGCATATACTGCGGCACTATTACCTGATCTGTGAGATTATAGATAGAGGTGATGTGAAGATATGCAAGGTGCACACGGATTTGAACATTGCAGATCCGTTGACGAAGCCTCTCTCACAGCCCAAGCATGAGGCGCACTTGAGCTCAATGGGTATTAGATACTTGCGTGAGTGAGTCCAGTGTATGTGAGAGAAAGTGTCTTGTCTATACTGATGTATATTTGGATAATTTGTTATCTTGTTCCTTCAATAAATATCTTTTACATTGATCAGCAAGTTGATGACTTGTTTGTGAGACTCTTTGTGTTATGATGTTGTTCAAAATGATCCATAATCTCATATCGTCATGTGAAACAGTGATGATTTATAGATTAGCACATCCGTCTGATTGATGATCATGTTTCACAGATCATAGACATAGAGATGTCAAATCAGTGATGTGGACTCATGTTAGTGAAAATGGAGTTGGATAGACCCACCTTGAGATACTGCTGGGATTGTTATCGTAATGTGCCATCAGTTGTCATCTCAAATGATGTACATGCAGAATCCTTAACCTGAGATCGTAATTGATTCCAGAATGTGTAGTAGCACACTTAGGGGCTTCCAAACGCTATTCCGTAACAGGGTAGTTATAAAGGTTGCTTTCGGGTGTGTTACGAAACATGTCGTGGGATGTGAGCGGTCAAGATAAAATTTGCCCCTCCTAATAACGGGAGAGACGTCTCTGGGTCCCTCGAGGTAGTTGGATTGGAAAAGTGCATAGCCATGCCACTATGATCAAAGAGTTGATCATGATTGAATCCACTACTTAATGGAGTAAAATGTCGAGCTATCCAACAAGGGTGGCACGTATCTCGCCTTGAGCTTGACTGATGTCGTGTGGTAAAGGGATTGGTGTGTGAGTATATCAAGGTTTAGAAAGTATGATTTTAACTTTGTATGCTTTTGGGGGTCAATATGTGCTGCTAGGTGTTGCTACTGATCAGCTATCTGGAAAGGAGTTTTCGGGTAGTGGCCGTTTGTGTATGAATCTATCGGGTCGCACGTTTAAGGGGATGGAATTCGAATCTTGCAAAGAATTGGTTCTTGTGCAAATGGGAGATTGATGGAATTATGCCTAAGAAAATTCTAGGGGAACCGGAAGTTCCGGGTTCTGGAGCATCCGAAAGTTCTGGTAGGACCAGAAGTTTCGGGTTAGTCCTAGTGTTCGATTTTTTGGACGAACCGAAAGTTCCGGCTGGAGCTAGAAGTTCTGGATTTTGGACGAACCGGAAGTTCCGGGTCGAGAATTAATTCGATACAGAAGGTCATTTTCGAAAGTTTCGGCTGTAGCCGGATGTTCCGGCTATAGCCAGAAGTTTCGGGTCAGACGAACAGATTAGATCTGTTGGATTTTAATACAGATTAAAGGCTCACGTTGGTGCACTATATAAAAAGGGGTGGGGCTAGCACATGGACGCTACTGTTGATTGTTACTTCACCCTAACCCTAGCCGTCACCCTCTCTCCTCGATCACAAGGGTTGTGGTTGATCTCTCCGGATCTCGCGAGCGGTGCTAGCACGCCGGCGCGAGGTCATCCCATCCCTGTACTTGTGGATACCGTAGAGACACCGTTACTGTATCGGTGCTCATCTTCTTCCTACGAAGTTTGCCGGATCGTCGGATCGCCGACGAACGAACAGAGCGGGGAGAAGAGTTGCTCGAGAACGCGCTACTCCAACTCTACTTCCGCTGCCCAAGCGCGTCTCGTGGTACAAGGTAACGATCCATGATCATATTGCACGCATGGGTTCCTGGGCTAACGGGGTAAAATTTGAAATTAAACGTTAGCGTAGCCTCCCCATAACCCAACAAGGACATCATTGGCATGGTTACTTAGGCAGTCTCAACCCTCCACCTCAGCTAGTGTCTTAAGCATTTAAGGAGCAGCCACATAAGCAAAAATCTGAGATAGCAACTAAATTAATAAAGATAGAGAATAAAAATAGAGACACCATGAAGACACCATGTCTTAAGTAAGACATCAAGTCTTCACACTATCTAAGACATGGATAAAAATAATTGAACTAGAGGGGGAGAGAGAAAAGAGAGTAATATAAAAAAATTATTGTGGACACGTATCAAAAAATCGAAGTTAAGAGTATGGTTTCTAGAAATAGTGTCTTGCTGACATGGTAAGATAAGATATTATTAACAGCAAAGGCAAGATCGCACGCTTCTAGATTGCATCTTCCAGCCATTAGACTGTGTAATAGTGCACCGTAGACAACTACTTACAAAAACAAATAAAAAACTATGGTTTGTCATGTGATAAAATGTGCTTCAATACTCTCTTTCAAGGTCAAGCTTCAATTCTCAATAGCTTGTTAACACTGAATAATTTCCAACCCAGAATTCCCGAGGAGTTCCGCTGTTCAAGTAAGCATTTTATATTAGGACAGTCTCAACTCATGATTTTTTAGGTGATGTCCTATCTTGCCATATCAACAAGCATCATCTGTAGAAATCATACTCTCAACTTTGATTTCTTAGTATAGACTCACAATAAATTTTTTATACTACTCTCTTTTCTCTCTCCCTCCCTCTCATCCAATCCATTTCCATTACTGTCTTGATATCGTGACGATACGGTGTCTTACTTAAGACATGGTTTCTTTATTTTTTTTATTCTCTCTTCTTTAACTCTATTGTCACATTAAATTTTTTTCTACGTGACAACCTAACAAATACTTAAAAACATTTCTATGCGAAGGGTTAGAAATGCCCTTAGTTGAGCTTCCGGCCTTAGGGCTTGTGTGAAGCGTGCACGGAAAGAGAGAGATCCAAAGCCCGCGAACAGGGAGCAGCGAACAGGGAGCAGAGAGGAGGAGGAAGACCGAAGACGGCAACGCATCATGGCGGCGACGACGGTGACGGCGGACACGACGCCCCCCACCCGCCGCGAGTCCTCACCGGCAGCGTCGCCCCCACTGTACCTGACCGCCGCCAGGATCGCTGACTCCGACCGCTTCCTCCCGCACACCGCCTCCCTGAAGTGTATGCATCCGTCCTACTCGCCGCCTCCATCCTGATCCATTCGTCCCCATTTCCATCTCCTGGTTGAGAAAATTTGAAAACAAATAACTAGCACTTTTGTTATTAGTATAGATAGGGCACATTTTTCTAGGTAGCTGACCCACTCATCATAGACTAGTTTTATCTCGAAGCTAAAAAATAGTCTGGATAACGGATCAAATTTTTAGCCTACAATTTTAAGAACTGAGCAGAATTTAGTATGTGTAATTGAGAGAATAGATAAAAACTGAGTTAGGTTGTGAACTGCCTGTTAGCTAGAACGTGGTCATTACCACCCTATACACAAGTGGTCAACAACAAATCGTTGGGTATCATCCAAACTACCGTTACGTTTCTCAGCCCTAGAAGATCCAAAAAAAAAATCAAGCCCCACGTTGCCCAAACCACACAGCACACAAGCTTTTGCTCAGTTTACGTTGTAACCTTTTGAAGAACTTTGAACCTTTTCACTTGCTTGCCCTCACTTTCAGTGATTAAAATTGCAGCCGATGCATCGAGCTTATAGCCAGAAAATAAAGTTACTTTTCTGATTTTTCATAATTTCTACAATCATACATGCATTCCTTTTAAAAAAGCTCCAACTGTCTTGCATGAATACGGCATAATCATGGATGGTCTGTATTTTTTTCCCGATCTACGCCTTTTCTGGATGGGTGAAATAATTTATGTTCATGCAGCCGCATATGCAAGAGGAGGTTCTCTTGCATTTGTGGAGCAACTGAACAAACTGCAGCATCAGGCCCGATTGTCTTTCTTTCGGGCCGGATTGATTTTTTTCTAGCTATGGATTATAAACAAATCACATGTAAACTAGTAAAAAATTTATTTCACACATAAGACTTTTTATACTTGTATTTTAAGATGCAGGACTAAAAAAATAGAAAGCAATGGAAACAACTCCTAAATTAAGTCAATTCCAAAATTAAAATTTGGACTTTTGGTGCTTGCTCTCTCTTTTGGAGGATCTGACAGTGTTAATACAAGATTGTGCCTTCCAGAGCTAGTCTTTCAACAGCAGTTCAGATTTCTCAACAACCACACACTCGGATTAGTACATAGGTTTTCTTGATTGGATGGTACAGAAGAAATAGTGAGATTGGCACATCTGAGGCAGGGAAATTTCTTGGCTTACAATAACCATTTGCACACATAGAGCTGTACTGTAAGTCTAATACAAGTCTCTGCAATTTTGCTGCTAAGCCAGATACTTTATGCAGAAGCGTACATTCTGTTCAGAAATTGCTGCCTGATGCAAGCATTCGCCCGTATATGGGAAATATGCAGAACAATTCATCATCGTACAAATTAGTTGTGAACAAAAAACATGTAAAAACAAGGAGAGCAAATAATACCGACACGTAGCCAGATCAAGGAGAGCAAATAATGAGCACATTTCTTTGGCATGAACAATTTAATTACTAGATTATGTATTGTAGATTTGTAGTACTACTGTACTAGTGCTTATTACTTGCCCATGCTTTACAGTTTGGTACAATTTTTTTATACTTGATACATAAATCACAAAGAGAGAAGTAAAACAAATAAAAATGAAATTACAGAGATCACAATCAAAGTACACCTCTACTGGTGTAAAAGCAGAGGATTAACTCGGCAGATCTATCTCATCCTCACCACAGTGGGAGCCCGGTGACGAGGAGCGTGAACAAAACCGCGGCCGACGAAATGGCCGGAACGGCGGCCACCGCCGAGCTGCTGGAGTAGAACGGCGGCGGCGGGCTGTAGTAGTAGAATGGGAAGTAGGGCAGGAACGGGTTGGGCGGGGGTGGTGTCGGGTAGAGTCCTCCTCCACCGCTGGGCTGTTGCCCGCTACCGCCGCCTCCACCGGTGGGCGGGGGGTAGTAGTAGCCTCCGCCGCCTCCACCGCCGCTGTAAGGAGGGGGCGGCGACGCGTAGACGACGGTGCCTCCTCCACTTCCGCCTCCGCCCGAGGGATAGGAAGGCGGTGGCGGGCCCGGTGTGGTCGGGTTGACCGGAGGCGGCGGGGGTGACGGGTAGTAGGTGGGGTTGCAGGGGTTGTCACAGGAGGCGCAGAGCGTGCAGGTGGTGCCGTCCTTGAGCACGATGATGTCGCCTTCCTTGGCTGCATTAGCGAGGCGCGCGGCGAGGAGCAGCGGGAGGAGGAGGAGGAGGAGGAGGTGGTAGCGGCGGCGGAGCGCCATGGCGCGGTGGTGGTGGGGGGTGGTGAGAGGAGGGAGGTCTCGATGTCGAGGTGGTGGTGATGGGATGGGAGTGTGCAGTGAAGTGGAGGGGGTACTTAATTCGGTGGAGGCAGCGCAAAGAAAGGTGGCGCGGTCGGCTGCTTCTCCTCTCGCTTGCATGCTTAACGATTGCTCTCAATTGTTTTTTTTCCTCCTTGTTTGCGTAAAGAAGCGATATTTTAGAGCGGCGACGACTGTACGAGTTTACCGAGTAGTAGTTCATCACTTGGCTCAACTAAGTTTGAGCTTACGCGAGGTGCGATCCTTTTCCGATCGTCGTACAAAGCGTCCACGTGAAATGCAACCATCGTCAACCAGTCACGACGGTACATTTTCGATCCGTCCGGCCACATGATTCCTTCTGGTTCTGGATCAATCCGCGTTCGTTCACAGTCACACTGACTGTGGCCGGGTACGAACGGCCCTCCCTGTCTTATTACTGCGTTTGTTCATATGCGCTCCTGCTGGCAGGATGCGACCGAGGATGCAGTAGACGGCCGGCGGATCCATGGACGACACGGCGCCACGCACCTGCACGTGTCGATCCCGTCCGCTACTAGCAATCTAGCATCCGCCCGGTCGGACGTCCTAGGTCCTAGGCTCCTAGCTAGCTTGGACTCTTGCGCAGCGGCGGGGCGCGAGTCCGCAGCTCAACGCAACGCAGACCAAAGCATATCGACCGAGACGCGCCCGCTGCGAACGAGGCAAGGCGAGCGGAAGCTGCGTGGACGCGCACCGCTAGATCAACCCCAGCATTTTCGACGTGCATGCCTGCGCGCTCGCCGTGTGTGCGGCGGCGCCGCGCGTCCACAATCGCTCGGCGGCGGCGTCTGCTATCTATCGATCGGCTGGATCGTAGTCACCTACCTACTGTACTCATCAAAATGAAAAGGAGATTATTTGTATGCATGCACGCGTGTTGCATTTTAAAGAACTGCGTACCAGTATACTCTGGTTAATTTATGGTAACCGCCTGATCGGCCACTTGGTGTATCGCGCATCGGCCGGCCTGCCGCGTGGTCGCGTGGATGGCGCATCACATGCGTGTTGTTTACTCAAGTGTAGTATTAAGAGGACGTGAGAAAGATTATAATACTTTTTTTATAGAATTATTGTGTGTCTAAAAGTGTTGAGTAGAGTAAAAATTAATAAGATTTAAGAATAATATGAATACTTTAGAGATAATAAATATTTTTTCATTGTTATATTTGATATAAATTTTAATTAAAAATGTTATATCTTATGACGGAGACCGTAACTTTTAGCTCCCAGTTGCTTCCGTCCATTTTGGAGCTGCATATATAACTAGCATAATCTACTGTTTTTTGTTGGGGGAACGGGGACAAGAAAATTAAAGAGCAGGAGTCGTGGACTGTTAAAACACGGTGACCCGGTCTGAAAGGGCAGCGTCGCTGCGTGTCAACAGTAGAGAACCTCTCGCTGATGGACCCGGACTAGGCTAGTGATTCCTCTGCTCTCCTTCCCAACTCCTTCGATGTTCCATGCAGGATCTTCCACTGCCTGTGTAAATCGCACCCGTCGAAACTAGACGTCAATTTCCGTTCGACTCAAAAGCCATTTTCCGGCTCGGTGGTCTCGGGAACAAGTAAGAGCATTATCTTCTCCCTCACTAGCTCTTTCCACCTCAGATTCATCATGGTATGGGCGACGATCCCTCCTTCCAGAAGACACGTCGCACATGGGGTGGGGGGTGGGGGGAGGCAACGAAGCAAGCATACAGACTAGTAATGGTACGACGTATCGGCCAAAATGACAGGCCAGCCAGCACTGCACAACAACCCGCACCGTGCCAATCAACCATGCTTGCTAGGCCCCACGCGATGCACGGCTAGCTGCAGGGCGTTTGAAACTGTTAGAAATTGGGCGAGCAGGTCTACGGATTAGGTTGGCGCTAGTGGAGGTAGTGGGGTTGGTGGTGCGCCGCTTCTGCTTGGGCTGGGATCTCGGCGGCATGTGTGAGCCGCCGCCTAGCGTGTGTGTGTGTGTGTGCAGGTGGCGCGGGCAGCTCGGCGCCGTGCACGCTCGCTCTGCTTTAAGCGGCGGCGGCAACTTTGGTTGGTGGTGGTCAATGGACGGCGGAGGTCGGAGGAGAGCGACAGCGCGTCGCCGAGTGCCGCCGAAGTCGGTCGGTCGCGGGGATGATTAATTAGCGTCGTCAAACAAAAAGCAGTAGCCTTCGTTTAAGCTTTTGTAATCTGGTTGGTGGTTATGTTGTTATCTCCCTGTTGGCTGTGTCATGTCACTGTGTTTTATTCATATAGTTGTTGTGTGGTAGCCTTTTGAGAGTTAAGATGCTTAGTAACTTCAGGTCGTGGTTGCTGTTTAGCTGTTGGAAGAAGGTTTGTGGAGCTTGTTAGATATGGTTGGAAATACTTTTAAGGCTTTTGTTAATACTGTCATGTAAGCTTGAGTCCCAGCAAAAACGTTCCTTTCTGCTTTCAATCCAAGCAGGGTGTGAAAATCACATTTTCTAAAAAAAACAAAAAGCAGTAAGCATCACTATATATCCATCAATATTATTAATGACACAATAAGAACGACAAGTGTAATATCTATCACTAATGATTTTTATAGCTCGTCATTAATAACTTTTCTGAGGCAGTGTGCATCTCTATAAAATTTCAAATTTAGCATTGACCTACAGGTTGATAAAAAATAAATTCAAATAATTGTGAATGACGCGTCTACTTTCACCATCATTTTTTTCTTTTTTCCTCAGTTTGTAGGTTGAGTTTAGAATTGAACTTTATAGAGTGACGTATGTCAATATAATCCATATTATTACATTTTTTACGAACGGACATGTACTCGAGAAAGATAAATCTATCTCCGTATTAGAAATGGGCTATTGTTGCCTGCCCCTCGTTGTTTTTCGCATCCAGATGGCTAGAAACCTTATATGGCAAGAGCTCGTGGGTTTAAATTCCATTATTCATGCCCTCAGCAACCAGATGATTTTCTCCTTTTCTTTTTGGTCCTTTGCGGAAGATAAAAGAGATATTTGCTTAAGTAATATTTATTTTTTTATCATATCACCTATGTATAATCTATGGCTCTACTAATTATTATATATACGAGGTTTTATTACAAGCAACTTAACTATTTGACGTAAGAAAGAAATTAAGGTAAAACCACTGTAGTGATTGGGTCATAGAAAAAGCCCATAACTTGGGTGCCATGGTAGACATCGTCTTATTTATCTATTGGGCCATAACTGCAGGGCCATACGTCCTGGCGAGTCCTGGAACACCTTTCTTTGATCCAGTCCTTCCTTTTAGATGTTTCAATTTGATATCTCTATCTAAAAAAGAAAGAGATTCCGCTGTATACAGTTCTCTCGTTTGATTTGAGAGGTACCGAGTGGGCTGACACGTACACTCATGCAGGCACCTAAGATCTACTGACGTGCACGGATCTATGTTAATTAATGCATGAATGATGCTTGTTTCGAAGTACTAAATGTACTGCCACGTAGGGCATGTACAAGCCATAGACAGGTTGTTATTTGTAAATTTTTATTACATCAGATACAGACAACTAAACAGACAACTTATATAATAGATTATCTTTTTGGTTATCTACAAGCTATTTAATTTATCTATAGAGTACATAAATCATGGGGATCAAGTGTACATATGATGTTTGCGGCTATTTTTACGCTGGATCAAAATCTTTAGTCATGGCAAAATTATGTGATAAGCTATTGAAATAGAAAATATATTTGGAAAAATCAGGACATTGAGCTGAAAAAAATCAGTAACTAAAAACTACCCTATTCACCAAGATGCACAAGTTCTTCAATAACAACATCCTGCATCTGTCTATAACCAGGCATTTTTAATGAGCAGCTTAGATCGAACACTTGGGGATTGACTCTAGGACATAGTAGCATACAAATCCATATAGTTTAACTAAACATTTGGGAACTGGTGGTGAAGGATGTTGGTGATGCACCTGCTGCTCTATCCGGCGTAGCCACATCACGCCGTGGACTTCCATGCTGCTTGCTCTGTCGAGCCCTTCTACACCGCCTGCGCTGTCGAGCCCTTTCGCACCGCCTGCGCCGCAGCGACCCTCCTCTCCCACGCTGCCTGCGCGGCAACAAGTAGCTCACGTGCTGCCATTTCGGGATCCAGCGCGACGATGCAGTTTGAGTACAAGAAGGAGCTCGTGATGTTAGTTGAGATCTCACGGGATGGGAGGAGAGTCCCTCTCCTTCTCGAGTCTCCTTGGTTCATACGCCTCCTGATCGGAGACGTTCCAACCAACTATGGTTGAGGGGTCCCTGTCACGCAGCGCTCAATAAAAGGGGAGGCCGGCGGCACACAAACAGTTGATGCTCACGTGCTAAGTCCTATCCCGAAACCCTTATCGCAACCCGATCTAAGTGTGTGTGCTGAAGCGACAGAAAGTGCCCTCGACTCCTTCACCCCGCGACCTCGCCGACTTACGGACGCCACAGCTCTGAGCCATGGCGTCATTCTCTTCCTCGACGAAACCCGAAGGTATGCCTAAGTATCTACCCTACTAATCCTAAACCTAGTTAGATCCCCTAAGATGTATCTATCAATGGTATCAGAGCTGAACTACGTTTAGATAGATAGGGTTAGGGTGGAGTCGGGTCCCCTTAGCCGACTCCACCGATCTAATTTTTTCCCCGCTCAAACCCTAAGAAAAGAACCCATTCGATCGAAGAACAGATGAACAAAACAAAAGAAGGGTTAGGGCGAAACGCCAACCCTAACCCTAATTTAGACTAAGGGCTCGGGGTAGGAAAACTTACCTCGCGCCGCGTCGGATCTGACCTTGCCGGACTCCGGAAAGGAGGCTCTGGATCGCCGCCGTCGCTGTCGCCGCTTGCCAGCGCTCGGTCGCGTTGGGTCTGAGAGGGAGGACCACCGCGAACTCGCTTGACGGGGGCGCGCTTACTCACGGGTGAGCACGTACCCCGGCGAACAGGCCCGTGGGCGGCGTCGTCGGACCCTAGCGCCGCCGTTCCCCCTCTGCGCTCCCCTCTGCTGCCGTCGCCGCTCTGGCCCTACCTCTCCCTCCTGCTCGCACCACGCGCGAAATGATTTAGGGTTTCGGCGAGAGCGGCGCCTCAGGGTTTTGTCACGGCGATCCGTGCGCACAGCCATCGGATCTAGATCGACGGCTGTCGCTGATCGGACCGAGTCAAGCCTAGGTGGGGAGGGGGGGCGCTTCAGCAGCCTAGGCCTAGGTTGCGGCCTGCGCACGCGCGCGCGACGCCCTGGGCCGAGTTTTTGGGCTAATATCCTTTTTTATTTTTCGAAGGATTTTCAGTATTGATTTTTCATTTTGTAATTATTGAAAATTAAGAAAATAGCCCAAAATTAAGAGAAAATAAGTTTAGGCTATGAGTAAAATTTTGGTTAAATTAGTATTTACTCAGTAGTAATGTTCTAAGTTTTTGAGAATTTTGATGGTATTTTTCTGATTAAATTTGGTCCAACGACAATTTTTATTGGAAAATAATTCATTTAGAATTTTGATTAAGTTTAAATTCAGAATTTTTGCTACTGATTTAGCAGTGTAAGAATTATGTTTAAGTCTTTCGCTGTGTTTACAGTGTTAAAATTCATTTATGTTCATCCTCATTATTTTAGCATTATTTATTTTACTGATTAAATTAGAACCAATGGGAAGATTTAATTAGTAAGATAAATAATTTTATTGATATAATAATTTTATCTCCTGACCAACGTTGGTGATAAAGTTATTATGACTAAGTTGAATTAATTATATTTCTGCCCAACGGTGATGTATAATTAATTTCCTTTTAAGTATGTCACATGTTAAATTTTAATCAACGTTAAATTTGTTATGTACTATATTATGTCTGCTAAATTAACCTCTTTTCATAATTGTTCCTTATCAGGCAACATGTTAAGTTAGTTCTTCACTATTGAGCCTCTCAATGGAGAGAACTACGATTCATGGAGAGAAAACATTGAGATAGCGCTTGCGTTATGGGACATAGATCTTGCACTGACGCAGGATTGTCCAGTTGAGCCTACTGAGCCCATGATTTAATATGGTGAGAGCCAGGAGGTTTTCGTCACTAGAACATAGGATTTTGCTGAGATCAGATTGAAGTACGATATCGATCGTACTAAGTGGAATCAGTCGAATCACAAATGCCTTGTGGTCATTAAGAGCTCCATTATGGAGGCTATTACGGGTTCCATCTCATATTGTAATACTGCTAAGGAGTATCTCAAGAAGGTGGAGAGTCAGTATACTGACTCTTGAAAGGCGTATGCTAGCACGCTGATTAAAAAGCTCGTGATGGAGAAACACCGTGACGGTAGAGTTAGAGAACACATACTTAGAATGAGTAACATGGCTTCAAAACTCAAGCCAATGGATATGGGGCTCAAGGACGATTTTATCATTCATTTGATTGTGGTGTCTCTATCCAAGGACTTCGAGCATTTTGTGATCAACTACAACTCGCAGCCAGAGCGCTGGAGTATTGAGAAGCTGATCTCCTCATGTGTGCAAGAGGAGGAGAGAGTTAAGGAGGCATGCGATGATTCAGTTCACCATGTGCATCACAATAAGGGGAAGAAACATTATTTCCCTAAGAAACATTGTAAGAGTTATTCTAATGATGCTAAGGACTCCTCTTCTAAGTAAAAAAGAAAGGCTCCTATGAAGGAACATGACGTTCCAAAGGGTGTATGTAGACATTACAAAAAGGAGGGGCACCGCATGAAGGACTGTGTAGAGTTCCTAAAATAAATGAACTAAAATGGTAAGGATAAAATTACATCAAAATAGATGAATCTCTGTACTTAGAATATTCTACTACTACTTGGTGGATTGACTCAGGTGCAACTGTTCATGTTGTTAATTCTTTACAAAGATTCACTACGACGAGGACATTAGCAAGAAAAGAAAGAACAATTAGAGTAGTGAACGGCATCGAAGCAGAAGTTGAAGCTATTGGAGAACTCCCATTACAAATTAGAAATGGCTTTACTATTCATTTGCATGATGTTCTCTATGTACCTTCCATGAGAAGGAATTTAATTTTAGTATCTTGTTTAGATAATGATGGTTATGATTGTCATTTTGGTGACAAACGATGTTCCATTATTTTTGATAATAAAGTTGTTGGTCTTGCCTTCGAGCATGACAAGCTTTATTTATTTTCTCTGAATGGTTCTATGAATGTCATAAGTGCTGAAAATGTCTCCTCGTCGATGAATAAGAATAAGCGCAAAAGAATTGATGACGTATCTTCGAAATTATGGTACTGTCGTTTATGCCATATTTTGAGGGGGAGGATTGAACGCCTTGTTAATGAATCAATTCTTCTGTCTTTAGAGTTTTTAGATTTCGAGCAATGTATCGAGTGCATTAAAGGCAAATACGTCAAACAAATTAAGAAAGACGCAAAGCGAAGCGCGGGAGTTTTAGAAATAATTCACACTGACATTTGTGGTCTGTTTCCTGTAATATCTGTAGATAGTTATGATTCATTCATAACATTTACAGATGATTATTCGCGCTATAGTTATATTTATCTAATTAAAGAGCGATCAGTAGCTTTGGGTAAATTTAAGATATTTAAGGCTGAAGTAGAAAACCAGTATGATCTAAAGATTAAAATAGTAAGATCTGACCGTGGGGGAGAGTACTACGATCGTCATACCCCTTATGACTAAATTCCTGGACCTTTTGTAAGGTTTCTCCAAAAGAATGACGTAGTTGCCTAGTATTCTACACCGGGCGAACCTCAGCAAAACAGAGTGGCAGAAAGGCGCAATCGCACCTTAATGGATATAGTAAGAAATATGCTAAGTTATTCCACCCTGCCGATTAATTTGTGGATGGAGACGTTAAAAACCGCCATTCATATTCTTAATCGGGTCCCTACTAAGTCGGTGCCTAAAACACCGTATGAACTGTAGACTGGACGAAAGCATTCTCTTAATTATTTAAGAGTGTGTGGCTATCCTACTGAGGCTAAGATATTTAACTTAAATATTGGTAAGTTAGATTCTAAGATAGTGAATTACCATTTTATTGGCTATCCAGATAAGTCCAAAATGTTTCGTTTCTATTGTCCTGATCGACATACTAAGTTTGTAGAAACGAGATACGTCGTCTTTTTAGAAGACGCGATGATCGGGGAGAGCACGGTGCTTCGAGAGATTAGCCTTGAAGAGAAGCGGGTCTTTGTACCCACTCCTATGATTCAAGAGCCAACCTTTCATGTGCTTGTGGTAGAACCAATTTATCCAGCACCTGTGGTTGGATCTCCATTAGCAGCACCTATTATTCATGAGGCTCCTGTTATTCAGGAACCTTAAGTTCCAGATGTTGCTAATGAAGAAGAAGAACAGCCCCTGTACTTAGAAAATGATGTGCCAAACCAAGAGAACATTAGAAAATCATAAAGAGTAATAAAATCAGTTATTCCTGATGATTATGAGGTTTATATGAGTGAAGAAATTCAAATGGAGGACGATCTCGCCTCCTTTGAAGAAGCCATGAGAACCCCTCATTCATCTAAATGTCTTGAGGCCATGGAAGATGAGATGAGGTCTATGAGTACCAACAAAGTTTGGGAATTAGAAGAAATTCCTAAAGGAGCTAAAACAGTAGGCTGTAAATAGGTCTACAAGATTAAACGTGACTCCCAAGGGAATATTGACAGATTTAAGGCAAAACTTATGGCAAAAGGCTTCATTCAGAGAGAATGAATAGATTATAATGAGACATTTTCACCTGTCTCGTCTAAGGATTCATTCAGAATCATCATGACATTAGTAGCGCATTATGACTTAGAATTACATCAGATGGATATAAAGACGGTATTTCTCAGTGCAGATCTATATGAGAATGTCTATATGGCACAACCCAAGAGTTTTATCATAGAAGGAAAAGAACATTTGGGATGCCATTTAACTAAGTCATTTATGGATTAAAACATGCCTCTAGGCAATGGTACCTTAAATTTGATAAGACTATAAGAAAATTTGGGTTTAAGGAAAATGAGGAGGAGAACTGTATTTATGCTAAGTTTAAGAGTAGAAAATTTATTTTCCTTGTTTTGTATGTAGATGACATTTTACTTGCAAGTAGTAATGTCAGTCTACTATTAAAAACTAAGAGCTTCTTATCCTCACATTTTGATATGAAGGATCTTGGTGAAGCTTCCTATGTATTAGGAATTGAGATTTACCAAGATAAAAATAAGAGGGTATTAGGATTATCGCAGAAGACATACTTAGAAAAGATTCTAAGGAAATATAGTATGCATGCGTGTAAACCTTCGCCTGCTCCGATAGTCAAAGGTGATAAGTTTAAGAATTTTTAATGTCCTAGGAACCAATATGAGATCGATCAAATGAAGTCGGTTCCATATGCTTCTGCTGTCGGAAGCTTGATGTATGCTCAAGTTTGCACTCGCCCTGACTTAGCTTTTGCTACCGGGATGCTTAACAGATATCAGAAAAATCTAGGCATAGATCATTGGAAAGGAGTTAAGAAAGCCTTAAAATATATACAAGGCACAAAAGGCCTCATGCTGACATATAAAGATCAGATACCCTTGAGATAGTGGGATATTCAGATTCAGACTTTGCGGGATGTGTGGATACTGAGAAGTCCACGTCAGGTTACATATTCACACTCGCAAATGGAGCTGTGTCGTGAAAAAGAGCCAAACAAACTGTGACTGCATCTTCGACGATGTATGCCAAGTTTGTAGCATGTTATGAGGCCACCGGACAGGAACTATGGTTTAAAAAATTTGTTCCCGGTCTAAGTGTGGTCGACAGTATTGAAAAACCACTTAAGTTATACTGTGACAATGAGTCAGCAGTATTGTACTCTCATAACAACAAGAAGAGTGTTGCTGCCAAACACATCAATATTAAGTACTGTGTTGTTAAGGAGAAAATCGAAAATCAAACTATTAGTCTTGAGCATATAAGTACCAAGCGAATGCTTACGGATCCTCTCACCAAAGACTTACCATCCAATGTGTTCAGAGAACACTTAGCCGGCATGGGTTTAAGGGAAAACCTATGATCTTTGGATTCTAAGGGCCCAAAATAAGTTAAGAATCTGTTTTAGAATGGAAATGCGCATTGTAGTTGTTGAGTCACATAGTACATACCTGACTATTATGATACAACATGCTCTATGCGTTGATCCGTAATAGAACATGTATTAAGTTTAGTTTAGTTTAAGTATTAAGTAGAGATCTAGGGGGAGAATATTAGTTGAGATCTCCCGGGATAGGAGGAGAGGGAGACCGAGTCCCTCTCCTCCCCGAGTCCCCCTGGTCCATACGCGCCCTGATCGGGGGCGCCGCAACCGAATATGGTTGAGGGGCCCCCGTCGCGCAGCACACAATAAAAGGGGAGGCCGACGGCACACAAACAGTTGATGCTCGTGTGCTAAGTCCTACCTCGAAACCCTTATAGCAACCCGATCTACGTGTGTATGCTGAAGCGGCAGGAAGTGCCCTCAACTCCTTCACCCCGCGACCTCGCCGACTCACGGACGCCACAGATCCGAGCCATGGCGTCATCCTCTTCCTCAGTGAAACCCGAAGGTATGCCTAAGTATCTACCCTACTAATCCTAAACCTAGTTAGATCCCCTAAGATGTATCTATCACGTGAATCCAAAGATCAGCAGGTAGAGAAGGAGATGGGGAAAAGCAAGGAATCAACCCGGAGGTGTGAAGGAGCTTCGAGGCAGATGAGGGAGATGGTGTGTGTGGCAAAAGAATGCGGCTCCCGTGCCTCGCCCGCCAAAAACTACCGCGCACGCACAGGATCCACGCCACCGTCGACGAGCTACGACCCATCGTACAACGCCTCATCGAAGCTGGCGCTTTGTTTCGGAGCACGAGCTGCTATCGTCGCCGAACAAGACGCCGGCTTGACTCTCTTTCTTCATTTAATCAGCTCCACATCGGATGTATGTGCTGTCGTGGCATCAAACAGACGGTGCCGTCTCTCCTTTGTACATGTCCTTATTGACGAATAGACGAATCTTAAAGTATAAAGATATATAACATTTTAAAGTTTAAATGCAAAGTAGATATGTAAAATGACTATAATACTTTTTCGATATGAGTGAGTGTGGATTCATATAGGTTTGAGTGGAGTAATAATTAATAAAGTCTAAATACACCATAAATACTTTAAAGGTAAAATTAACATTTTACTATTACTAAATTATTATATTTGAGATAAATTTTAAACTCTAAAAGACACTGAACAAAGTGACTATTTAATTCTAATATTTATTAATTTATTAATTATTTAAGATTTTGATGTTTTTCTAGGTCATATATCTCTTAGAATAGGTTATATTGCTTGATCAGGTACCTTGATTTCGCATGCTGCCTAAGATGGTGACACTATGCGATTCCTTCTAAGCTCTCTCCGGAAATCAGTCGCCCACTTCTGTGCTAGTGGCCGAACCAAATGCCATCTTCCTGCATTCTCTACGTAATTCCCGTTATGGGAAACTGCTGAAACTAGCCAAAGGATACGACAGAAACACGAACAATCTGTGAGTTTGCAGGCTCATCGATGATGTTGGAGTTTGTCCCATTTATGATCTATTTCTGAAATTTCAAAACTTACTCTTTCCGTGCTATATTACTAGTCCACGAAGAATTGGCCGTACTTAAATATGTGGCTCTCTTCTTTGTGTAGATTGTAAGCATACGAGAGAGGGAAAGCGAGCAACTTCAAGTGATGATGCCTCTAAGATCCGTGAAGATGTTGGAGAGTACACTAGTCGTTGCCTCGCATTCAAGTACAAAACGATTCTAGAACTTGAAGAGAAAAATAAAGAGCTCCACAAAGAAGTCACAGGACTGAAAGAATGTGCTCGTCTCCCTGTCACAAGGCACATCGTTTAATATAAGTCTAAACTTTAGCCTTTTATCGTTTATTTCATATGTGTGCATGCCAAATCAATGCTACTTTTTTAAAATAAATAACTCGTTTTTCCGATCAAAATTACTAAGAAGCAATAAAATTGTTTAAGTTGATTTTTATATGTACGAAATGAAGGAATTATAGCGGCTAGATAAAATTTGTTTGTTTAACTCTTTAACTACTAAAACGTCATGCCATCTACTCCTATTTAGCACTCCCTCAATAGCAAAAGACGTCATTTTTATCATTTCATTTTGTCCCAAAAAGGATTACATTGTTAACTCCTTACTTATATTCAATTTACAAATTAATAAGTTCTTGTTCATCTAATAGACTAATACCCTTATTAAACTACATATTACTATCACTTTACCGTATGACTTATTTTAATAACAAATACTACTTAGTGCTTTAATCTACAACCGATTATCAATTTGTAAAGTATCCATGAGAGGGATACATGTAATTTCAAAAGCTGCATCAATTTGTAAGTTCTTGTTTATTTAATACCTTTATTAAACTACATATTATTGTTACTAACAAATACTTCCCGGTTTCTAAAAGCAAGTCATTTTGACATGATTTTATATGCCAAGGAGCAATTAATTAGTGTGTACTTTATTTGTTTGTTCTTATTAAATACAACGTGAGAGTAACGTGAGAGTAAAGATAGCGTGAAAAACAAGAAGAAAATAATAATACATTAGGGGTATAACCGTCTAAAATACACAATAAAATATAAAATGACTTGTTTTAGATAACTTTTAATAAAGTCTAAAACAATTTTCTTTGCCCGTGTGCCCGCGCGCGGGCGCACGGGCACGGAAAGGCAGCGATCTATCGCGCGTCGCCCGGCGCTGTGAAGGCACCAATCATGCACATCACACGCATCCATGGCTGCCACCGCACGGAATGAAGGCGGTGGTCGGCTCCCCCCATCGGTGCGGGCCGCGGGCCACGCCGTTCGTTAACGCGGAGGGCCAGACACCCAACCACCGCCCCGTCCGCACCCCTCTCCCCCATAAATGCGACGCTATCCATGGGGATGGGTCTCGTACGCGCTACGCTCCTCTGCAGCTCTGCTACACATGCCGTTATTCACATGCGCCCCTCACTTTCTCTGCATTTATCCGGTACAGGTTGCTCCAGCTAGTCGAGAAGTGAAGCTTTCAGCTTGGGTACGTAATATCTCGGTTCTCTGGGCTTAGTTTTGTCAGTTCATCCCGTTGTGGCATGTGCTGTTAGATGCATGCATGCCTAATTTTACGTACTCTATGTGAACACATTGTCAGCAAAAGTATAATGGGCAGTTAGTTACACCTACAACAAGTACGGTTGGTACATGGGCCTTCTGCTCGTACAATGGAAGAGAAGACGGTAAACATGTGACGTGATTCTAAGACTCTGAGGTGATGAGACTGACGAATGCATGGTATAATTAATTCATCGAGTAATTTAAGAGTATAAATTAACGAATTTAATATTAAAATTTGATAAACGAATTTAAAACAAAAATTTCAATATTTATACATGATTTTTTTAATAATCTTGTTTAAGAGAACGGATATGATCATCTGCCTATCCTAGCAACTGAACGGTACCTAAATTGTGATATATAGATGCATATAAGACCAAAGCTATAGCGTTTATATAGGAATGTGCTCATTGTTACTGCACAGAATTTTCGCAAAACTTTGGAAGTCGATGTAGAGCTTCGAATGAAATCAGTTCAAACCGTCCATTGTAACCCAATCAGTGTAGATGATCATGGGGGAGATGGTTTTTTCCTTATGAGGTACTTACATTAATTGCAGCCAAATCAGTTCCCACCAGGTTTACAGTTTGGCACCTACAAGTGCCATTAACGTACGGTTTACACGTAGGATTAGAGACTATGTTGCGGCCGGTCATGAATAGGTCGTACTACTATCGGCTAAAGAAATCCTTAATGCTATCTTAACCTACAGTTTTGTCCTTCAGAACCTCGACAAAGAACATTTTTCCTGATCCACTCCCTACCTACCAGCTTCCTTCTCCAAAGTTTGGCCTATATTAGTCTATTTGTATATGAAATTAAGGCAGATGTGTTTGGGAGGTAAGCCAATCCCATCAAGCAAGTAACCAAAGAAGGAGAAAAAACTCTCCTTGCAGACCTATCCTAATCGCATCCTTCGAGGATGCTAACACCTCCGGCATCAAAACCTAGATCCAACCTAGCGGAACATTAACTTCATCATTTGTCTCGATCTTTATGACTTTCATAGGTTATATACAGTCTTTTACTGTTTTGTCCCTCCTTTTGATTTGTTTGCTGGCCTTGTATATATACCATGTTTACTCCTTTATAAATACAATGATATACAGATACAGCCCTCTCGTACGTGCTTTCGGAAAAGAACTCGGCAAAACTGTCTAGCTATTGTGCATTGGCATCGTTTTTCTATCCATAGTAGCCCCATAGATGTCGATTGATCTCATAGACTTGACGCTTTGTTTTGCCATCCATCGCCATCTACGACAATCTTGTATAGTTTAGGTGGGTCTAAATGGTGTGTTTTTCTCCTTTCACTCAGCCAAACGAGAGGTTCAGAATTCAGATATGCATGTTTGTCACGCAAACTCTCAAGAATCCCTGCTCAGTGCTCACCAGTCACCACTTCAATGCCTAAAAACGTTACTGCATGGTTGTTGCTCATCGAGTCATCATTTATGATCAAATTAGTTATATAATACTCCCTCCGTTCAACTTTTTTCAAAGTTAGTTTTCTTCAACTTTTATCAGTTTTATTAAAGGTATATTTATAATTATAATATTTAAACTTAATTAAAATTGAATAAGTTTAATTTTGAAAAAATCAAACGAATGACAATATGAAACGAACGTCAAGCTTGATGCATAAAAACCACGTATAAGAAAAACCACCGATGCATCTCCTAACAAACTAGAGGTAATATCAACCTCAAGGTTGTAATTTATTTCACCTTTTAAGAATGTACCATGACCATTATGCACTTTTTATGAATTTTGATCAATGGCATTCGTCGATTTTCTCCTTCCCCGTATATTATTGTATATTATTAGATTCCGTTTGTTGGTGCCCAGTTCTCGAAATAGGTAATCTTGGATGGACTGCAGTGCAAAAGGAAAGAGAATCGCTGATTCGCTGCCCAGTTTTGACCAATGACACTCCTGACTCCCCCACTATCACACTCGTACAACGTCTTAATACCCGGATACAGACACGCACTCACTCCCCGCCTCCAGCACGCATCATTCGCCTCCGAGACGAGCAGACCAAGACCACCCAGAGCGCCGCCGCCGCGCCGATCGATCCATGGACCGCACCTACAAGGGCGGCATCAAGGCCTACTGGAAGCGCCGGGGCTACTGCCGCCTCGATGCCGCCGCCGCCCAGCGCCGCGCGCCCCTCCCCACCGC
>KE373054.1:149016-159104 GCA_000418225.1 Zizania latifolia
CCACCACCCTCCGGCTGCCAACAGCCGCCTGACGTGCAAAGACGCGCTGGTGATATATCACTTGAAGCTCGTTTCCTCAGAAATACTACTTGTAATTTGTAAACTTAATTATGTCCCTCTTCTTGGTTTCTTGCTGCTACTACGTCATTTTCTTCCCATAATTTGCACCGATCTTAATCTAGAATTAGTAATAAATCTATAGTAGTGTGCATATGATTAGTAAGCTCTACCTAATAATGCAAGCATGATTAAGTGTTGTCAGCGAGTTGAAAATGTTGTCAGCGAGCTTCCTGAATCCTGATCCTGCTAGGCTAGTAGTATATGTATGTCAAGTATAAACCGGCATATTTTCTTTGTTTAATACAGAGATCAACATCCAGTATCGCTCAGCCATGCATTATGACAACAATTAAATAAAACTTGGTCTTGACATTAGTTTTCTTTAATTTGCTTCCTTTAGTAAAAGAGAAAACACAATTAATCTGGTCTCTAGAGATGATCTCATCTGAGCGACTAAGAGGTGCTAATAGACCTTATCCTGTATATGGCTAGTAGCAAATCATGTTAATTGCTGCTCCTTCCGATATATTATAATTCGTTAGACTTTTTAAAAATCAGATTTCTCTAACTTTAATAAATTTTATAAAAAAAATATACCAACAACTATACATAAAATTTATTATGAAATATGTCTTAATATGATATATATTATATATTAATATTTTTTAGACTCGGTCGGAATTATTTTTTTATTCTAAAATAAGTGAAACAACTTATAATATAAAACTTAGCTACTGCCTTCCTCATATATTATAAGTCGTTGGACTTTATAAAAAATGTATTATAGAATTAAATTAGTATAAATGTATTATAGAATTAAATTAGTTTTGTTAAATCGATATAAAATATGTCTTAATATAAATCTAGGTCGCTGCTCCCGCCGGCCGCGCCGCTCGTGCCCTGTCAGATCTGCGCCACCCCACGCCGCCGGCTTCCCACTCACCGCTTCGACCATCGTATCTTCTTCCCTTTTCGGCATACTGTTGATTTAGGATCCTGTCCCATAAAATTTTTTTCCATGTTAAACACGCCATGTGAATATTCAATGGAAGTGGCGATTCCACTTATTTTTGTACATCACTTCCATTCTTTCTTCACTCGCCATCAGGCACGGACCAACCAAAAAAACGAAGAGAACTCACCACCAGAGAGCCCTCACGCCGTCACACGAGCACTCAACTATCTTACAAAGCAGACACGCATCAAACTCTCTACCCCAAAATCAGTACGACCGAACAGAACGCCCATCGGAGAGACGGTGAACTTGAAACACATCCGTCACCTCACCGATCGACACGGCTACGCCATTGCCTACATGTCGCCCAGGAAGAACAAGTCTGACATCACCTCGCCTCCATCAGGGACCACCATCTCCTCGTAGTCCCAGGCCAGTGGGCTCCACATGTCAGCAGCGGGGGCGTAGCCGTCTTCCAGGCCGGCCAGGTTCCAGTCCATGGACTTGTCAACCATGTCCTCTGTTGGGCCACTGGGCCCACTGTCGCCCTCCATGAAGGACCCGTCCTGGCCCACATCCTGCTTTGGGCTCCCCTGGCCCGCGGGGCCTCTAGCCATCTCCTCGTTGAGGCTCGGTAGGCCCTCTTCGAGCCCATCGGACGTCACGCCGCTGGCGCTCGCCTGTGCCTGCTCCTCGCTATGGCTAGGTGCCGACACGACGTGGTCGATGCTGTCCCCGTCGTCGTCGTGGCGCCCACCAGCTTCCGGCGCGGCGGCCTTGTCGATCTCCTTCGTCGTCGTCTTCATCTTCCCACTGTTGCGGCCCGTCCGGCCGCCACGCCGCTTCCCGCCGCCGGGAAGCTTGCTGAGGTCGACGCTGACCACGGCGCCGCCGCCGCTGCGGAGGTCAAGCGGCTTCCGGCTCAGGTGCGAGTTCCAGTAGTTCTTGATCTCGTTGTCCGTCCGTCCGGACAAGTGGCCGGCGATCAGGGACCACCTGAGGACGAAAAGCAAAACCCACAGGAAATCAATCAATGAATCGATATACAATCAATCTAAATAGTTACATGTAGCAAATCTCTGTACTCGTAACAGTAGTGCAAGAAACATGGCATATGGGCTATGGCTGGTTCAGCTGCTTGCAAGCGTGCATGCGCCATTGCAGGAGCTTGATCCGGCCGGCCGGCCAGCCCGGCGAGAGTAACAGCGGCGGCGTGCATAGCCACATGTAATGAATGCGCGCTGGCGATCCAACCACCGAGTACTCAGTCGCAGCCAAGGAGATGGACACATGCAACGATGGAATCAGTCAGGAAGGGAATTTTTAATCGTTTCAAGGGAATTTTTAATCGTTTCTAGCTTGTTCCTATCCGCGGCATTACTTCAGAACTTGACACGGTTGCCAGGCTTGGCCACGTACCACTCCAGCTGCTGCTACCAGTCGACCACCATGTACATGTTGCACTCAGTGGATGCAATGACAGGCAGGCCGGCCAACGATACAAACAGGGTCCCTTTCTCCTTAAATCCATCCAGACAGGAAGAGTTAAAGGTCACTGGCATGTTGTGCCCACTCAACATATTTATAAAAAAAAAGGAAAAAAAAAACAGCTCGCAACATTCTTTTCGTGGACTACGATTGGAATACCACAACATTATTACGAAGGACCTAACCAGCTAGTGATACATTCCTTTAGTAGCTGTATCATATGATTCTTCGGGCTCACTGTTGTTTATGATGGGTGAATGGTTCTCCTTACTTAATAAGAAACAGCTAAAATTCAATAAAAATCATATTAAGTTTTTTCTGTCAGCATTTAGAACTTTTTTAAACCCCTTTTCCATGTCAGTTCCCACGATAGAAACGAGTCCAGTATTGGAGCCAACTGTCCGAGCTACTCCGTATATCATAACCCCAGGTAGGTTCGTACGTACGACGCGCCACGTACGTACGCTGTACTGCCTGTACACGCATGGCACGAGACATGGTAATGGAAATAATCAACTGGTGCAACATCCATCCTTATTTAAGATTTTTTTTCTCATTGATACCGATATCCCGTCATTGCCCATGCTCGCTAGGCGCGGGTAACGTGTTCGAGGTGAAGGAGTGGGGCCACGGGAGAAACGAGGGATGATAAAAAAAACGATACGTGTGTGACCCCGCGCGCGCGTGGAAAGCGACAAGGGGGTCATGGAAGTGGCATGGCGAAAGGTGAGGGGGAAACGGTAAAAAACCCAGGTGAAATCACCTCAAGACAAACCAAAAACCGATGCTTTGCCCTTAGGTGCTTCGCCAGCGACCCAGCCATGGTGACTAGTTCGTCGCAGGGACTGATATTATATAGATGCATGTGAAATAATTTACTAGTAGCATTTTTTTACGAAGGTAAAAATAAAAGCGAGTGTTTTGTTTGTTTCTTTTCATTTTGGCTAAGAGCCGAGAGAGAAAAATAGTCGGAGCGCACCAAAACGGGTGTCGCAGTCTCGATTTTGGTTTTTTTCTCAGAAACAGAGCAGAGGGGTGCTATGTGCTCCAAACTCGCAGTTTTATTTTACTTTGAGATAAGAGGAGGTCATTCCAAGCTGATTATTAGCTGAAGACTGAATCTTTTATGGCACTTGTTCACAACATATACAGATAACACGTTCACGTCTCGCGGCGATTATGAACACGGGTAGGTTCGGAAATCAGAAGACATTTGATAGCTCTCGTGATCTCGTCGACTGCGCTGTGATTAAGTGTTCACAACTGAAAAATGCCAATAAACTGTAACTAATGCGCAGCAGTACTTACTTATTTTTGTTTCCTAATACATACTCCCTTTAATTTGTTATAACTTCATTTTCTCCTTAGGAAATAAGAATTCGAAAATCAATTAAAATAATTTTGTTACCTCTATGACTCTATTTATTCTGTTTCAAAAAGGTAAAATATTTATTTGTGAGAAGGGTGGTATTGATTTGACTAGTGCAAAATAAAAAAGAAGAAATAATACCTACAAGTTTTAAAAAGAATTGTATTTGTAAAGATTCGAAAAAGACTAAAACAATAAACAACTTTCCTAAGCAAAGAGGGCGAGTATAACGCATCGAAGAAGTGAAAAAAATACTAATCAATACGCATCCCATGTCTGAATGCTCAGATTTTCTGCCCACGTGTATCACGGAGTTTCGTCGGCTAGAGTGGCGGTCTGGCGGACGCGTGCAGGGCAGATGCAGGGGTGCTGAGACTTTGCATGGGAGATTGGGAGCCGTACCTGTTGCCAAGGGTGGCGTGGAGCTTGATGATCGTCTCCTCCTCCTCCGGCGAGATGTTGCCCCTCTTGAGGTCCGCCCTCAGGTAGTTGATCCACCGCAGCCTGCAGCTCTTTCCGCACCTCAGCAACCCTGCACGCAGACGCCGGCCAGTTGATTTCTGCGATCGATCAACGGAGCAAGGCTGCCGCCATTTGAGCAATCTACGTACCGGCATTCTTGGGCAAGGATCTCCAGGACCCTTCGCCGTGCTCCCTGATGTACATGGCCAGCTTCTCGTCCTCCTCCCTCGTCCACCTCCCCCTCCTCAGCCCCACCTTCTCGCAGCACGGTGCTCTCCCCATCGCCGACGCCGGCTGCCGGCCGCTCACAGGGGAGAGACAAACTCAGCAGGTGTATGGCAGTGTGGCTAGGCGGCGAGAGGCGGAGTGGGCCTGAAAAGGTGGAGGCTGCGGCTGGGCTGGATATAACGCGCGCAGCCGAGCCTGGAAGGGGAAGCAGACGGAGGAGGGGAGACGGAGATGGAAGGACTAAGGAGGAAGTTCACGGCTCGTGTCGCGTGTGCCGCTAGCGATTTGCTTGCCCGACTTGACGGGGACGGCGTCGCTGGGGACGCGTAGCAGCAAAAGGGGCGGGCCCCCGAAGCGGGGACGCGCGGCGGTGGGCGTGACACGTGGCTGACGGCCGTGAGCCGTGTCCCCGGCCGGGCCCACAGGAGTAACGAGCTGCTGCTCCCTGCTCCAAAGTGTGAACGGCTTGGCGCATGCGGTTGAAGAAGAGCTGTAACTTTGTGTGACTAGTTATGGAGAGCAAAATCATTTTTAGGGTTTGATTGGATGAGAAGGAGAGCTGATTTTAACCCTTCGCCTCTCTCTGTTACACCATCTATTCCAATTATATGCTCACTGTCTTAAGGAATGAATGGTGTCAAAGAATTGCATAGCTGAGTGCTGAGAAACATTATTCATCTTGGGAATAAACTAAAGATCATCGACCAATATGTGAGTATTCACAACAACAAAAATCTGATCATAAAGTGAAAACCGACCTATTGAAGAGTCATTACATAAACCTGAAACAACACTTTCGATCAATTAAAGGAAGAAAACGAATGTTAGCTTCTGAGAATTACGCGTAGCGAAGCGGCAAGGGTTGTTGGCTTGCACCCCAGCTGCCAGCGTTTAAATGCGGTAGCACGTATTCACCATACCACCCTGTTTTATATGCTGGGCTGAAATATATTCTTGCCTCTTTGTGTCTCACTTTCATCAACACTAACAACTGTATATAGTTACCACTCAAAATCAGGGCTACAGTGCCATGTATTACAGTACCAAAACACCAAGAGTGTGAGCTGATTCAAATCTTTCAGAAACCTTCAGTTGCAGTGACTCGCCGTTCATATGGAGCCAACGTGAGGTGTTGCTTTCAAAGGGAAACCAGCATTAGATGTTCTTTTGCCGAAAATGCCCCGTCCCTACGTGCTGTGCCCCTAGCTTTTTGCTTCGCCCTTTTGCTGCAAAAAAAGGTTGGCAGCTTTCCACGTGATCGCCGCACTGAACAGAACTGAAGATACTCCTCGCTTTTCTCTTTCTCTTTTGCTTTTTCGTCTTGGCATATTCTCTCTCTTTTTCGCGGATAATCGCAATTTCCCAAGCATATTTTGTTTTAGGAAAAAACCAAAATTGTACGGCCAAGCACTGCGACTGCTACGTGAACTTTTTGAAATATAGCTGATGGACATTGGGTTCGGTCCTTCTCTCCCTGACAGTTCTGCTGCTGCAGCAGATACGGATCGAACAGGGCTGGTGCTGTGCTACGTGTGCCAGCTGATCACTAGCACCAGCTGTAATAAATAATTTTATACAACAATTTGTTTGGCTTGTGATCTACGTTCGTGTCAGTAATCTTCCTGATGAGACGTCAACATGTGACGATCTCTCCTACACCGTGCTCGATCCCCATCGACCTCATCTTCTTCGCGCAATAGCTTTGCATCCACCAGGACAAAACGAAGGGAAGCAGCACGAGACCACGAGGGAGAGGGAAATCGCAGCGGAATCGGTGGCGAGTAACACCGCAATGAAGCGTCGCGGTCCAACTCGTTGCAACGAGCATCATCATTCGTCTTCTCGAATGAGAACCATGCAGATGCAAGCAACGCGAGCGGTCCCGACCTTGAAGAAGATCGCAAATATTGCGGAATTAAACTCTCGATGGCCACCCGACCGGAGGCCTCATGCACAAGTCGCGATCTCGCGTGCATGCATCAATGGTGATCGGAGAGCTGCAGAGGCGAGGACTCCTGCCTTTTTTTTTTTTGCAAAGTTTCTCCAGTTTCTTGGCCATATATCCCCGTCCGGCCACTAGCTGGTGACCACTCTAGTTTGATATTCAAGCTGCTACTGCATTCAGTATTGTTTCCCCCCTTTTCAGGTCGATGCGGGCGTGCTCGAATTTAAAGCCGGCCTGCTCATTTTTTGTGATTCCGGAAGTATTCGTACTAACTGCATGGAACATGTGGCTTCCAAAGTAATGCTTCATGAGATTCCATTGTACAGTTTGTTAAAACAACCGAATGGGGAAAGGCTAAAGTCTTGTTCGGAGAATATTCGTAGAATCTTCATATGTAATTAATATGGAGTAATATTGATCATTTGTACACCCATTAAATTTAACTATATGTATTTTCTAACCTAAAATCTGTTTATAAAAATATAAATAAAATATAAATGATTAAACGATACATACTCTTCTTTTAGTTAGTTTCTCATCTACAATGACCGTACGCCCGTACCTATGGTAATTGCCGTGATTTGGGGAGTTTCGACACATGGGCGCTATTTTTCGTTTTCCTCTTCGCCATTCAGGCGCTCCGTGCGTACGAACAAGTTGATAAGTGTTTTGCGGCCCAATTCTAAGTGTACGGACTACGGAGATCGGACTGCCCGATTTGTGGAGAGATTTACGTACTAAGACGTACTAGTGCTACGGCATGCTCGATTTGTGGAGGTAAGAAAAAACATGAAAGAAAGTGATACCAATTAATAATCTCCATTGACTATTGACATAGATGCCTGCAGAGTGGCATGACGTCTTACATGGAAGAGATCGTATTACTTGCGACTCGTGTGGCAGAGAGCGCGGGGGCAAGCTCGCTGCACCTGGAATTCTACATTGTAACGACGAAGATACGTACGTAGAAACATAGGTGAATCCACCGGGCGGCTACTCCGGACAATTGCTTGGGCTTGTCGATACCATAGACGTTTTGGGTTGTCATAGAGACTATGAATATCATTTTTATATCACAATATCCGTAATGGCTAGTTAGATTTCCTCGGCGCGTAGAAAATTCCTGGCTTCGCTAGGAGTAGAAATTGTAGCGACCGTACAGCAGCGGCCGGCCGGCCGGCAGAAAGACAGAAACACTCTTTTGTACGGTTAGCCGCATGTGAAGAATTAATTTCGGAACATATTAATCGGCCGGCGTAGTTTCTGGTCACGTACACATCGAACAGGAGAAGGTAACCATGCATGGCGTCATTTCCACAATTCCACGTTTCTCTTTCTCGAGCAGGCTTCCATCCAAGAGATCGGGGCGCGGTCGAGAGGACGATCGCCACCACGGCGTAGCCATCTATAATCCATTATAATCCTCGCACGAGAACCACGCGCAGACACGCTCCGAGCGAGGTGACCGGACGACATGGTTTTACGGTGGACTGATCGTTTGATAGTGACGTGGTTTTAGAGTGTGATTAGTTGAGTTGTAGTTTTTTTTTAAAAAAAAAAAAAACTAATATAAATTATAAAAAACTGATGTGAGATATAAGTTATGAAAATGTTATGAAGTTTTTGTTGAAATAGCTGTGGATCTATGATAGAGTAATTCATCGAGCCTAATAACACGAAACTATAATTTGATACTTTAATTAACAATAAATATAATAAACTTATACAAACTAGTAAAGCGATCAAGTGATATAATCTATAAAATTGTAGAATCTAGGGAACAAATAATTTTCACTCCGTATTGAAAAACATGGTTATGTTTGAAAAAGTTATTTCATCCTGTTTAGTTTAGTTTTGAGTCTCCTAACCGAGAAGTTGGTTTGAAAAACTAAATCAAACGCACGCACGGCTCTGCTATGAATATCCCGGCCTGCCTTCAATGCAGTGCAGGAGTTCTTTGTTCATTTGTTCTCTCCAGGATTCCAGGTGCTACGTGCGTGCGCGTGTGGTAGGAAGAATTCTTGTCGATACAGTAGTTGCCTTGATGTTTGGCAAGGCACTGTCATAAAAGTTCGTAGCACTGACACTGTTTGATGGATGCTCGATCAGGTGGTGAGGACTGAGGACTGTTTTTTTTTTCCGCTTAGACAGAAATTAATCAGAGATTCCATTATCCTGATCCTCTCACTTGTACGTAGGCAGGCAGGAGGCAATTAGAGTAGAGCGGCGAACAGCGAGGTTTGTTTCTTGTGAAGTACAGTATATACAAAGAGAAACTGCCTTGTTGAGAGGTTGAAAGTCAGTAATTACACCATTGACTCACGTGGTGTAGAGCCCACACAATTCCTTCGGCTCAAAAATTTGATTGGCAACTACACACGCTCTTAAAATATGAAACTTCTCGAATTAATAATCTAGATTTTAAAACCTAAGTAGAATAAAAAACTAATTGAGATAAGAGAAATCACTAACTTTTTTAGATTCTCACATGATACTCTTTTTTAAATCTAAAGCATCAGCACTGCGGGCCAGATTCGGGCAAATTTGAGTACACAAAAAATATGATACAAAATTTGGGCCCACCTAACAAAAGGCCCGCCAAGAAACGGCCCACTAAGCAAGCAGTCCACAGAGAAGAAGGCACACCATATGGCCTGTGCACATGATAATAGTCTAACTAACACTTAGCCCAATTGCAAGGCGATCCTTATTGTAGTACTGTGAAGTGTAGACCCTACGTTAAGCTCATACAGTGAACCTATATCTCAAGTATATAACTACACATAACATCACTCACCGAGTATTTACTTGATATCTCATATATACCCAAATCTATCATGCTACGTATTTGTAGAAGAAGACATAACATCACTCACCGAGTCTGTGAAGCTCGGCGGCGAAGAACATCCTGAGTGGCGGTGGCTACATGCCGGTGTGCCCAAGCTTCTGGTCGACGACGACATCGGGCTTCTGCTCGACGACGACATCGATGCCTGTTGAATCAGGAATAAACTGTGGATTGACGTTGGATTGAGTCTCGGAGCGATATATATAGAAGTACATGAACAGAGATAAGGTAAATATTCTATATCTATAGATAAAGAAAGACTAAATATAATCTAATCATGTCTAATATCATCTCTATTACTATATACTCAACTTACCATATACACACATATCATATACTCTAACATCCCCCACAGTCTAAGCGTGAGCAAAGCAGACGCTTAGACTGGAGAAGATATCGACAAGAGTACTCAATGATGATAGCCCTTTATGCCGTAGTCGAGATAGCCAAAAAACGATAAAGCCGAAGAAGCTATAGTCGATGTAGCTGTGTAAGATAGTTGTGGTCGATATAACCGAAGTCGGGTGCCGATGACGAGGTAGCCTGAAGCCGCGGACACAGAGAGAGGCGTTGTGAAGTGGTCGCGCACGCGGGATGGTACCGACGAACCAAGATAAGATAAAGACGGTGACATAATCGTGGCCGTCGTTGAGGAAGCAGACGCCGAAAAGCCGATGTTGTTGAAGCTGTCGAGGATGAGACGCACATTAGGTTTGTGTGGGGGATAGCCCCC
>KE373054.1:159960-206696 GCA_000418225.1 Zizania latifolia
GCGTCCCATCTGGGCGTGCCATGTCCTATCGGCGTGCTGCCCCGTAGACGTTTAGCTGTTGTACAATAGGTTGCACCCAACAAGGGTATAAATAGCAGGACGTTCGCCTTAGAACGGACGCTTTTGGGAGACGGCTTAGACGACTCTTAGAAGAAGAGAGGTCCTTCAAGCAAGGACGGCTTCTCCAAGTTGTAACACACACACCCTTCACTACTCTCTGAGCCCTAGCTCGTGTAATCCGACACTGTAAACTCCATTCCCGACTAGTAGACACCCCATCAAAGCCTAGTGGACGTAGGCCTATTACCCTATCGGGGGGGCCGAACCACTCTAAACCCTCGAGTCAACTCCGGCCAGTTCTATTCATACGAGCTGTGCAACCATCGGGTCTTGAGTGCAGCGCTTCCCTGCTATCACAAATCACCCCCTCGGACCACCCCCGAGGAGGATTGTCCGACCACCCGTCGACAGTTTGCCAGACCCAAAGACGAATCAAGACGAACACGCACAACGGTGTGCCAATACCGTGTGAGCGAGAGAAGAGACCATCAAGAACCTTGTGCCATTGTCGAAGGAGATCAGCAGAGAAGGTCTCTGAGACGATCGCGATGCTAAACAGCGTAGACGGAGAAGTGCCGATGCAACTCCCTGTTGTCGGAGAAGACAGAGGTAGTCGAGGAAGATACGACGATGCTGGCGACATGGTGTAGTGGACGAAGACGAATAAAGCTGATGTAGAGGTAGCTGGACCAATGGTTTGGAGCGGCGACAGTGGCAGCCGGAGGAAGACGCGACGACGATGCTCGAGGTAGACGAAGAAGAATCCAAGTGGCTGACGATGACCGAAGTGGTAATGAAGACGATAAGAGCAACAACGTTGCAGCCCGAGGAGGCGACACAACGACAGCTCCATATCAATGCAGCAGTAAAAGACCTATGAACAACAACACTGCGGCCCGAGGAGACAACATAGTGGTGGCCCAAAGCTTGATGGCGTGAAGCCCATAGTCGAAGAATATCACTCCTGGAAAGGTCGGACACTCAATTGAGTGATCAAGCCGAAGGTGTCAAAACCCTCTCAAGTAAAATCAGCGATGCGCGGAGTCGATGATCGTCGGTGGCCATGCAAATCTAATTGATGGTCGGAGAAAAAGCAGTAAAAACACCTTTGGCCTAGAGGCCAAAGGAACAGGAGGGAAAAAACATGGCGCTGGTGGTTGCCTCCTCACATGCATAGCCAGCTAGCTTTTGTTTTCTTTTTTTTATTGCTCAAGTGCAAAACTAAAGCAGAGGAGGCAGTGAAAAAGAGAAAAAAAAAGTGCCATGCGCACGTCAGAGGACCAGGAGACGTGCCGTCCTACGGTGGGCTGCCAAAGGCCCAGCAGGCTCACGTGGGGCCTCCGCACTTCCACAGGAGCGCCGGTCTGCAGAGCCCTCGCCAGACGCCAGGGGCGCGGTCGCAGGAATCGCCGAACCGGGCGCGTGCTGCATGGGCAAACAGAAGGACCCAGAACGGGCTAGCGGCGCGGGAAGATGCCGGATCTGGCTGCCGCCGAGCGGAGAGCGCGGCGGAGAGGGAGGGACGGCGCGGGGCAGCCCGCGAGGTGCGAGGGACACTGGCGGCGGGGAGGGAAGAGGCCGACGGCGTGGGAGGAGTCCGGCGGCGGCGAGCCGGGGAAGAGCCGGCGGCGCACCGGCCGGCGTGGGAGCGCACGGGAGGAGGCCAGCGCACGGACCAGCGTGGGAGAAGGACGGCGGTGCCCAGGCCGGTGGGCAGCGACGCCAGATCTAGCCTCGTAGAGCACAGCGCAGGACGAGGAAGCTGGCGAACGAAGATACCCACCCTTGGAAGTATCAAGATCCAGTCCGGGGGCGAGCGGCAGCGGAACAAGATAGGAGCGACGCTAGATCGCATACCAATTGAATTGAATTATAAAGAAGAAAGAAATAAACTATGAATTGATGTTGTATTAAGACTCGGAGTCCGATATATATAAGAGTATATAAACAAAGATAAAGTAAATAATCAATAGATAAATTAAAACTAAATATAATCTAATTCTATTTAATATCATCTCTATTACCATATATTTAACCTTGCATATATACACATACCATATAATATACTCTTAACAATGCCATCGCGCCGTCCTCCCTACCATGGTTGAAAGCCTTCAGCTCCAGCTCTGATACACACTTCTTCATCTCCTCCCACTGACTGCCTCATCTTTCTCATCGTCGCTGTCTCTATTTTTTACTTTAGACATCGCTAGTCTCGCTGGATTTTTGTTTTGTTGACCACTATTAGGCTTCGTCTTAGTCTCTCTCTGTTTTCTATGACCCCACTAACGGAGTAAAAATCGCAAAGCATCCAATTGGTTAGAGGGTGGGACGGTCACAAAATTTCAGCGCAATACACTCTCTTGCCGGGTCATATTCACGTTAGTTGGATTATCATAAATAAATATTTACTGAACCGATAAAACAAATCGATGAGAGAGTGATAAGGTGTATGAATTTCATTGCACACGTCTCCGCACTGATAACATCCATATTTACATCCCAACAATAATTGGCTCAAACTCCATGTCCTGCCGTTACCCTGCCGGTACTCTCTCAGTGACCTACAAAGAGCATCTAATCCTATGAGCAAGACTTCGAGAGCAGTTCACATGAATTGATCACCTAGTTCTTGAGGATTCAACCAAAAAAATTTCCCTTTTTTTTACTCACTGGTAATGCTGAGTTATTCAGAGATTGGAGCACACTATTCCGTCCCGCCTGACGTGCATGCAGGCCTCCGTGGGGGAAGCTGGGGATATGCTGTGCGCTTCAGAGATCAACGAACAGAAGAAGAGGAAACAAATAAGTCAAAATTTGGATTGTGCAGTGTGCATGGATTTCTTATATTGGTTGGAACTTGGAAGATGACACCTGCTTAGTCTTTTTTATAGCCATGATGATCTGTTGATAATAATAAACACAGATGGAAGCATATCTAGTTCAACTTTAATTATCTTTCAGATTGAAAGTGGAATATCTGTTTAAAGCGACCACTGTTCAGAGGATCTATCACTGTTGCTTGAACGATGAACAAGAAAAGGTAGTGTGCATTGTCATGGATCACCAATTGCCATAAACCTACTTTTTGTGTCGTATGCATTCCAACCACGTACCTGCAACTTGGGTTTCAGGGGCTCAGCAGGGCCTTTTGTGCTGTTGCTTCCGTCTTGCTGCAGAAACAGGCAAGATTGAGTTTTGAAAACTAGCACAAGGTTGCAGTTCAGTTGGATCATCAGTTTTACTGCTGAATTATGCGTGTTCCGTGAAAAGAACACATCCCATGGGGTTTTACCTTGCCAAGTACCCAGTCAGCGGAATCGAAATAGGCGCGTTCATGGTCCTGAAAGGGTGAATACAGCATAAGTCCAATGTTCTTTGTTTCACATGGCAACCTGCAGGTTGTTCTTGAAAAATGCCTTGCTGATGACCATGTCTGTTTGTACGAGCTAGCATGATATCAACGTATACCTTACTAATGAGAGGCTTCTTCGGAGAAATTCCTCCATATTTGTTCTGGGACGATACCTGCAAACAAAGTACAGATGCAAGATCGTCAGTTTTAGAAAAGTTCAGATGCATGAAGACATCAAAAATTCAGACTTGCATAAGTAAGCAGTGGTATTCAGATTTATGATTGGATGAGATGAATAGATGATCTAGCTGTTGGACCAAATAGTTTGAGGGTTCACACAAACGGATTTTATGCTCAAAAGTTGAACGGTTTTAAGACATTTTTTGACACCGTTTGTAAATTTTAAATGCATGCCACAAGTAATCTGACCCAACAATCTGTCCATATTTCTAACAAGTTGTTGCACATCACATCAGCAACTTGCACTATTATGACATGATCATGGGGGTAAAGGTATTCCATTCCTGGACTCCAACATGGACAGTGCTTTAATTGGGCCACATGTTAGAAATATGTAATAGGCATAGCAGTTGACTGCGTAGAAAAGGATCAAGCCAGCCGATTTTTTCCTGGTCTCAGTGCTCCAGTATTTCCAGCCACACTGGCCAATCAGGTTGCATCCAGCCATGTATTGCTCCTGTTATATCCATTTTGCTAAAAGGATGATGTGTTTGTTGAGGACAGAGATGTGCTACCTGCAATCTGTTGCCATCTTTGATGGCTGCTTTTGGATCCTAGAACTAGAAGGTTGAATCCTAATTGAACAATATTTGCAAGAAGGTTGATACTCATAGGTATCTTTAAAATCTTTCTTTTAAAAATAAGGGAAACAGTACTGTCACATCTTCTAGTGTGAGAATTGGTAAATGTCAGATTTCAGAAACAGATCTGGCCTTTCACTTGCAAATCATATTATTTTGTGCACATGTTTCTTGTTAGATAAAATTGCTAGCATAAGTGTGCTAGAAAAGACTTGTTAAGGAATTTCTTATAAGCAGTGTTTGGTTTGAGGGCAAGCATAAATAGAATATAGTCATAATAGATTTAGGAATGTAATGATACATGTTATGTATTTGGTTGGATGAATGAGATGAGATAAATTTTTTATTTGGTTGTATGGATATAACTTGAATGAGATAAGTCTAAATTTAGTAGGATCCACTTGTCATATATATAACAAAAATATAATTATATAAGATCTTATTTTATATATTAAATTGTAATGAATATAGCTATGTAATCAGATCGTAAATTAGGTAAATAATTTGGGAGGAAAATTTATTTAAATATTTGTAAACGAAAAATTAAACGCACCGTAACCAATTAGCACATCTCGTCCAACGAAATTTTCTGCAGCACTTCAAGGAATATTCCTCAAGGCTATTTCATTTACGTCACGTCTGTCCTCTAACCAAATAGCTGGCTGAATATAATGGTCATATCTCATGCAAAAATATAAAGACAACCAAAAACTACCCAAACTCATCCGGATAAGAAAGAAAAAAGGTGACTAATTCTCATGAGCAGAGACATCAAACTTTGACCATATTTCTGAAGTCAAACAAAACAAGTCCGCACAACAGGTGAACCTATACAGCTATACTTGACGTTTCAAAAACCTGACACGACTTATCTCGCGGAAAAGGGGCCTGTTGTTTTGACTCTTGAGATATATATGGACCTGGGATGCCGGTCGGCACTCGGCAGCGGTTCAACTCAGCTGCAATAACTCGAGACCGAATGCACCGAGAAATAACACCCGGACTGACCAGGTCAGCAGAAAGTCTAGTACTTTTCGATGCATAATTAGCCACGGAATTATATCCCCACTTGGATGGACGGCGCACCACGTTTTGAATTCTGATCTCGTCCTCCTCCTTCCCCTTCAAGAAAGCAACGATACCGAGACCAAATTGGCCTCTTCCTTCTCTGGATCCGATTTGGTTTTCAACACGGTGTAGTCGTACTGTTGGGTTCCTTTTCCTGAACTTGTTTTTTCAAATGCCACGTGTCGTACTGTTTGTGTCACTAGAAAACAACGCGCGGAAGCGGAGGCAGACAAGAAATTTCGAATTGTGCTCGCAAAAAAATGAAGGACAGAGGAAGAAATTCGAACTCTAGGTCTCTCTCTAGCACAAGATCCCCGTACACCCAATTCTTCACGAGGTAATTGCTAGCTCCTCGTTGAGATTCATGCACGGGGATATGTACATGAAAAGATCATCATTCTGAAAAAAAGTTCACCTGATACTATCCCTCTCGATCACCAAAATATCGGCATTTGAGAACAAGAAAAAGGAAAAGAAATTGTAATAACAGAGATCAAGAAATGTTCATGGCGTAATAGTCTGATCGAGCATGCTCAAGTAAGGAGAAGAGGCATGGAGACATGATATATAGAGATGAGAGAGAGAGGATGGGTAGACTGGTACCTCTTCCCTCGGCGGAGCGGCTCTGTTCTCTTCACCGAAGCTCGCCATCTCCCAGGACTCCAACAACCGGCGTTCGACCTCTTCGTCCGCGAACTGAACCAGAGGAAGACTGCAGGGGAGCACCGAAAAAAAAGACGGAAGGATAAGAAGAGCTAGCGCTGGAGGATTGGTTATCTGACTCTGTCTCGTGTATATCTGTGTGTCACAGCCGAACAAGGTGAGAAGAAGATATAGGCGGAGGGGAGGAGGTAGGTAGGTGAAGGTGAGTGAGAGCAAGTTGAGAAGGGCACGCACTACGCAGACGCAGGCACAAAGCGGATGATGCCCTGCACCACCAAAAGGCAGAGAACGACGAGGGAGAAAGCGGAGGGACGCGAGCGGGATTACGTACGCACTCGAAGGAAAGCAAGGCAAAGCGGCGCGTGTGAGCGACGTCAAGATATGCTTCACTCGTCCACGCAGGGGGAGGGGAAGGGAGACGAAGGAGAGAGAGGAGAAGAGTAGAGGACCCTGTCAAACGAGGGGCACGCAGGCGCTGACTCACAGGCACAGATGGATGCTGGCCGGCTTCGAGGAAAGAGGCAGGAGAGGAGGAGATCGAGCGGGGGGCGCAAGGTCGTGTTCCGTCCGCGCGGAGAGAGACGGACGGTGGCAGTATGCACGCGGGCGGCGTGGCGGTGGCGGTCGACAAGTGGCTTCGGTCGCGGGTGTGCGCCCCGCCCGCGTGGCACTGGCTGTGGCCCGACTCCTCGTGGGAGATCGAGAAGGAGAGGTACGTGAATCGGCAACGCTAGCTAGGTTATTGTTGGAAAAACTGAAGTTTGAACAGAAATATTTGCGTCTATGGCTTGTCCGGTATTGGCATCATGAACTAGAAGTTCGGTATTTCTAAGACAAGCGCTCATGTCAAAAATCGCTTTGTGAGTAAACAACTATGTATCACCATTAATTATATCTTAAAAGATCGCTTAGTTCAATGATTATGAAATTAATCAAGTATTTTAGTTCTCTTATCATTGCTGAGTAAACATATCGAAGAATGATGATAATAATATTAATCAAGCATTTGAATTCTCACATCATCGATTTACAATTAACCTCATGAATGAATAACCATCTTAAAGAAAAAGCATAATGGCCCAAATCTAATATTCGCCTCCAAATCTAGGCCCCAAAACATTGGAAGCAGGCCTACTTTGAGATCCGTGCAGGCCGGCCAGCGCGATCGAACCACACAGAGGGGCCTCAAGGTCAATAGGGTCATTTGGCGCAGCACCACGTCCCCCATATAAGCTTCCAATCCTCGTCACAACCCTAGCTCCGCCGCCGCCGACGACGCTGCCGTTCAACCGCTCGTCCTTTCTCCTCCCTCTCGTGCTCTCGCTTCGGTAAGCAACGGCTCCGTTCACCCATCTCTCTCGATCTGTCGCTGCGTGATCTTCCCCTCAACTTATTCGTTCTTCCCCTCTCTGACTCGTTCTTCCTCTTCACTGGGGCATCTGTTCTCTTGAAGGATTCGAGGAGATGGCCAAGTCGAAGAACCACACGGCGCACAATCAATCCTACAAGGCGCACAAGAACGGCATCAAGAAGCCCAAGCGCCACCGCCAGACCTCCACCAAGGGGGTAAGCGACGTGCCACCCATTCTTCTTTCAGCTTCGAATCACATCATCATCTGTTTTATGGCTCAACGTTGCCACGCGGCTCCAGTTGTGTCGTGTAGCTAGGTTTATGCGGGCAGTTCGTGTTGTTGCACTGAGCTGTGTGTATGCGTGTAATTTTGGTAGCTATTTGCCTATTTTAGATTGAAGGCCACCCATCATTTAAAGTTTGTTTCTTTCCAAGGGTTTGCTGCTATGCTAGTCCGTCGACGACAAATTGTGACATTTTGTATGGAGGTCTAGTTATAATTTTGTTTCGGTAATGGCCTGTGTGGATTACGGGCTACCTGACGTTAGTTCAGTTTGTGGTCAGAAAGTTTGATTTTTGACGGTAAAATCGATTGTGGCTAATCCTTTTTAGGACGGAAAATTAGGATCCCATTACGATATTGGGCAATGCAAATCGCCTGTCACCTGAAAGTTTTCAAATTCAGGGATATCTGGTAGCTACACGTTGGCATAACCCTGACTTTGTCTGCCTCCGTCAGCTGCTAATCAGATTTTGACATACCCTTTTCTAGTACTGATCACTAGATTTCAACTAGGTTTTCAATAGATTTGATCACTGATCACTCTGTTAGTAGCTGACATTCAGTGATGTAGAATCATGTGTACTTATGGTTCTCAAGTGGAGACATCATTAACTAATGCTCTTTGTCGTTTTGATTTTTAAAGGTGTGCCATTTCTGAGTTCTTTTGTTTGTGATGATAATTAGTATTTGTGTTTGTGGTGAGCCGATTTTTTATATAATCATTCTCCACAGGATACCTAAGTTTGGACTTTGGAATTTCAGTTTGGATTAGTGTCAAATCCAGTCTGTTTTATTGGAAAGTGTTCTGTCCGACTATTTTGTGTTTGAGGTTTCCTTTTACATGTGATTTTTTATCAAAACAGATGTAGTTACTGCAATTATTTGATATGCTTGTTTAATTTCCGTATTCTTTTGCCATATTTGTAGATGGACCCTAAGTTCCTGAGGAACCAGAGGTATTCCAGGAAGCACAACAAGAAGAGCGGTGAGGGTGAGGCTGAATCTGAGTAAGATGGAATCTATCCTAAGCATGCGTGTTTTGTCAGTTTTAACTCAGCACTGTTAGATCAACAGTTTCATTAATGATGGAACTTATATGTTATTCTGTATGTTGGATGGATCCTTTGTTCGACCTGATCATTATTATGATAGTTATGCTTTAAAGTTAATGCTACCAGATGAATTATGTACTGTTGAGTTCTGCCCTGAAGATTGTGAATTTCTGATAATGTCAACTTGAGCCTCGTTAGAATGTGATGTTGCAACCAGTTGAAGATAACCTCTGGTTGGGTTATAGTCTTATAGATCCATATCTACGGAACCATTACTGTCAAAGTACCACAGATCGAGCGCTTCCACCAAACATCATATAGCTTTGTTCTTGATCAACAAGCCATCATACACATTCATACCATTGCCTATATTTACATGCATCGAACTAGCAAGCTTGCTTTATTAGTTGTACTAAGCTCAGCGATTATTCTCTTGGCCTCTTGACAATCAGGACGGCGCATTTGCAGTTCTGAGCACAGTAATTACTCACGCTTCCCAGGAACGCTCTGTGTTTTTCGGACGCACGTAATGACGTAAGCGCATGACATGAAACTACCACGAAAACTGAAGGTAATTACAGGCTAAAGTTGTGAGTGCGACATTGACTGGCTTATATGAGTTCAAGAGTGGAAAAATAGATTTGTATCGCTGGTATATTACACGCAGGAGCATCTTTTCATAGCTATCCCTAATCCTTATCCAGATGGAATGATGGATAATGGATATGATAATTATCAAAAAAAATTAATCGATGAGTTCGTGGCAATAAATAGATCACATTACCTCTGGATGAGGCCGTATCCATGGAGCAGGTCGGCGGCCATCTTCTAGGTGGCGTCGCAGATCACGTCGCGCGGGTCCCCGCTCTCCACCAGCGTCTCCACATTCACCTGCACGGCTGCACCCACGCATTGCATCGCACTAAACTTGTCGATCTGATTTGGAGCAGCAATTGATGTGCAACTGGGAAGATCCCCGATAATACTCTATCCATTCCAAAACATAAAAAAGGTCGTTTATGTTTTTAGAAAAATCACTATTTATATTTTTTTGACTAATACTTAAGAAAATATTTAGATTTAGTATTATACATGTTATATAGTTACATTGATATTTAGAAGTACTTTAGCTCTAGCTTATAGAAAGATGTTGGATTTGAAGTTTGTATAATAAAATAAAATAATTAAAATTTTATTTTTAGTCTAAAATAAAAAATAGATATCTCAACTAAATACCTATAATTTACATATAACTTTAGATCGAAGATTTTTTAAGCTAAACAAACTTAGCTAAAAAATCTTAAATCTAAGATATGTTGATGAGTGTCTTACCACCACTACTAATTTATTAGTTTTGTTTTAAAAATAGAGTTTTTGTCAAACATAGTCAGTTAGATACATGTCCCTAGTTAGGATACATGTCCCGCTACATATTAGTTGGCTTTGTTTGCTAACGTAGAGCCCCAAAACTTAAATAAAAAAAAAATCTACTTTACCCCTAAAATATTATCCTATACATAAATATTGCTCCCAACTAAAAAATCATACTCTTAATTCTCGAACCAATCTATACCGGATAAATAACCTCCAGGGCGGTTTACTGTAGTGGTTTTGCTGACGTGGCAGTCAACGCTGACGGTTTTGCTAAGGTGGCTGTCCACGTGATGGCACACTGGCATCTGAACAGTGGGACCTGCTTGTCATTGACACAGAAAAATTTTCTTTTCTTTTCTTCTTTCTTTTTTCCTTTTCTTCTTTTCTTTCTTCTTGTCGGTGACACAGCTTGTCAGTCCACGCTGCGAGCTGGGCACGGCGCCGAGGCGAGTGGCCATCGGGGTGCGTGGGGCGAGCTGGGGCGCGCGGGGATCTGGTTCGTGCTAGAGCCGGGGCGTGGGGGCAGACGAGGCAGGAGGAAGAAGGTTGGCTGGCAGACAGGAGGGGAGGAAGGAGGAGGAAGAAGGTGGATAAAAATAGATAGTTTTTTGTCTCACTGATAAGTGAGTCCTACTATTCAGATGTCGGCGTACAACCACGTGACAGCCACCTTAGCGTCTCCTGCCACGTGAACTACCATATCAGCAAAACCGTCGTCCCAAACCATCCCGGTTATTTGTCCGATATAAATTAGTTCGAGAGTTAAAAGACCGATTTTTTAAGTTGAAAACAACATTCATGTATAGCCTAATACTTAAGGTTTTTAGACTATTCTTAAATACAATGAGAAACCAGCTAGTCCCAGTCAAATCTTGAAACGTTGGGACTTGGAGTTCGATGACACTAGCATGTATACACACGCATGTCCAGTTGTGCATACCTTCCTCGGCGTGCAGCCGGTGTTGTACTGTTCTTTGACGTGATCTGCAAATATTGCGGTGCCAAATGCCCACTGAATTAGCTGGCGTATGTATATGTGACCGACCAGATCAGATGGATTAGCTGTCCGCAAATCTTCTCTCTTCTCCTCTTGCAACGTACTCCGTACAGTACTGTCATGCACTCCTGCAGGCACCTTGTGTTTGATGTTCGTGGTGAAAGGCTGTCAGAATATTCATATTCAGTCAGAATGCAGGAACACGTTCGTCCAGAATACTTGGATTGCACATGTATCCGCGTGTGAGGACAATCAAATTACTCACCGATTTCACAAAATGCTATCTACAAATTAAGTTCTACTATTTGACAGCAACAAACCAATATCTTTCTCTTTTGTTTCTGACGGTATCCTTCCATCTAACTGACACGTTTAGTTACTGTAAATTTTATCCAAATGCCAATAATACCCACAGGTAATTACGAGAAAATTGCTAGATGTGAGAATTATATTATCTTACAAATACACGTGATAAATTTGTTCTAGAATTATAGAACAAGGTAGCTACCGGTATTACAGAACCCAATGGTAAAACATACATTACCAGGTCTAATTAAGCAGTTTCATTTTTCTTCGGAAAAAAGTTCCCTTTTGCGAAGAAGAAACGCTCCGAGCCTCTGAATACATCCATCTCATCAAAGAACAGAAACTGACATGCCAAAAAAGTGCCTTTGAGTAGTACCTACCTGCACATGTACGCTATTGCAACAATTCACTCATGAGTAATGAACAACTGATTTGCGTAGGCATGTTAGGCACAGATCGATCATGTTGGTGTTGGTCCAATCGAATTTCCTTCTCGAATGAATGCAGCTTAGCTTAGTTCGCAGGAGCTAAAAAAATACGAGCTAATCGAAGCCATGCCTGTCGTGGAAGAACAGGACCAGCTGCGAACTGTTGTGGCCGTTCCTGGCAGGTGAGCCCACCCTGCACGCCACTCGTATTTCCTCCTCTCCATTGCGTGAGCTGCTCTCGCTTCTCTTCTTCTTCGTCCGACTTATTTAAAGCCACCATTCAGAGCAGGGGAGAGAGAGAGCAGAGCAGAGAAAGAGGCAGAGGAAGGGTGAGAGGAGGAAGAAGACGACATGGAGCGATACGAGCTGTGCTCACTGAGGCAGTGCAGGATCTGTCATGAGGAGGAGGAGGAGGAGGGGTGCACGACCATGGAGTCTCCCTGTGGGTGCTCTGGCTCCCTCAAGGTGTGTGCTTTTCTTTCTCTATTTCTTCCACATGGGTTAGTTCTTGTTGGTTAATTTCTTGAGCTCTTGGTCCTTTCATGTTCTTGGTTTTCTCATGAATCCTGATTTCTGATGCTGTTTGATTCTAGTTTGATGGTTGGTTGGACTGAATTTGCTTGTATTTTGATGGTTCTGCAGTATGCGCACAGGGGATGTGTGCAGAGATGGTGCGACGAGAAGGGGAGCACACTCTGCGAGATTTGCCTTCAGGTTTGTATTCAGAATTGGCCCAGCCTCTGTTTCATTTCAATTATCTGGTGAAAATATCATTGGAATGTTTGTTTCTTATGTATTTTGTTTGCCTGATCCCTGCTGAATTCCCTACATTTTATCAATGAAAGCTAATCTTTTTTCACCCAAATGCAATACAAAAAAGATTAATTTCCTGCAGAATTAAGCTACTGATCATCATATTTCCTCTTCCTTTTGAACGCATTGGTCGAACACCCTTCTCCTTAGTCGTTGGCATGGACAATTGGACGCCATTCTTCCCAGTGAACTCGACGATTCCTTCCCTGAAGTATTTCGATGGCAGCCTGTATCGAGTAAAACACCTTTGCAAAGATAGGGCTTGAGATTTCTTTGAGATAAACTAAGCAAGTCTGCATTTTTAGTTTTTACTCACAGCAAGTACAATTGGCTGCCCAAAATTTTACTTTTGGCCATGAACTTAGAGTAGAGTAACCATAACCTCATGAAGAACTCGGTGCATGCTTGCTTGTTCCTGTGCGCTACTTTGCCTTATTCAAAGTCCTAACGACATGTTTTTCTCTGTCAGAATTTCGAGCCCGGCTACACTGCTCCTCCCAAGAAAGCTCAACCTGCACCCGCTCATGTCGCCGTCACCATCAGGTGAGTCTCTCTCTCTCTCTCTCACACACACACACGCTGACACGCAGGCACATTGATAGGCTCAAAGAGGGCAATAGAACAAGGTGAACGCTGAATTAGTGTCTAGGAGTGCCATGCAACTGGCATCAACCACCACCGTGTGTGTGGCTCATTGGCTCGGCAAAGGAAAAAGTGCTCCCATCGCATGCCTCGTCCCGGTTTCAATTGTGTTAAAAAAATATTGAGTTTCTACTGGGTTCATAAATTAATAATTTGTATTTCTTCAATATTTCTTACCTATCTCTTAATTATTTTTTCACAATACTATCTTATTATTAATAAATGATGTTTTAGATTGTTCCTGCTAATTTATTAAGGAAAAGTAAATACTTTTACTACTAAATTGAGTTCTTCCGAACAATGGAAATGCTAGGATTTGTCTTAGCTGCTGATCAACCTGATTGGGCAGGACTTAAACACAGTTCTAGAATTAGCACATTCCAAGATGGTTCTTCTGATAAATAATGAAAAGAAATCAAGTTGCCGCTTCCAACATGGACGTCTTATCCTTAAATCTCAGGGCCCCATATGCCAACTGAACATTCATTCTGAATTTCTGATCTCATCTTGAATGCCAGATGGGATTCAGCATTTGAACCCAATCACTAAGCGCCGCACAAACTATGCACAGTCCCAACAACCAAGTCCTAATTATTTATTCCCTTCATGAGATGGCAGAGAAGATGCCTTGCATGTATCAATGCAGTACAACTGTGACCTCTACTCATGCAGCCCTGAAAATGAGTCAAACTGTGGCTTCGTCTGTACTGTTCTACAGCTCATAAAATGCAATAAGATGAGATGAGAAGAAAAAAAAGGGGACTTCTTGGTCAATGCTCAATTCTGGCATGCTCAGCTGCACAACTACAATCTGTTAACCGATTCTTCATCTGTTAACCGATTCTTCTGCTGCAGGGAGAGCCTGGAGGTTCCTAGACGAAGCTACGAGCCTGACGAGGACGCGGCGTTGATCGGCGCCGACGCGGTGGTCGGCGACCAGGAACACGCCGACTGCACCGGTGTGGCCGGAAGGAGCGCCTCCTGGTGCCGATCGGTGGCTGTCACGGTAGAGTACATAGTTGACAGAAAACCGAAGGTTCATATGTGTGCAACGCAGTGCAGCGCGTCTGAACTGTGAACTCTTGCTTGTTCATGCAGTTCACGGCCGTGCTGCTGCTGAGGCATCTCGTCGCTGTTGCGACGGTTGGAGCGGCACACCAGCACGTGTTCAGCCTCTTAACTGTGAGTTTTTGACAAACCATCTGCATGCCACCAAATGTGTATAAAAAAGCAGGTTGCTGATTCAGAGTAGTTGCTGCAATGAACTGCTGTAACATGTGTTCGTTTGCTTTGCAGATATACTTGCTCCGGGCCAGTGGGATCTTGCTGCCGTTCTACGTCGTGATGTGGCTCATCTCCACGGTTCATAAGGGTCAGAGGCAATACCAGCTGCAGCTGCTCCAGGTTAGGTTACTTCTGACCTCTGAACATTGACATACTCTCTTGGTTGAGAGGAGTTGGCTGAAGAAGCCTGACCTTTTCCTTGTTCTCCTCTTGTTTCTTGCTGCAGGAGCAAAGAAATGCATTGAGAATGCACAGGTTGCATGGTCAGGAACATCAAAACCATCATGCAGTTCTTGCTGGGTGAACAAAGAAGTGATTTTCCTGTAGAAGACTTCCAAGTGTATTAATACAATAATACTCACAAGAGGGGGGAAAGAAAAAACAAAGAAACATTGTTCACATGCTTCCAGTATATGTACATATCCATATTCGTTGCAGTGATGACTATTTCAAGAGTTAGCTGCAAATCTAGCTAGTGTACTACCATAATTTTTTATTCCTCGTATCATAATTAATCCACATACAACACAGATATGGTTACTTTTTTCGTCTCGCCAACTAGGTAGCAATCAGCTGCGGCTGGCGGCCGTTCCTCGCGAATGGCGTGAGATCTAGAGCAAAACGGTAAAAAGACATTTTATAAAATATCTAATATATTTAGTAATATTTTAATAATTATATTTTAGTTGATGATATTTTATTGAAGCTGCTCGAATAGATGACATATTATCAATTTTCTCCACAATCACTGAGGGATATAAAATGAGCACCCACGGTAGCAGGATATCCTGGTTATATCCACCCACTGTTTGACAAAATTTTCTTTTCATTTCAAAAGATGAGCTTGTTACAATTCATGCAAGGACCACATAAATACTTGTCATGAACGAACCGTATGTACAATACTAGCATATTGTTATTCATAATGCTGTTTTCTATGGTATATTTGTAAGGTAGTCTATATATTGCCAAATTCTATATAATAGGTAAGTTATCCAGGTCATTGTAAATCATGTTCCTATGTATATATAAAGAGGGATCAGAGTATCTCGAAAGGTATATCATATTCGATAGGAGATCTGAATTCAATCTCAATTTGTATCACAATCTCGTATCGACATCAAACAATTAATACTTGTAATCTCATGCATCGGACTGCTCGAGACATACTCTTGCTGGCTGGGTTAATATAGACACAAGAACATGATGTAGTGTATTACCCTCTCTGGAGGGACCTAAACCTGTATAGACCCCGTGTACTATCTCAACTCAGTTAGGCAAGCAATCTCGTTCTCTCTACCCCTCTACCCCTCGTATATTCCGTCAACAATACTGTATACAAAAAGTAGCATATATAGAACAATATAAGTTTAACAGTTCTCAGGAAGAAAGCTGTTTCAGGAAAGAGTAGAGCAGAGATGCACCAAATCATATTCCTGTAAACCAAATGATTCTGATAAGATTAGTTACCTTGAAGCATGAGCGTCAGCATCATGGAATCCTTTATATTGCAGTAATGTGCAATTGAGAAAGTAGGATCAGAGTAGAGCCATAAGTCAAACAAAACAGTACAAGATGCAGCATGCTACTTTAGTTGACGGTACTCGTAAGAAAATATGATGTGAACATTAGCATATCTGCACCAAATATACAACTACCAAGCTGGAAACAGTCAGGACACGATAGAAAAAATGGTGTCCTGTGACTGCTAATGCACGCACATTACTAGCATTTGTTCTTATGTAAATCGTGATATAGGGGGGGTAATAGCACTAGTGTACTGCCAACTAAAATCCTTCTATAATGTCATAATATATAAAGAGAAACTACAAAGGATCAGCCTGGTAAGTGATGAGGAGAGATCAAAAGCAGGTTCACTAGTTCATCAGCATGGCAAGGTTAACTTTGCAAGAATATATAAGGAGACTCGGAGACTCCTGGATTCATGAGTGGAGGGTCAAAGTGCAAAGAATGTTGTGCAATATTTTCTTCAAAAAAAAGTTGTGGGATACCAGGATGCAGCTAACATTACGTCTGAAATGCGGTACAGCCTGATGCAAGAGGACCACATCTACTGAGCTAGCTCCAAGTTCACAAATCACAAGAAAAGCAAATTGCAAATGCATGGTCCATGAGGTTTAACTAAAGTAAAATAATCCCCCACCCAAGTGGTGACGCGCTTTACAAGCTGTCGACATGATTCTGGACATTTTAGATGGAGCCAAAGGAAGAATTCTCACATGTGACAGGATCTGATCATGACAATCGCCAGCGATCTTGAATCGTACAAAAGCAATAATCAGGCAATTCTGATAAGAAAAGCATAATCATAGACTATCTACATGAACGCATATTTACTCATGCAGGTAATTTACCACGAATATACTAATTAATAACTTCGATACAATTCACACACGCTCAGTAATATTTGTATTATATTTGTCCAGATGTTTAGCCCCTTTACCTAATTCCTGGCCGCCTCTGCCATCTAAGGTAACCAAACACTTTCGGGTTCTGCTTCGATCTGCTGCATGTAATGGCAGCAGAAGATTGCAACGATCGATGAAGTTGCATGGTAACCCGTTGTAAAGTCGTCGTTGTTGGGCAATCAATCTGCAGGGCTTGGAGGGGAAACGGCCGGGTTGGACAGCAACGTCAAAGGGAGCAATTTCTCAAGCGTCAGAGGTAAAATGCGTCGTCATGCATGGGTGTGTTTTATACATAGAGTATATACTACTACTGTGCTTGCGTTAAGCCTGAACTGACACGCGTACATGTGCTCTGTTCGATGTCGCTGGCGCAGGGGATGACGGCCAGAAATCACTTGATGCGGTGGTAAGTGGCGTTTTCAGAGTGGATTCCTTTTAGTTTGCTACCTTCTTCTCCCTTTGACTGACGACTTCTTATGGAGCCTTTCCAGGTGAAATCAGCTGGCAATGAGGCCTTCCAGTGGGGTGAGGACAATCGTCTCGAAGAGATTATTACTAACGCTACGGAAAATATTTTTGAATAAGTATGATAAATCAACCTGCTACATGATAAACAGAGCTGATGCGCAACAGTCTTTTCAACACGTAGTTCTAATTTCTTGCATCACTTTGAAATATAATTAAGGGTTTAAGGCTACCCTGATATCTTCTTGCAGGACTGGCGGCTGGAGTGTACTCTGGACTGACATACGGCCTGAGAGAGGCCAGAGGGTGCCATGACTGGGTAAGTGTCCATTTCCTGAACCATCTGTCTGCTGTTTTTCAGTCGCGTGCAACTTCCGTCAGCTCCAGAAGCATATACAGCAAGCAGTAACTGACTAACTACCGATTGATGTTGCGCTGATGCACGCAGAAGAACAGCGCGATTGCAGGCGCAATCGCCGGCGCGGCGGCGGCACTGACCGGGGACACCAGGCACGCCGACCATACCGTCCATAGAAACAAATTTCAAAAAGGAACAGGTTGAAAATTTGCTCTTACAAAGAAACAAATTTCAAAATAAAAAAAACTGCACTTACATATGATGCAATGCAAGCAAATAGCCTCAGCAATGCGTTCTGCCAGACACCCAGTTGATGAGTACCATTTGGTCAGTTGCTGTGATCTGTGAAGGCATCATTTGGCCACAGTGCACAAAAAAATCAGCAGCCCGTTGAATAGCAAAATCCTCCCTCAGAGAGTCCTCGAGATAGGCGTCCCTCCCTATCGAAACGTACGGCTTGCAGCAATCAACTATTGCCCATCCACTTATATCATGGTCGATGAAGCCGCTGATGCCTCAGCTATCAGCCAGAGAGGTTGACGTGCTTGAAGGCAAGCACTGATGTCGAATGGATGTAATTCAGCTCCATCAAATATAAGGTTTACTCCTGGTAAGACTACGTCCTTGCTATCTGCATCTTCTGTATCTGGTTTTCCATCGTGAGCTGATGATTGTTCTTCAGACATAGGTCTGGTGGCCGCCTCATCGTTCTCAAGGGCAAGTGCATATGACCTTTTGAGTTTAAGAACATGAGTATTTGTTACTAATAAATAAGCGAGAAGAATCATATGGAACTTACAGAATGAAACCATGAACTCTAAATACAAATAAAACCCTGCCAATACCTGATAATGGTGCCATCAAAGCCCACAACTTTTGTGTGGCATCTCTGCCGTCCTGCAAGTTTCAGCCTCTCGTGTTCACTTGGTGCTGTTGGATCCTGAGCTAGATTCCATCTGTTACTGATGTTGTTGATTAAAACACGGGGCAAATCCTTTGAGCTTCCTCGCTTGTTGAACAACTTAGCAACTGGACCAGTTGCTTGATATTCATTGCAAAGTTCTCTTAGCCGCCGCCTTACAGTTTGCATCAAATCATAATGTTCAGTGAGATCATCCTTTTGGAGTATACAGGATGCAACCACCCTTTCGCAAATCCTCTCACATAAATTTGGACTGAACAAGGGGATTCCCAACTCCAAGCTCAAAGGTACCCACTGATAACTAACATTTTCTGGTTGTTTATCTGATTCAGTAAGCTTGTGAAGTCTTAATAAACGAAGGTACCCAAGTGTGCTCAACTCAAATCTACTTGATAGGTCTTTCAATACAGAGGACAAATTTAAGATCTGTTCCTTTGGCAAATTAGTTTGAGCTGCCACAGATGCAATTAACTGATCATCATTCTTCAGGGGCAAAGGGATATCCACTGTCACAAGGTTTCCTGATGCATTAAGATCATTTATGCTAAGTGGTTGCACCAGAACAGCTGATTGTTTAAGCATTGAGTTTAAGCAATGCAATAGTAGGTTGCCCTTAACTAAGTTCCCTTCAAACTTCCCTCCTAGTCCACCTACCACAGAGCTATCCCAAGACCATATCAGTGCCTTTTCACAACCGACTAATGGTTCAGGAAGCAATCTAAAGCGTTGTCCTTTCATGAAAACAGCAGATAATGGTCCACAATGCCCTGCAGTGTACAAAACTAGCTTCATCCAAGGTGTCATGGAAGAGTATGAGGGTGGACCAAAATGAATTGGGCCTGACGGACCAGGAAGAACTGATGAAGAAGGAAGAGGAACCATAGACATGATGATGTCATAGTCCCGGAGAAACAACCGTTCCAGTGTTGCTGGTGCAAGTGAAGCTAAGCTCTCACATCGGAGGATATCAACTCTATACTTCCTTTTAGTCTTAACCACATTAATGTCAGTTGAGCCATCTAGTTGGCTAGTCCCACCATCTTCAACATCATTACTCACCGTGCTTTCTCTGCTTTCCGATAAAGTCATCGATGACGACAACATATTCCCATCATTATTATTTGAATCAGAGTGATTATGCTGGGGCAGTTCATTAGAGTCATCTTCAGCAGTGCCCTCGATGTTTAGCTTGGTCATATGGGCAGTGACATTATCATGCAAGGAGCTTGTTGGAAGCTTTGCTTCACCAGCTTTATCAATATTCTCATTTGCAGAAACTCCACCAGATTGCAAACACTCCAGGAAGCATCGCAGACTGAATGCATGATTAGCAAACTCCTCCAGCACACCCTCAAATTTCTTCCCTTCCAAACTAGCCAGATCACTGCATAGTTCCGCAATGCAAGAATCACCTAATTTTCCAGCTTCGTACAGTGTGACAGCATGAGATTTTAAACCTGCATTAAATTGACAAAAGTGCTCAGTACAGTACATATTTGGGCAGTTGACTACATATTGCACTGTTAAGGAAGAGGTCCATACCCCCCTCCTCCTCCCCCAAAAAAACCTTGTCTAACAGTCCATTTAGCACCCTCAACTGTGAAATTGGTCATCTAACACACCAAACTTTACAATAGTGCATATGGTCTAAAATGGTTTTGCATAGGGGTTTGTCTAAGTTGCGTACACATTATATAATTTTGGCTACATGGTGTATACGTTGGATATATACATCAAAATGTTCACTTAATTCTCCCTTTTTTACCCATTTTCTCTTGTCTTACCAAAAACTATGAACAAACACAATCCTAGCATGTCATCACAGTTGAGTATAAATTGAGAACCGAGGACTTATTAAATACTGATGTTTCGTCTTAGCTACATAAAACAGCTTGTTTAAACTCCCACATAGGCGAAACCACAAAACCACTATCCAAAACCGCTCTAGGGTATCTGGACTTTTTCCAACTATTAATAAGTATGGCAAAACTGTCATTTGAATCACTAACGTACAATAAAAGGTGAGATCACTATACCAAATAATAGTACGGAAAGTAAGAAATGATGTACATACACAAGAATATACAATACCATCCATCTTGAAGAGATTTCAGCTCAAAATCTCGCATCTGAAATAAAGATAAAATGTCTAACCTGGAGACAATGAGCCCATCATCAAGTATGAAGTAACATTCGCATCCACAACCAATCCTACATGGGCAGTTCCAGAGATTTTCCTTGGTCCAGCATCAACACTAAGCAACTGTTGGCCAGACTTTTCTGAATTGATACTTGCATTTGAACCTTCTTCATCATCACTCAGAATATTACTGAGAAACGTAGGTGTATCTTCAAGTACAGAGTCAGCATCCATAAGTTTTACAGCCCATCCCAGTCGACAAGCAAATGATGCAGCTGCTTGCAGCTGATAAAGGTCAGCTTGTAAAGTTGCAGCCAATTCAGCTACAGTAGCATTGGCACTTGAAACAACGAATACAGCATAAAGTAGCCTGGAAGAAAAAAAATCACTTGTAACCAGTAGTCACTTTCAAAATTCATGTGTAACCAGAAATAACTTTGATGGCAACAAAAACTACAGGTGGAATAGATTTGAATAGCAAGCAAAAGCAAGTACATACTCTTCGATTGGGTCTTCATATGATTGATCCTTGTTAGAAACAAAACCTTCGAGCCTGGAAACTGAATACACAGCAATAATATAACATCTTTCAACAGTAGAGCAGTAACCTGAATACAAGTTTTCCTAGTACAAAACAGTATACACATGCTTACTATAGTAAACAAGAACAAAGGTACATGCTCAGTTTACAATTTATTCTTACAAAGGAAGCTCACTATAAGATGACGGAATAAGGAAAGAGTGTCTTAAAACATTTTTTGGCGGTCAGTAGTCACAAGAGAAGAGTACACAATTTGTACTTGTTGCCATTAAAGTATTAAATAAGGTGAACTCATGAACATAGAATCTAGCTACAAGACAAAAAACAACAGTGCCAACCAATTAGCTTAATTTTACTATATATGAGCTCATAGTTTTTGCTTATTAGATTAATCAACCCAAGCATTCCATGATTACCCTAAAAAATCATGAAAATGATGAATACCTTTAAAGCGGTCGTCAGGGTAAACAGGCACATCAAAGTACACTAAACCTCTTTTATAAAGACCATCTATAACCTTTTGATCAAACAGAACATAGGAATTGGCTTCTTCTTTGCATATCTTGTCTATTGTTGCAGTCTCTTCTTCTGAAAGTTTCTGCAATAAACCAATGAGATCAGTTTTTTTTTGGTTAATTACTTCCATGCCACCGTTATTTGGCGAAACGTCAAATATACCATTAATATTCAGCTATTTGTCGAAATGCCATTACTATTCCGTGATACTTCCTTTCGTGCCATTTTCTACAGCCGGAGCATCTACAGGCCCACCTGCAGTGCTCCCTTTTTCTGTATTACCAATCCTACCCCTGTGTACAACAGTCATCACCTCTCTCCTCTCCCCGACGCATTCATGCCCAGAGTGTCCTCGGCCCGACGTGAAGCTCATCGGCAGGGCGGCATGTCCTCGGCCCGGCGCGGCCACAGTCGGCGCATCTGCAATTGGGCAGCAGCTTGAGGATCCCCCTCACGAGTCACGACCCGCTCGTTCCTTTCCTCCTTCCTGGACGCCACCGCCATCAATCAGCCCGCACGCGCATCTCTCAGAATCCAACCAAAAGCAACAGGAGCAAGCGACGGCCAGTAGGACGGAGTCCAGCTCAGCGGCCGTTGGCGGAGCCAAGAACCGCAGGTTGCCGCGGCAAGGGGCGTGGAGGTCCATGCAGTTAAGTAGCAGAAATGGAAGTGGGTGATCACCTCAAGAATCTCCCTTGCCCGGTCCATGCAGCGGCGGAGCGGCTCGACGATCCGCACACCGACGAGCTCATGGCCCCTCACCCACTCCCTCCGCACCTCCTCCACCACCTCTCCGGTGACCCCGGCCTTCTTGGTCCGCGTCCACCTGTCCATCCCCTGCGCCGCCCGCTGGAGCCGCTCAAGCTCGGCGACCTCCAGCTCCGTCTCTGCGCGGGTGGGCTCCCGCACCTTCTTCTCCCGCCACAGCACCACCTTGAGCTCCTCGTCCCTCGCCGCGGCCCACGGCACCGCCCTGGTCCTCTCCTTCTCACCCTCCTGTTCCGGCGGTGGGTCTATCGGGAGGTGGAAGGGGGCGTGGGTGGTGGTACTGGTGCTCACATTGGTGATGGGTTTGCGTGGGTCGAAGAGCTCGAGGGAGAGGACTTTGTGGATGATTCCGAGGACGGATCTGCTGGTGCGGCTACCGGGGATGCCGGCGGTGAGGGGCCTGGCGAAGGAGGAAGAGGAGCCGGGTTTTCTTGGCGGCGGTTTGGGGCCACGGATCTTTGGAGGGGCCTCGACGACGAGGAGGAGCGCCCCGTCGGCGCGGTGTCCGTGCTAGCGCGCGCACTGGGGACGGAGGAGGGCGGGGCCAGCTAGCGCAGTGCGGCTGAAGTCCACCGCCGACGCACGCGTGGGCGAAGCAGCACCGGTTGGGCGAGGTGAAGGAAGAAGAAGAGGGGTAGGATTGGCAATACGAAAAAGTCGACGCCTGCAGGTGGGTCCGTAGCCGCCGCCCACGTACAAAATGGCATGCGGGAGTGTATATACGAATAATAATGGCATGGAAGCAAATAACTGAATATTAATGGTATATTTGGCGTTTCGCCAAATAATGGTGACACAAAAGTAATTAACCCTTTTTTTTGCTATGTAAGACTTCCAATCTAAGAAAAGGAAGAAGTTTCATCACATTGATATAGATATTCTGATATGTACAGAGAGAGAGAGAGACACCTTAAACTCTTCTATTGTAAAGTTCACAAGACAAACACCCCACCAAGGATCGATTGGGAAGTCAACAGGCTGTGTAGGCAGTAATTCTTTTGCAATTGATTTGTTCAGCTTCCACATTAGTTTCTGAAGAAATTAGCAATAAATAATATTAGTTTCTGAAGAATTCAGCAAGAAATAAAATTATTTGCTAGGGTGATCAATCTTGCTACAAGATATGTAGCACCCGCATCCTAAGCCCTATCAGCCTAACTATTCCGTAGAGCAGGCCCACGCATGCATAACACCCCACTTACACTTTCATCGTCGCTTCGTGCAAAGCGTTAACCCATAGATGCTCTGGTTAGAGCGCCAAGGCTTATAAGCTAACCCTCACCCACTTAGGCCCCCTTTGGGACATATTAAAATAATAGGGATTATAACATAATCTTGATTATTGGATGATCCAACTGTCTGAATAATTTGTTGGTTGGATAATTTAAACTATTGGGGCTGATTATCCTGTGTTAAGAGGGAAAAGACATGAATGCCATGGTGGCAGTGAGCGACCTAGCAGTGATCTGTGGGCCGACAGTCCAGATAATCGGGTCTTCATAGGATTGTGACTATTAGTTCATTCCTAGATTATGATTATTACCTAAGCTACAAATAAATTTTCTGTTTGACAAACAATCTGCTACTGATTTAATCATAATCCTGATTTAAGCTGTCCCAAAGGGGGCCTTATACTCTCCATGTGGGACTAATCCCACTAGCACCATACCATAGGCCACATGGGCCTCAACTACTACTAGCAGGTTGCTAACGGACAAGAGTATTACTAGATAGTATTTACTACATCATGAAAAATCAATCTAGATTTACTGTTTAAAAAATCACTCTACATTATTTTATCTCTTTTTGTTGAGAGCTTTAAGTCGTGTGATATTGTTTCAATGTGTAAGATTACTCCAAAAATCCAACAAAAACTATTTGAAATCAATTTATGGTTTGCAAGATTGTAAGGGCAGGCAATATTGAGCAACAAGTCCTGAGATCATCAATACTACCTTTGATCTGCATTTGTTCATAATGTCAATAAATTCATTTCTTCCAACACCAGTAAGCCTCAGGGCATCAGCAGCAGTGAAGTTTGGAATACTATCATATGGTTGCTCTGCAATAACATCAAACATGTTAGAACTATAAACAGAAACAGTATCTATGAATAAAGCAATACTCAGTTATGAGAGCCACCTCCATGTTTCAAAGTGGTTACAGACCAATTATTGTCAGAAATAATCAATCATAGTCAAAAGCTAATGCCAATAACTTTACTGGACCATGATGAGTAAAATCATATTTCTTGTAAATTTGGCCAAACAGAACTTGTTTGTATTTTTTCCAAGCTGTTGTGGTGGTATTCAAATAAAAAATGTAGATTACACAAAACTACCAAGAAACAGGATAAAAAATGCAACTTGCATGGAATAGTTGGCAGCACAGCAACGATGTACACCTTGCATGGCGTACCCATGGAACTTAATAGTAAAACAAGAGGAAGAATCGCCTATCAGTACATTGCCCTGTTCTGCAACTAAAAAGAAACCTCCTACCTTAGGCCAGGCATTGCCTAAGGTTGTAGTAACATAAGATATATACATCAATGTAATGTCCTTTTTATTTGTATTGTATGTTAAATGAAGCATTAAACAATTAAGTGTGATCTGCATAAGAGGATGCTAATCAAATGTATAGAATGACATGAAAGAACTTATTTCTGTTAACAAGGGATTACCATTCTTCATAGCTTCAAACAGGATGTCACAATAATATCTAAATGGTGAGACCCTCAATACTCGGCAGATATAGTCTGCAAGATGATATGGGTATAACTGCAAAACATCGTGATATTGTGACAATTGTGTATTAGGTGAGGATCGTCAGAGATTTTGGGCAAACTCTTAAAATAGAGACCACACTTTTCCTCTATCCGTAATTTAGCATGTAAATAAAAGAGCCACACAGGCTTGCAAAAGTAATTAGCGAAACCTCCACCAAAATATTAACAGAAACAGTCAAGCAAAGTGTTTAAACCATCAACATGTGGATATAATAATGCTAGCTATGAGCCTATGAGATGATTATAAACACAGAAGTGATGCATGGCTCCAAACCCACCAACAATGGTGAGCCATACTTTTGCATAATTGCCAAATTTCTCATCCTAAAATTTTATCATGATACAGGAAGCATTGAGGAACATACTGCAAGATTCCTTCGGAGGTAGCGCATCATTTCCTCATAGTATTCCCCTTCCCTGTATACTCTACGGGCAAAACAGGCATTCCATTGTAATCGTTTTCGGACGCAATAATCCACAATCCTACCATCAAAATTGTTAACTTGAGATTAGGCCTGAAATTTTTATTGTATATCAACAAGAGTAGTAGGATATGCAATTGAGACACCTAAACACTTGAGCAGGTTATCCGAGAAGATCATTGTAGGAATCAGCACTAATATGGCACCTACACACCATGATGGAGAGGAAGGCACCACAATGTACACATGTATACATTAGCACGAAAGGAATTATCAATTATGCAGATTCAAAAAGGTAATTTTTCCCTTCAGTGAACCATTAACTTTTGATTATTTGATCCGAATGCTGTTGAATTACCAAAACATTTGACCAGTGACTCATTCCAATATAACGGACTAGTAAATCTAATAATATTTAGTAAAATATAACAGACTAGTAAATCTAATAATATTTAGTAAACAGATCGGTTTGAAAATAAATGAGTTCTTAGTCGTAGAATAATATTCTCGTCAGACTTGAACCTAAGAAAAACAAGAAAGGTTCCAAAAATTATTTCCCCTTTTTGCGGAACTAAAAGGGCATTAATCTGTATTTTCTCATTCATGTATCACAAATGGATCTACAGTAGGATTTTTTTATTGGTGTACGAAAGTAATTGATTTGGAATAATGAATTTCTATCAAATAAAGATCTTATTGCTGAAATCTATTTGATTTTATACATTGTGGTCGGTAACGTTGGTGAATTAACAGGATAGAGAGGGATTCAAACCCTCAGTAAACAAAAGCCTACATAGTAGTTCAAATGCTATGCCTTGAACCACTTGGCCATCTCTCCTACATATTCTTATTATTGACCAGGTGATGGAAGTATGTTTTGTTGATTTAGGTGATTGGATTGTTTTCTACTTTGTCTCTTAAGTCCTTTTGCACCTCCAAATATACTTCTCTGTAAGCCACATGGAATGAGTTGATGACTCATTGTAAGTCCCCAGCGTTTGTACTTTGTAACTCCCCTCTTGTCTCTTAGAATTAGTTGAAGTTCGGAATTCTTCAACTCCCACTGCATATTCACTAATATCAGGAATACAAATGCTTGTTCCCCACCACAATTGAGATCAACAAAAGCAACTCTGAAGTACTCTACCCAAATGCAGCTAGTAATGTGGAGATCTAGGTAAGAGCTTCCAGCTGGTGCGCGAATGTCATCTAGGCAGAAACTCCAAGCGGCATTTCCTCTACTGATGTAGATCTTTTTAGATCCCGGAACTAACTAGCAACTACCACAGTCTACAGGTTGCAGTAGCAGAGCTGAAATTCATGGAGGGGTAGCCAGTAGTACCTGCGGTGCCACTCCTCCTTGGTATGGAGCGTGGACTGGAGGCGCTTGGGGAGCGACTCCCACGGGCACTCCTCCCGGATCGCCTTCACCACCATCTGCTCCTCCACCGTCGCCGACATCCTCTCCCGGCCGCGGCACGGGTAGGTGGGCGGGCGGGCGGATCTGGCTACGCGGGCAGCGGGATCAGATCACGATCTCACAGGGGGGAGGAGGAGACCGGGGGTGCTCGGGAGCGCGACGCGGTTGCTGCCGCTACGGGAGGGGGAGGGGGGGTTGCTCGACCTCGACGCCTGCGCCCGGGCGGTGACGCGTCGCTGTGGCGAGGGGAGGAAAATGGTAGCGCGGTGACAAAGACTTGACGGTTGAGCAGGGGATGTCTCCGCCTCCACCGTGGTCAGGCCGGTTTCCGCGCTGCCGGTTAGGTAACGACTTGCACGCGTGTTGACGAATATCTCTCGTCGTTTCTATATTTCTATGTCTAAATTTCTTTGTAGAACTGTAAAATATGTGTTTTTTCTCGGTGGTTTTACTTATATATATAATGGGATATATTTTTCCATCTAATTTAGTTTCTTCCCATTCCATTCTACACTGTGATTGTGACGGGCGCAAGATTTTTTTAACAGATATTTGCCAGCTGAAACAGTACGCACATCCGCTTAACATATCTATGACGCTTCTTTTGTCTCCTCCTCCAAACCTCAATAGTATCTCAGATCTTTTTTTTTTCTTTTCAGAGTGTGTTGCAGATATTTTCGAGACTGAAAAACGATTTTTTTTCCTGACCCAGCTAGACCGAATTCACTTTCGTACAAGCTTGCCATTGCTGGTACGACAAGAACCAACCTCTCGCATCAATTTCGATCGTATTCGACCTGAACTTGTACACACACTCTCTTCCCTAGTAAATGTCATGCACGGTCAAAAAAAATACTTCCTCGCCTGAGAATCTGAGATATCACCGAGGGAAAGAAAAAGATCTCCTTTGCCAACTCCCATTTGCCTGAAATATCAAGAAACGCAGGTGACGTGGAGCAAGACGAATGGCTGAGAAGCGATAAGAAACGAGTGCACGTAGAAGTTAGAAACCGACGACGAAGCTACATATAAACCTCATCGCTTCGACCGATCTATCGGTGCAACGCCTCGTTACAGCACAAACGCCCACATCACACGCAGAAACCGTGCGCATCAGCAAGCAGCTCGAGACCGGACCAGCTGCACGTACGTACGTACCAATGGCGTCCACGCTGGCCAACGTGGGCCTCTCTACCCCGGCGCCGACGTCGTCCCTCGCGAGGCCGCAGCAGGTCACCGCCGGCGCCGGCGTCGTGGCGTTCCGCGTTCGCCGTGGCGACCGCGGCTTCGCGGTCGCGACGAGGGCGAGCGGGCCGTCGACGCCGGCCAACATCTCGGACAAGATGTCGGAGAGCATCGACAAGGCGAAGGAGGCGTGCGCGGACGACAAGGCGAGCGGCGAGTGCGCGGCGGCGTGGGACGAGGTGGAGGAGCTCAGCGCGGCGGCGAGCCACGCCCGCGACAAGATCAAGGACAACTCCGACCCGCTCGAGAACTACTGCAAGGAGAACCCGGAGACTGACGAGTGCCGCACCTACGACAACTGAACTAATCTACTAAATTTATAAGCTCTGTTCATAATGGATTTGTTATAGACGACAGGAAGGGGGGCTGATGGCATATATTGATACTTGAAGGGGGTAATGCAAAAATGGGTTTTTTACCTGACTGGGTGAATTTGCATGGAACCTTTCTGCTTTCTATGCCTGTATTAAACTATTTTTTATAATTGTATATGATGGTATAAACGAAAAAAATCATCCGATTTTAATTTCCATATATGCCGATTGAAACATTACGCTTTGCCCCTCTCATCTCCTCTCTATAGTTCTCTATTTCTTTGGAGGAACGCCCTCCAAATTTTAGATATGTTTCCAAAGCCATTCCTGTTGTATGGACTCTTCCATCTCAATTGATTCATGTTAATAAAGACATCACAATACTCAAATACTTATGGTCTTGAGCTATATATTCATAGATTATCTGAATATATCTGATTAGCCAGTTTCCTGGAACAATTCATTCCCAGATTTCGATCGGTCTCATATGCACATTACAAAGCAGATATGTCAAACATTTTATTCAAATAGCATTCTTCCGTTCGGCATCCTCTGAAGTGTATTCTGATAGTACAGCACCTAATTCACTAGTCTTTGGCTTGCACACACACTACAGCTACAGAGGGCAGCTGAAACATCACTTCTTGGGCATCGATTTGGTCTTCTTGGCGTGCTTGTTCTTGTTCTTGTTCTTGCTCTGGTCAACAATAGGTGAAACAGGTTTCGCCTTGTGATGGACGGCGTTACCCTTGTACCATGCCGCCTTCACCACCCTCTCTGCAGGATCCTAAGATAATTCAAACAACGATGAGTTAATCAATCATCAAGAACAAAAAACCTCGCTTCATCGATTCCTTCAGAGCACCGTGCATACGTGTTTTCAGTGAACTTTACAAAACATGATTTGGCAACCAGTTTAAGAACTGGTTGCAATTCCTAAGTTCCATTTTTTAATCTTTATCAACAGAGAATGCTTAAACAAGCCATTATGCGACAGAAATAAGAGAGGAAGCAATAGAGAGAGAGAGAGAGAGAAGAAGAGAGATTTGCACCATATTTTGCCCGTTGATACGCTGGCTTCAATTCTCTGCTAATTACTTGGGCTTCTGTGCTTGTATCTACTCTGGTCTCTGGCTTGTTTTCTCCCACGGATATTATCAGGAGGCTTATATATATGGGACTGAATGGTCGAAAAGATAAAGGCATCTGATGCTGCCTGCTCTAATCAATTGATTTTGTGGACGAGGAGATTACAGCAGATGTGCTGATTTACAGAGTGAGACCACATTGCTAATTATTCTCCAAACAATTTTCGCCTGTACACGTCAGATCGGATTTCTTATCTTGCTAATTAGCCCAAGAATTTTGCATGCACGATCTCCACAAAAGTTGTTCTCGGTTACTTCAAGAGGACAAAGGAATCAGATTACCGTTGATCATCATAGGGTGATACGCACTTCGAAAGGTTCTCTTTTCAATTTTCATGGCTTTGTTTGGTTTTGCAGGCATAATTGAGACGTGTGCGTTGCGGCAAACAAACTTGGAGATGAAGATAACTCTCTTTCTTTGCCAAAAAACCCATTCATACATGAACAGAAACATGGCGAAAAGTACTGAAAAACTTAATCGATTAATATCATCTCCACGTGTAAGGAAGATAATTTTAAAAAGAAAGGAGAGCTTTTCACGTGCTCGTGAATAATACTTCCCTGTCTCAAAAATATAAATCTTAAATTCCAAAATTTATCTCAAAAATAATAATCTAATACTTTTAAAATGTCATTATTATCGCTAAATATAAATACTACTCTTAGACTTTATTATTTATTATTCTGTCTAACCACTTTTAAACATATCACTCTTCTTGAAAAATGTATTATAGTATTTTTTTAATCTCTTTAATACACTGCTTAAACCTAAAGGTTAGGGTATTTTGGAACAGTATGCCTCGACAGGATCAGTCACACATGCGTACAGCAGCACGGACCATGCACATATATGCTTATGCTAATGTGGCAGCTTTATACCCCAAACGACAACGAAGAAATGATTTATTAGTGAATATGATGCCCTAATTGACATTCATAATTAGTTAGTGACTCGATGCCTGCCGCCTGCTACTTTGGTACTCCTTGTCCACTGTCCACTGTTTCTCGTCCTCGTCACGTGGAAACCGTGCACACACGCGCCCTGCGTGTATGCGCCTACATCGTCCATACATACTAGATTTTCCTTAGATTTGACATGTTTTGATGTTAATTAATACTGGGATTTTTTCTTGGACAGATAGTGAAAATCCATGTTTATTTTTAATGTTAATCACGGTGGGTTAATGGGTAGCTAGTTAGTCTAGTTAGGGTAGGTTTAACGGTTGAGTCAAATGGTAACTAGAGGGCACCACATTAACAAGGGTGATACAACAATAAAGGGAAGAAAAGTAGATTAATATAGAACCAATAGGCAATAGCGTGAACTCGACAACGAGGAAATGTTAAATGTAGTTGAGATTATATTAACTGTAGCATCGTTGGGATCACTTCAGAGCAGTCCCAACACTCCACGTAGGATGGTGTCCAAGGTATTTATTAGTCTGTCATATAGGAAAGAATGTGATGTGACAAAGAAATTAAAGAAGAAAGATGATAGAAAATAAAGAAACCATGTTTTAAGTAAGACATCATGTCTATACAACATTCAAGGTAGAGATGAAAAATGATTGGATGAGAGGGAGAGAGATATAAAAAATTTACTATGGACCCACATTAAGAAATCGGGGTTGAAAGTATGGTTTCTAGAGATAGTGTCTTGCTGACATGGTAACATAAGACATTATCTAATAAACCATGGGTTATGATTACCCTTAGTCTCATGGCCATCGACGAAGAAGGGAAAGCACCGCAAGTATAGAGAAGAGTACTGACATCTAGCTGAAATTAAACTCAATAAAAATAGAGATTATTGGAGTAAACTGCCAACGTATAGCTAGCTACTCATATCCATTTCACTAATAGTGACGGACATCTATTGTGACGCATCGCCCCATACAAACAAAGCTAGTACGAGAGGAAGGGTCACGATACGAAACGAATCCACATCATTGCTGATATTTTATCAAGTCGTTGGTAGATCATAGCGACACATCATACCGAAGTATACGAGATTTATTACAGACGCCGTAAGAGGCATACCTCACGGCAATTTAAAACAGTACATCAAGTTCAACAGCGGAAGACATCAACTCTTTATTTACCTACTACTACGACTCCTAGTTGGGAACTAGGATCAGAACCCTAAGCATCATGGTACTCTTCTTCTTCTTCAACTCCTTCTGCAATCTCGGCAACATAGTCTCCATCTCCGAGGTCCTCATGGTCTGAAGGTGGCAAGGAGGGATGAGTACAGGTGTACTCAACAAGTCCCAGAAATTAAGTATAGATGCATTGGGTACAAGGACGGCCAAGGTTTAGTTTCAACAAAACATGCAACAGAAAGATTCTAGGTGTACCCTTGGGTTGAGGTCCCGACCTCAACTGCCACTTTTCAAGAACAAAAAGAAGATTATTTGTATAATTCTGGAGGTGAACCCATGGTTCATCTCACCCTTTTTTTCCATAGCAATCCTTCAAATTAATCCTTTCACCGGTCTTTTTTCCATACTAATCCTTCAAATTACCCTTTTTATTAAAAACAGGTTATCTCTCTTCCTAGGGTTGATCCTTACCCTCTCACTATGAAGCCTTAAGACTTCCTGAACCACACAGGCTCATTGTCGACCACTAAGGCTAGCCGTACACCATAAAGATATACTCTGGTAACGTTCCTAACCCTCAAATTGTTTTAGAGAAAGTTCCATATTTGCCACTAAAAGTTCACCCGGTTTCATATTTGCCACTGACTCTCTCACTGACATGTGGTCCCGGGACCCACATGTCAGTGAGAGAGGCAGTGGCATATATGGAACCAGGTGTATTTTTAGTGGCATATTAGGAATAATCTCTTTGTTTTATCAGTCAAAAACCATGAACCAACACTACGCATGGGCAACCATCAATGCATGCGCACATGACCGTGAGCACGACTATTCGAACAGTTTTACTTATGCAGAAGGTGTACTCTTTACCCTTACGCTGCAAGTTTACTCCATACTACTCCGGTTGTAGAGGAGGTTCGCTATAAGGTTTTTCTTAAGCCAACCTAGGATACCCCATTGCCATACCAAATGAGCCCACGACCGAGGAACAGGCAATCCATGACTCCTTTCCCCTGAAATCTCATAGGTGCTCGACTCACACTCCTTTATTCACAAATTTTCATAAATGCCACATCGGGCAAGTTTTCTAAATCAAGAGACACCCTAGCGATTTCACGTTTTCGGCAATTGCAAGCTATCCTAAGCCTACTAAGTACTTGATCAGGGACAGAGCCATAATACCCGTAAGGTTGCACGTTGAGGTGCATGATATTATTCCCCAAAGAATCGGTCCTTAAACGCCAAGTGAAATCGGGCCACAAACGCGACGACTTCCCATGGCAAGTTTTTACCCAAAACCCTTCTTTTCATTTGTTTTCAACATCATCAATACTTGGTACCATTTTTGAAATAACTTTCAAAAACCCATTTTCATCCCACACGCAACATTCAACATTTCTCATAAACATTTTTTTTTGAAAAGAAAGCGAGAGAGTCGCTTGCTTGTATTAAGAAGAGTGACCAAAGTCATAGAAAAGCTAGTACAGAGATAAACATAGTTTGGAGAGAAGACAAGGGAGATACAAGAGGGAGAGGGGGGAAAGGGAGAGATAGATTAGCGTGATTTTTTCAACATTAGCAAGTCAAAATCAGCAGCTATGATGTCTACAACAGATGGAATGGAGTTGATACAGTCTTAGAAAATTCGACGTTTTCTTTCTTTCCATACATTCCACCAGGTATGAATTAAGAGGCTGTTGAATATTTTTTGTTGATCCTTCAGTAGAGTGGTTTGAGATCTATGCCACCGATCTTGAATGCTTGTGGAAGAAGGCAGAGGTATGGTTCCTGCAAAGTTGTAGCGGAAAAGGATGTCAGCCCAGACTTGTTTTATGAAACTGCAATGGAGAGCCAGATGGTGTGGAGTTTCAAGAGCAATGATGCACAAGCAGCAGGTTGGATTACAGGGCCAATTTCTCTTGAGGAGATTATCAGAGGTTAGGATTTTCTTCTGGATCAAGGTTCAAGCAAAGATTTTGCATCTGGGCTCCGCACAAGCTTTCCACCGTTCGTTAGTTATGATCGGTTTAGTGGAGCCCAAGAATTGTGATTTGTAAGCTGAGCTAGCGGAGTAAATACCGTGTGGTGTCCAACGCCAGGAGATTGTATCCATTGAGTTCGGTTGGATTGTGGTGCTTTCTAGCAAAGCTGTAATCTGGAGGAATTGAGATATCTGCGACTCGGAGTTTAAGTTTCTGAGCCATGTTTTGATTACAGAAACATTTTAAAGACATATTTTGATTACATAAACATGATACTAGGATGGAGTTATATTAATCATTAAAGTTTTCAAAGGCATACATGTACATCAACACAAAGGAAGGCTATGTGAAACAACTTTTATGTTTTAATCGACTTAATCGCACGGACGATCGTCATTAATTTAAAGTGTATGTGTGCGTGTGTCCTAATCATTCATATAATTGAAATTAATTTGACAATAATGGGAACAAACATGATCAAAGAGGGACTTACCTTGATCGGGACAATAATCGGGGTCTTCGAGATCGTAGTCTTGAGGATCTTCGGGGTCAACCACTACGGCGTAAAAATAAAATTACATAAGCAAAGCATCCAAGAACTCCAAGAAAACAATTTTATTTAGTTCTATAGTAAAGTTTACAATTTTAGAAATTTTTAGAAATTTGAACGGGGCTAATTGGAGTTGAAATGGATTTTCTACAATTTTCTAAAGGTTTAAATATTTTCTAAAAATGAATAAAGGTTACTATTTAATTAGGCCAACAGGAAATAAATTCGAAAAAAGAAAAACCACACTGTGCAGCTGGGCCGAAACTACTAGCCCAACCAACGCAGCGCGTAAGCGCCAGCGTTGGACGCGTGCGCGCCCAACCGCCCGGCACGACGACTGACATGTGGGCCCGAGCTGTCGGGGCCAACACGTGGGGCCAGGGAACTAGTGGCACAGGTGCGCACCGAGGCTGACGCATGGGTTCGCTCTGTCAGTGACACAGAACAGAGCCCGCATGCGTGGCTGGAGGAGGAAGAAGGCAGTGGATGGCTCAGACTTCTCTGCCACCGATCTCACTCCTCACAGCATTGATTGGCACGAAATTTTACTAGGAGCTAACATAGACCTAGATGAAGATATCCAACGGTGGGATTTAGGATTAGAGCTATGGATGGGCCCTACGGCTGCAACGGCAGCGGCTCGGGTTGGCGGCACTAATGGTGGCGGCGACACCCTAATCGGTCATCGGGGTTCAATTTCACCATATCGGGGGTACTACAAGACACCTAGCATGCATGGATTAACTTGGAGGGGCTCCTAGTTGGCTGGCGATGGTGAACCGAACAGCAGAAAGGGGGACCTCGTCGCCGGCGAGCTACGGTGGCTGATGGCCCTATCTAGCGCTATGAACATGATCAGAGAATGGAGGGTACCTTGCGTAGATTGACGACAGGCGACGTTCGACGGGGTGAATTGGGGATTCCCGACGACGGCGAAATCCAATGACCGGAGCTGCAAATTCTAACACAACAGGGCACGGGGGGTCACGTTCCTGCTATGGGATTAGTGAATGGAACAGTAGGGAGGGAGAAATTCCCACTTACCGAGGGCGGCAACAGTCGGATCCAACGGACTCCGAGTGATCCTCGGCTCGGGGCTTCGACGGTGTTTGGGTGGGGATGAGGGGAGTTGAGATGAAGCGCGTGAGTGAGAAATGGGGGCCCGGGGCTTTTGTACGCAAGGTCAGAGAGAGATGCGGTGGCTCGGCGATGGGACAACGCACGGTGGGGAGGAGCGGGGGGGTGAGCTGGCGGGCACGGCGCTCGAGGATGCGGTGAAATCATTGCAGTGGTCAACGGCGTATCTACACGGGATTGGCTGGTGTGAACGGCAAGGCGGCGTGGGCGTCAGCACACGTGAAGGGGACACGGCGAGCGATGATGACGGCGTCGGCGCGCTCAGTTGGCGATGGGACGTCGGCGTGGCGACGAACAGGTGACGGACGTGTGGCGTTCGCGATGATGGGGCGGACGGCGCGCGCGTATGGCAGGGAGCATGACGGTGGCAAGAGCTAGCGGTGGGGCCTATAGCTCGGCGGCTCGTGGTTCCATGCGGCGGGACGGCGTGGCACTGGCGCGAGGCAGGCGCGACGCGAGCACAGGTGCAACACGACGGGGGTGCGGCGTGGCGCGGTAGAGCGGCCCGGGCACAGGCGCGACGTGGCACAGGCACAGGCGTGGCGCGGGCTTGACATCTATCCATAACTTGCAGAAATAAGAGGCAAAATGTCCCCCGTGTGGCCATATATACGTGTTTTATCTAGCGGCATCAACGCCCTTTTACAACATCTCTTCACGATCTTGCTGGGCACTGTTTTTGATTATACGAAGATAAGCGGATTGCTCATTCTTCCTTAACTGATTATTTTTATAATATTTGATGATTTGTCACTTCTAAAAAGTGATTTTTTTTATTTTGATTATTTGTTATTTTGTTTCATAGTTACAAATGATCTTACATATCATTCATACAAGTGGTAAATAATTAAATAGCATAGATTTTTTACTGACAAATCCTCAAATCTCCTTTCAACCATCATTTTTATACACCTAGAAATTAATCGCTAGTGCATTGCAACGAAAAATATTGAAGCCAAATAATATTCTGAACTCCCATATATCATGATCTTTTATGTTTTTTTTATGATTTCAGAAGGATATATGTGTGGTTTTTTAAGTATTGGTTATTTTCTCAATCTTTTGGATGACGGTTACGATCATGGTTTCTCTAAGGCCTTGTTTCGTAGGTTGGAATTCCGACTCATTTCATGTGGATGGGTTGAGATACTAAAATCTCTGTCTATCCACGTAGAATAAGTCAGAGATTTCAGCTTACCGAATAAGCTAGTGTTTTTTCATATACAGTGTTTCAATGGTTATTAATACTTGCGTAAATTGAACCGAAGAAGAGAGGTCTCAAAACTCACCTCTCAAGAAGAAAGTAAGAAAATTCTTCCATGTGAACCCTTTTCTACACTCTCATGCACGTAGAACACTAAACCAGAAATCATGCTATATATATATCATTCCACACAACTCAAGCACGGCCTGCCTGATCCCTGAGCGCGCCAATAATGGAGACGACCAAGGAGAGCGATGGTCAACCCGACGCAGCTGCCGCCGACCTCGAGCAAGGCCTTACCCGAGCCCTCCTGGACTACCACCAGTACGAGGCGTCGACGGAGGAGTCGGAGAGGCTGCGGCCACGCGTTAGCCGGGTCCCGCCGCACGTCCGCAGCCTGGACGGCGGCGAGGCCTACACCCCCAAGTTCGTTTCCATCGGCCCGATCCACCACGCCAACAAGACTCTCCGCGTGCATAGCCACGACCTGAAGATCGCGTACCTCCACGCCCTCATCGCCCGCCGCAGCGCAGAGCCCCTCGACGACGCCGACGTCCGGGTCGCGCTGATCGGCTACAAGGACGGCGTCGCGGCGCTCGAGGAGAAGGCCCGCGCGTTCTACAAGGAGCCCGTGGAACTCGGCTCCGAGGCGTTCGTCGAGATGCTGGTGCTCGACGGCTGCTTCCTCCTGGAGCACATGCTCAACTACGCCACGGGTGTGGAGGAGCCGTTGCTCCACCGCACGCACTGGGCGCCGTCGCAGCTGCACTCCGACCTCATCCGCTTCGAGAACCAGGTCCCCTTCTTCGTCCTCGCCGAGCTGCTCCTGCTCTCGCCGCTGTCCCGTGACCCCGATCTGGAAGCTTGCCGCACGGGGCGGCGCGACTTCCTGCGCAGCCTCGGCGTGCACTACCTCCTCCGCAAGGATGACGAAGACCTCAAGAAGCTCCACTCGAGCGACGACGTCTACCACCTGCTCCACCTGTACAGCCTGTCGCTGACGGAGGCGCGGCTGAGTCGGCCGCAGGGGCACGCCGGGTGGGCCGCCAGGGCGTGGCGCGCGCTCTGGAAGCTCCCCATCGTGTCGCTCACCCCGCTGGCGTACCTGCTGTGCTCCGTGGCGGACGACGGCAAAGACGAGGAGGAGGCGGCGACGACGAAGATGCCCAACATCCCGAGCGCGACGGACCTGCAGAGGGTGGGGATCAAGTTCAAGCGCGCGCCGCGGCAGCCCGACGGCGGGTTCCTGGATGTGCGGATGGAGGACGGGGACACGCTGGTGATCCCCATGGTGAACATCGAGCAGTTCACGGCGCCGCAGCTGCAGAACCTGATCGCACTCGAGCAGGCCACGCCGGAGCTCCCCGACGACTGCTCCTGCTACGCCTTCTTCATGGACAACCTCGTCGCCAACCCCGCCGACGTCGCTCTGCTCGAGTCCGAGGGCATCCTCAAGAGCAACCTCGGCAGCCACAAGGCGGTACGTGACCAAACTTTTTTGGAAGAGCTTATCTAATCAAAGTCCAGATTTCCGAGCTATTGGGAGATGTTATTCTCAACGGCCAAAAATACACGACGTATATTTAAAGCACTTAGTTTGAAAATGATATACATATATTTACCTTGAAAAACTTTCATAATCTCGTAAATTAAATTAATTATGTGTATCTATTATAATATAAAATTATTATAAAAGGCATATGTTGAAAACCTAAAAAAATCAAATCTCATGTATTCTTTTTACCAGGGAGAGTACCACATTTATTTATTTATGTTAATTATATCTCTACATTGGAAATATATATATAATTATGATGAAAGTTGTATAGAAAAAAAACCAAATGTCACATATATTCTTTTTACTGGAGGGAGTGACATATTTGCTTATATTAATTAGTAGTACGTACCTCTATATTAAGAAAGGTATAATGAAGGTCAACACTGTCGGGAATATGATCCCGAGTTACCTTTTCAAGTGGTTTTATGATGATCGAGTAAAGGAGAGGTCAACAGACTCAACATTAAAGACGACCAGTTAATGGTCAATATTCTCTAGACAGCCAGCGGTTGGAGACCAGAAGGCTCCCCGAGTTCAGCACTTGGGAGGCCTTCCCAACCACAGACACTCGGATGGTCGCCATCAAGAGCCTGGCCGTCATTAAGCTCCACGTTGTACAGTTATTATTGCTGTTATCTCTTGGAGTTATTATCCACGAACTGACCGTTTATCCTCATAATTGGTCATTAATAAGACAAATTAACTATAATTTGTAACCCCCGATCACTCTCATATAAAGGGATCGGAGGGAGCCTGTCAAGGGCAGGTCGCCTAGACGATTTCATACGCTTAAGGCTATTCACGTCTCAAAGCTCATTCAACACTCACATGATTAGGGTTATTATTCTCTAGGAGACCCGAACCTGTCTAAAAATCCCCTCTGTCTCTTAGCTAGAGATAACCATCAAGATTCATCCACAACATTCCCCATCGCCTAACCAAATCTGTACTGCGGGTACCCCCGTGGTATACTGTTGTTTCGAACACAACGACAGTTGGTGCGGTAGGTAGGGGAGCAGTCTGTGTTTTTGATCGACTTGATGGCTGTTGTTTGCAAGGTCAACACCTAGATTCCCGTCAGCGCTATGATCACCTTTGGGAGCCTGACTTTTGTTGGTGATTGTATGCGCCAACTGGTTCCGATCATCACCGCCCAAACGAGGACGAAGGTTTCGCGCACTCCAGCTGTGTGCCCGTCTGTCCCTTAAGCGCCCGAGCGATCTGCTCTGCTCAGGGCACCCTCCTCGGCTCCGCGGGCGTCCGAGCATCTAGCTCCGCCAAGGGCTCGCCTACAAGTCGCCGCCGACTCGCCTGCCGATTTCATCATCTTTGCCAATGCAGGCGGGCGCACAGTCCAACGGAGCCAGTTCACCAGGGTTGCTTAACAGCGACCTCGCCAGTCGACCGCTCCGGTCAAGCTGGCGTCATCTCCTAATGTCATCATGATGATGACGGGGGACGTCTCCGATGATGAGCCCTCCGACGCCGATGAGTCTAGTACTCACCGGCGTGATCGTCAAAGGAGGAACGCCGCCCGATCAGACCGCCACGCGAGGGTCCATACAGCACTCGGGACTTCACGACACAACGCGCAGGACCAGTACACGATGGACTTTGAAGACCATGTTGTGTACCGCACGCCGACTGTGAACCTGATCGCCATCGAGAGGACGCTAGCCGCCCTTCCCGATTCACCCGAGCTCCAAAGGGCTCGAGCTATGACCCAGGCGGCCGCCACTCAAATTGTTGACGTGGTCCCACCTCTAAGGTCACGGTCTCGACTATCGCTCACATTCCTGATTGTCCCGGCGGCCGGCACGCTCGCATCTAAGTGAGCGATGTGGGAGCTCTTATTCGGGTGATGCCCGAACCATCATCAATGAAGCGTGTGACGCGCGCAACACCATTTCTCGCCGCCGCAGTGAACGCGAGTGCAGCGAGCTCCGTCGTCGTGAGCAATACGACTGGAGCCATGGCACAACAGGGGTTAGCCGGCCCAACACCAACATCTCGCGCCATGACGGCTTTTCAGCCTTCTCCAAGCGCCTTCATCGGATAGTGTGACTTCATAACTTCCGTCCAACGAGTCACGCCATATGACGGCAAGACCGACCCCTCCAAGTGGCTGCGGTTGTACTACATGGCTATCCGTACAGCCGGAGAGGACCAAGATGTCATGGTCAATTACCTCCCCATCATGCTATCCACGGCCGCCATTAATTGGCTGGCCGGACTCCCGGAGAACTCCATCAACTCTTGGAGTGAATTATACGATGTCTTCATCGCCAACTATCAAGGAACCTGACAAAGGCCGGCCTCATGGCACGACCTACGCTAGATACGCCAAAAGGACAGTGAGTCCCTCCGGGACTACATCCGTTTCTTCTCTGAGCGTCGGAACACCGTCGCCAGCATCTCCGATGCCGACGTCATGTCCATCTTTCAAGATGGCTTGCGTAAGCCTTTAGAGTTGTTTTGCCATCTGGTGATGAACGAGCCGACTGATCCAGGCGAGATGATCACCGTCGTCAAACAATTTGCCAACGCCGAAGATGCTGAGCGGGAGCAGATGCACCCGAACACTCAAGAATCCGGCAAGGACAAGAAGAAGAAGAAGGATCGTCACCGTTCACCCTCACGTGAGGACCGCGACAAGCCTGAGTCCTCCTCTCGGAATAAGAGCAGGAAGCGAAAGGGCAAGGGGGTTTTGGTTGCTGACAAAAACTCCCGACCTCAGGGCCGAAAGAACTCGACATTGCAGGAGGTATTGGATAAACCCTGCATTATTCACCCTAACAGCAACCACACCACCCACCGGTGTTACTAGTTGCAGAACCAGATGATGAAAGAGGCGGAAGAAAACCCCCGGCAAGATAAGCATCGTTGGGACGATAAAAAGAAGTCCAAAGAAGACGAAAAAGACGCCGAGGCATCACCGGCGGAAAACAATTTCTAGGAGACCACTCGAACGGTCTACATGATCTTTGGTGGAGCAATCGCCGCCAAATCCAAGCGCCAGCAGAAGCTGTTGGCCCGCCGCGTCAACGCCATCAGCACCACGCTGACCGAACGCCTATGGTGGTCAGAGATCCCGATCACCTTCAGCAGAGATGATCAGTGGACGGACGTCCCCAAGCCAGGACGATTCCCACTGGTCGTCGATCCGGTCATTCTTAAGGTGCACCTCAAGAGGGTCTTGATCGACGGTGGTAGTGGCCTCAATGTTCTATTCAAAGGGACCCTGGCTGCGCTCGGCATCGACGAGTCTGCACTTCAAAAGATGGACACACCTTTCTACGGGATTGTCCCAGGGAAGACCTCCATTCCACTCAGCACGCTCACTCTGTCGATGATATTCGGCACTCGGGACAACTACAGAACCGAGCACATCAAGTTTTATGTCGCTGACTTCGAGACTGCTTACCACGCTGTGCTCGGGCGGCCATCCCTCGCCAAATTCATGGCGGTACCCTACTACGCCTACTTGGTCCTCAAGATTCTAGGACCGAGCGAGGCCTTTTCAATAAAGGGGGATGTTGCCACTTCGCACGCGTGCGAGAAAGATAGCCTCGCATTGGGTGAGGCCACAGACATCTCTATCCGAATGGAGGAGACTGTTCAGACGACCAAAATGACGCCGACCACAAGCATGGAGATCCCGACCAACACGCCATCAACATCGGGCTTAGCACCCTCACCAGCTGAGTACAAAAGTATTTAGCTCTCGGACGCCGACCCCTATAAGATAGCGCTGATCGGGACAACGCTAGATCCTAAATAGAAGAGCGCGCTCGTCAGCTTCCTCCATGCCAACATCAACGTATTCACCTGGTAACCCTCCGATATGCTGGGCGTACCTTGGGAGCTGATTGAGCATAAACTACATGTGTACCCGACCGCCAAGTTGGTCAAGCAGAAGATGCGTCGTTTCGTCCAGGAGGGTAAAGAGACCATCAAAGAAGAAGTTACCCGCCTACTAGCGGCAGGGTTCATAAAATAGATGTATCATCCTGACTGTGTAGCTAACCCAGTTCTTATAAAAAAGAAGAATGGAAAATAGTGAATGTGCATTGACTATACTGATCTCAACAAAAGATGCCCTAAAGATCCTTTTCCACTGCCGCGCATCGACCAAGTCGTTGATTCCATGGCTGACAGTTCACTTCTCTGCTTCCTGGATTGCTACTCGGGATATCATCAGATCAGCCTGAAGGAAGAAGATCAAGAGAAGACATCATTCATCACCCCATTCGGAGCATATTACTATATTTCAATGCCTTTTGGACTGAAGAATGCGGGGGCTACATACCAGCGTGCTATTCAGCGCTGCCTGACTGATCAGATCGACCGCAATGTTGAAGCTTATGTGGATGATGTCGTCATCAAATCTAGAAAGCCAGAAGATTTAATTCCCGATCTCCAAGAGACTGTAAGCAACCTCCGCAAATTTCGATCGCGGCTCAACTCGGACAAGTGTGTATTCGGGATGCCGACTGGAAAACTGCTCGGTTTCATAGTCAGCAGTCGGGGGATTAAAGCAAATCTAGAGAAGATTTCTGCAATATTGAACATGGCCAAGCCTAGCAGCGTCAAACACATTCAGCGTCTCACAGGCTGCATGACATCACTCGGGCAATTTATCTCCCAACTTGGCGAGCGCGGGATGCCTTTCTTCAAGTTGCTGAAAAAATAAGGTGATTTCATATGGACGCCAGAGGCCGACCAAGCTTTCGCCAACCTCAAGAAGTTTCTTTCTCCTCCACCGGTCCTGGTTACGCCTACCACTAGTGAAACGCTGCTCCTCTACATCGCCGCCATGACCCAAGTGGTCAGCACTGCCATGGTCGTCGAGCGCCCGGAGGAGGGGCACGCCTATCCAGTTCAAAGGCCGGTATATTTCATATCTGAGGTACTCAGGCCATCCAAAGTCTGGTACCCTCAGGTTCAGAAGCTCCTGTACACCGTCCTCATCACCGCCAGGAAGCTCAAGCATTATTTTAGGCTCATTCGGTGGAGGTTATCACTAATTTTCCACTCGGCGACATTCTCCGAAACAGGGACGTGACTGGTCAGATCGTGAAGTGGGCCATCGAGTTGGGTGAATATACCCTCGATTTCAAGCCCTGCACGGTCATCAAGTCCCAAGCTCTCGCCGACTTCATTGCCGAGTGGACCGAGATTCAACTCCCCCCAACTACCGAGTTTCAAGAGCAGGGGACTATGTATTTTGACGGCTCGCTCAACATTGATGGGGCAGAAGCGAGAATTTTTCTTATATCCCCTCAAGGTGAAAGACTAAAGTATGCTATTCAGCTATTATTTATGGCGTCTAACAATGCAGCCGAGTATGAAGCACTCCTTAATGGCTTACGAATCGCTATTTCCCTTGGGGTTCAAAGATTAATGGTATACGAAGATTCCAAATTGATTATCAGCCAAGTCAACAAGGATTGGTCCTGCACCAACGAGAAGATGGATGCTTACTACAAGGAGATCCGCAGGCTAAAAGGCAGGTTCAGTGGGCTCGAGTTTCATCATGTCCCTAGAGACGATAATTTGGTTGCTGACTTCTTGGCTAAGCTTGGTTCGTCAAGAGCTCCTATGCCGAGTGGTGTTTTTCTCCAAGAACTCCCGAAGCCATCAATTCAAGATGATGAAGTTCAACCTTCTAAAGCCGAACAAGCTCCATCTGTATTGGTTATCACTGACAATGAAGAAGACTGGCGACAACCAATCATTGATTTCATTCTTACTGCCAAAGCTCCTAAAGACAAAGATACAGCAATTCGCCTTTTCAGAAGGAGCAAACAGTATGTTGTGGTGGGATCAGAGTTATATAAAAGGGCTGCTTTAACCCGAGTGCTCATGAAGTGTGTCAGCAAATCAGAAGGGTCAAGAATCCTCAGAGAGATAGACTCGGGCATTTATGGAAATCATGCTAGCGCCTGGACACTAGTCGGTAAAGCCTTTAGGTCTGGATTTTATTGGCCAACTGCTAATGAAGATGCCAAGCTCCAAGTCCGTAGCTTCCAAGGCTATCAATTTTTCATCAAGCAGCATCATCTCCCTGCTCAAGCTCTCAAGACCATCCCATCTTCATGGCCGTTTGCATGCTAGGGGCTTGATATGGTCGGACCTTTTCCAAAGGCCCCCTAGGGTTACGATCGTCTTTTTGTTGCTATCGACAAATTCACCAAGTGAATAGAAGTCATGCCTTTAAGGACAAACACAGCCAAGAAAGCCGCAGAGTTCATCCAAGGCATAGTCTACCGTTATGGTGTTCCTCATCAGATTATTATAGATCTTGGGATCTAATTTATCGGCAACGACTTTTGGGAATTCTGCGAAGATCGGTGTATTGAAGTCAAGTTCGCTTCTGTTGCATATCCAAGAGCAAATGGTCAAGTTGAGCGAGCTAATGGCATAATACTCCAAGGATTAAAAGCCAGAATTTTTGATCCCCTCAATAAGTATGGCAATCGGTGGATGAAAGAATTATCAGCTGTTCTTTGGGACCTTCGCACTCAGCCCAGCCGAGCCACCGGTCGGACTCCCTTTTTCCTTGTATACGGATCGGAAGCCATTTTTCCGGTGGACATGCTGCACGAGTCTCCTAAGATTCAGCACTATGAAGAAGGCGCAGCCGAGCAGATAAGAAAAGAAGATATCGATAGTCTTGAAGAACCTCGCTTAGCTACGGTAATACAATCTGATCGGTACCAGCAAGATTTGCGAAGGTACCATGACCATAATATGCGTGGTAGGTCTTTTCAAGTCGGGGATCTAGTTCTTCGCCGAGTACAATCTGCAGTCGGCGCCCACAAGCTATCGGCCCTATGGGAGAGACCGTACATTATCTCCAAAGTTACCCGACCAGGTTCATATCACCTAATATGTGAAGACGGTCAACGGATTATAAACTCCTAAACTATTGAACATCTTCGACATTTTTATCCTTGAAACAATAAGCTAAGTCTTTATTTTGGATTAATAAATATGTTCGATTTTTTTCGCTTTCCTTCTTTCTTTCTTCTTTGCCCGACCCTCGAGCGTTCGAAGTTTTATCACTTTAACTTTGAGTCCATGATCCGCTCTGGCCGGGTTAAATTATTCTTTCGCCTGCTCGGGGGCTTGGTCTTTTGTTCTATGATTAACCCGATCTCTTTTGAGTGTTATTTTTTGACTACATGTGACGCATATGGTTCCAAACAGCGTGTATGTGGCTTAAGTTTTCCGGCGCTATGGACCTAAGCTATAGCATACAGTCAAAAATTCACCACAAATGGTCGTGCATAGAACGCATTTATAAAGAGGAAAGCATTGTTTCATTGCATAAAAAGTATATATACAGTTGTTTTTCTTCTACAATATTTCTCCTACTCGGCAGGTTCAGCCGAATAAGTTTCCAAGTCCACGACAACGACATTGGCCGTCTCCTCCACCTCCGAGTAGATACGCTCCACGTCGGACTCTTTGACGGTTGCCGGCCACCCCGCTTGGATGTAGTCCATACGCACTGTCGAGTACAGCGCTCGGACAATCCCAAGCGCCTGCGTAGCTGCCGACCGAACGAAGTCTCGGGCTTGCTCCCGTAGACGTATAGCCGACCCCTGGAGCCGCTCCACGAACTGCTCCACCGACCACACGGTGCTGGCCTGTTCGCTATCAATCATCTTGATGAGCGTCTCTGCACCAGCCCGATAGTGGTCTCGCTGCGCCTGAGTATTGCTCAAACGCAGCTCGAGGTCGGTGAACTAAGCGTTCACCCACCCATGAAGCTCTGCAAGCACAACATTATTTTAGAGAAAACTTCATCAAGAATGGCAAAGAAAAAGTTTAAGCCAGTGATCCGTACTTTTGTACTCACCGAACCACTTGACAGTGGCCACTTCAGATTCCTTGAGCTTCTTTTCAAGCTCGGTAATCTTGGCCTCCGCCTGCGACGCCCTAGCAATGGCTTCATCCCTCTCGGTCAAAGCCGTTTCGGCTGAAGCGATCGATCTATCCGCCAAACCAGTGGCTGTCTCAATCCGTTCCTCCATCACTAGCCATTCTGTTACACAAGTACTGATCAAATACAGTCACAATAAGCAGTACTGGCATCAAAAAGTCATCAAGCACTTACCATAGGAACGGATTTCAAGTTGACCACGAAGAATGTCATTATCTCTCTCCGACCTCCTCAAGCCGGCATCCCTCTGCGCCAACTGACCAGACAACTGCTGGACTC
>KE373054.1:215516-228481 GCA_000418225.1 Zizania latifolia
TTTTGGGAAGACGATGACATGACGGGTGAGATAGCGCTTGCTAGCTGTAAAATGATAAAAAATGAGTGTGCACATGTTTAGAGTAGTAAAAAATTAAATGTGATGAAGACGATGACATTTAAAGATGTGACATTCTTTAGAATAGTAAATAGTTAAATTTTTCTAGCTTCGCAAGTACAAGTGACAGGCCCACGCCCTCGAGGTATACCCGCCACTCGCTTTGCCGTCGAAACATGGCTACGCGCGTTCTGCTAGGGTAGTGGTGTTTGCGCCTCAATCAGCACGGGAGAGATGCGATTTTGCAGCAGAGAGTAGCAGTCGAAATGATATGGCGCGTGGCACTGGAGTGGAGCTGTTACACGGTTTTGCACTAGTTTGGGGATAGGAACTATTACGGGTTCACTTATTGTATGCTTACACATTTAGTTTAGGCAGCGTCACAGTGGCGACTGGCAAGCACGAAGACGCGGTAAAATGCATGATTTTTTTAAAGTTCAGGGTTGTCTAGCGTCTGGTTTTAGAGTTCAAGGTTGACCTTGGAAACCAAACCTTCTAAAAGAGTTCTGAGGGTCCAATGGACTTTTTTCAATAATAATACTAATCTGGTTAGCTTGACTGACTTCATTTATTTAGTGAATATAGATTTTATTTATCTTAGTTTCCAACTTTGATAATTCCACCTGCTAGCACATTGCTCTCATTGTATTGGGGACTTGTTATTCAAAATACTTGAATTATTCAAGCGCTCTTAAATATGGAAGCCTTATATTTTACTTCTGGATTTTGTTTACAGAGGCTAGTTCACTTGGAATTCTTTTGTTGTTAGTTGCTTCAAGAGGGTTTAGGTTTCTGTTCACTTGTCTTTTGCTGCCCTGCTTTCACCCTTTTGCTTTCTTCATTTGAACTTTCAAGTTTCAGCTGCCAAGTACGGTTACCTATGCTCCTGAGATGCAGCAGACCATTTTATGCAAAGTTGTGATGGCATTAGAGTTTTCAAGAAGGGTGTAACCTTGGAAGCTTGGAATTGAACATTGAATGGGCATAAGTTTTATCCGTATCTATTGTCATAAACCCAAAACCAGGCTATGATTGGACTATAGCCTGTAGGTTTCTGTAGAATAAGATTTTCCAAAAGTCCAAGCATGGTGCAAAAGGCGGTTAAACTCGTTGCGATGTTATGACAGCTCCAGATGACTACAATTCTTGGGCATGGAATGACAACATAGATGAAATCGATAACCTGTAGAGATCCTACAGAGGGATTATGTAATATCAATTCTAAAACAAACTTTCACTTGATGCTGTTTTCAAATGGTTGAATAATCTCTTCCTGAACTTTATTGAACTGGATTGGTCAACTGTTAAGCCTATTGCATTATGTTATGAGTCTTCTAAAACAAAATTGATAAGGATCAGCCATCTGAAAGGATGGGGAGGTCATATTTAGAGTAAGTTCTCTGCTTAGATCAACATTAGTAGTTTGCCATTTTATCTTGTGCTATTGTGCACATATGAGCCTTAAGGGTAGGTTGTAAGGTACCAGAAGATAATCCTTCTTGTTCCATTCTTGCTTGTAGCCTGATTTTATCTTTTCATTTTTCAGATTCTTGGGAAAAACAATTTCTGAAATTGACTGCTAAGTTTACAAGCCATTGGCTCGCATGGCAAAGTCTAAAACCTCACATATGGTCTGCAAGCAATCCATGCCAGGTTGCAAGTTTAAAGCAATATGGAAGAACTGTTGTTAACTTGTTATGTAACGTTGATATGACATTGGAACTTCCAAGAAACAAATGACCTTTCGAGCTTCATCTACGGAGTTGAACCCTGAATGAGTGTAAATTTTATCTACATTTCCATAAATCCAATCCCATGTGTGCCTCCTCCTTGTGCCATGGTTGCCTATCCCCTTCGACAACTACAAATGATGGCAATGCCCATGATGACCTCTCCTTGGCTGCTGCTGCTGATGCTGCACTGAGGGCATTGTGATGCCAAGGATGGAGGAGACTCTGAGGAGAGTGGAGAAGGGAAATGATAAGGTGGTGGTGGTGCTGAGATGGCAATGGCATTTGGGATGGTGGTGCAGAGAGGTGAGGGACATTAGGGAGGTGAATGAATATGCTTTCTTGTCCATGTCGCAATACTATGTGCTTGGTTATCCTGAAGGTCAGAAAAAGATTTGTAGCACTGAACTCCTCAGCTCATCCTTTTTCATAGCAGTCCGTATGAACTCCTGCAATTGGTATTTAGATTATGTTTATTGTGCTTATGCAATAACTTTTTCTTGGTTTCTTTGTCAGATGATGGATTGGATGATTGATACAAAGGGTATGACTATGTCATACACCAACCATGCGATATGTTTGGATCTCATTTACAAAGTGCATGGCATCGAGGCAGCAGAACAATACTTTGTAGGCCTCCCTGATCCTGTCAAGAACCATCGAACTTATGGTGCGCTTTTGAACTGTTATTGCTCCGCAAAAATGGAAGAGAAAGCAACAGACGTATATCGCAAGATGGATGAGCTTGGTATCTCATCCAGTACTCTGCCCATCAACAACCTGATGTCCCTTTACATGAAGCTAGGCCAGCATAAGAAGGTTACTAGCTTGTTTGAGGACAAAAGTGAAGAATGTTAAACCGGATAACCTCACATGCTGCATTCTGATGAGTAGTTATGCAGCATTGAACAAGATAGATTCTGTTGAAGAGGTTCTAAAATAGATGGAAGAAAAAAATGTGGCTCTAGGGTGGTCTGCATATAGCACACTCGCTTCCATCTATGTGAATGATGTTCTGTTTGAAAAGGCAGAATCTACTCTGAAGAAACATGAGGGGCTTGTCAATGCTCATGATGTCAGGCAACCTTTTGATTTCCTTATGAGCCTGTATGCATCAGTAGGCTATTTGAATGAGATCAACAGACTGTGGAACGTGGTAAAGGCCACTTTTCAAAAGATAACTATCACCAGCTACCTCAGCATGCTTCAAGCTCTTTATAAACTCAATGATGCTGATCGTATGAAGAAGATTTACGGGGATTGGGAATCTAATTATGAAAACTATGACGTGAGCTGACCAATATGATGATCTGAGCCCACCTAAGGAATGGCATGACAAAGGAAGCTGAATTATTGTGGGAGAAGGCCAAGGAGAAAGGTGCAGATTTTGACTTTGTGACATGTGAGTTGTTTCTCGAGCATTACATGGGCAAAGGGGACATGACCTCTGCTTTGAACTGGGTTGAAAACATGACCAAATTTTCCAAGAAAGAATGGAAGCTAGATCAGGAGAAGATCGCCAAGTTCTTTGAGTATTTTGAAGAAAACAAAGATGTGGAAGGTGCCGAAAAGTTCTGCAACTGCTTGAGGACGTTAGGATGCATTGACGGCAACGCATGTGTCCCTCCTGCGGACCTGTTTGGCAGCTGGTAAGACAAGTCGTTCGCTCCATCAACGAGTGAAACGTGAAAAGATTGAGATATGCTATGACATCGGGAAATTACTCAAGAGGATTGGCGACAAGGGGCGTTGAAATGTTTACTGTCTCTAATTTACTTCGTCGGCGAGACCTTCTGATTCTTCCGCGAGCAGCAAAAAGCAGGTGTGTTAAGAGTTTACTGTTCGTGCCTCTTCGTCTGTTGTTCCATGTAGGAGGATACTTCATGGCTAGGATGCTGTTCCAGCTTTTTGGTGCTTTTTCAAGAAGCAGAAGCATGCTTCTTTCAAGTGCGACGTGTAGTCTTGTCCGAGGAGGCTTTTTCCCAACACTTCTTTTTCGCTTGCATTCTGAACGAAATGGCCGCTTCAGACACACAGTACTGAAGCAAGAATCCTACTATAGAATCGTTTCTGTTTTCCATCTCTTCTAGTCAGTGTGCTATCAGTTTGATGCCCTGACAATGATATGTGCTTGCTCAGTTGCTCGTGCAAAGTGGTCGTGTGGACAAGTCTTTCTGAACAGGGAAGCCATTCGGACGGGAAGTAATTGCGTGCAGGACGGAGACTAAGGCTGTCAACAAAAACGTTGCATAGCCTTCTGTCGTGTCATACAGTGCAAAGGGGTTGAATACGTTAAAAAAACCAAAATTTAGGTACTTTGTTTGGTCTAAAATTTTTTGGCACGGGTGTTGAACTTTTTAGATCATATTGGTGTTTGGTTGTAAGGGCATTACTTTTGCAAAATCACATAAGCTGTTTGATACCATGTGAGCGCGTGGTTAAATTATAGTTGCTTAATTACTTCAAAGCGGTTTGAATAGGTATGTTCGTTTTTGTCATGCGATATCAAAGGTTGGAAAGTCAAGATGAGCATAACCTGTTATATTTAGACAGGGCTTCTTTGGAACACACACAGGATTGAAAAATCCTAACGATAGGATAGGATTTTTAAAACGTGGGAAAATATAAGATATGCTGTTTTGGAACATAGGACTTGGTCAAATATAGAAATCTTGCCATTCAAGTGTAAACTATAATGATATTTCTCAAACTTTGCTTAAATTATTGTTATTTGGTCTGCTCTACATAGCTTGCCAATCAATGGTATGTGCTTGCTTAAATGATTTTGATGGTTGCTTTGGAACAAAGGCGTGGATGGAGCTTTTAGAATCCTATGAAATTCCTTTGTAATGGCTCAAGACATGGGGACTTTGGAAGAAATTTAACACAAGGTCCCAACCTCATGAAAATTTCCTTTAAAGCCTCTCTCTCTTTCCTGTATTTTTTCCTACATTCAATCTAAACTGTCATTTCTATAACTTTTCTATATTTCGTAATACTCTGTCTTACACATGCATTCCTTTTGAAATGCTTTGCCTTTTTCTATTCCGAATGTTTCATAATTCATGCTTTCTGAAAGGAGAATCGACATGCATGTTGGTTTTTAGCCAACTGCCAAGCTCCTGGGGTAATAGCAACTGAAAATATCATCAAACAATGAATGTAGAAGTAGCTGCAGGCTGCAGCATAAATCAGAGAATATCTCCACGTTGCTTGATATGGACAACGAGAATGCTATCCTCTAGGCCATGACAGCAGTGTTTCTGCTGCTACTACAGCAGTACAACATATTCCCTAAACATGACAACTTATAAAAGATAAGTATATATACTCCCTTAGATTACTCATTAGTCTACCAAATTAATTTTAGACTCACTCATTTACCCCACAGATGATAGGAAGTATGTTATACTCCTCTCAATTGTCGCGCTGCGAGTTCATAGCGTGCACTTTATGGTTACGTTTCAATTAGGTGAACCACAGTTTCAGCGAGAAACAGACATTATGGTTACGTTTCAATTAGGTGAACCACAGTTTCAGCGAGAAACAGACACGACGAGAACTGAATCAAAATCGTTCAGTTCCATCAGAAAAAGAATATGTCTAACAAAACCTTTTCCTTGAAGGCAATGACTCCATGCTGACAATAACTGCTCACTGCAAAAACTAGTCGCATACTCGCATCAAGCTAACACTATATATCCATACCTAACACGCAGAAAGGGGGAAACAAGAGAAATACTTGTCAACTGCTCATGATCATTAACAATTACACAAAGCTACTGGTCTTATTTTTTCTCAACCAGAATATCTATTTTACAGAGCAAGTTAACAGATCATCAACATCAGGGCCAGGATCACAAGTGAGAAAATAAGGGTTCACTTGCCAGCTCCAGGCCCTCCCAGCGTGAGCACAACGTCGTGCAGGTCACTGCTGCCCCTCTCCGGCTCTGGCTTGATGGCCTTCGCCGCCGGGAACCCTTGCCGTGCATGGTGGCTGCAGTCCGGCAGCACAAAGCCCGTCGCCTGTGGCACTGGCCGGGCATGGACTGGGATGGCGTGAGCCAGCATCGGGCGCTGCTGCGGAGGAGGAACAGCCGAACTCGTCAGAATCTGGTGGTGCATCGTCGGTCTCGGAGCCGTCACTCCGGGTCCCTGAGAAGAAAGAGAAAAAATGGCGGGAAAAACGTCAAGAAAATGCAAGGATGAACACCATATGTCATCTGTAACTAGCTTCCGGGTGTGAATTGCTTACAGGAGCAAAAAGAACTCCTCTGAAGAGTTGCCCGTTGACGACAGCGGTCATCAGGTACCCTGAATCAAAGGCTCCATCGACAGTCCCATGAACCTCCGCGCCAATCTGCAGATCATCAGTAAAGCATCAAGAAACAATAACAGTACGGCATGCAAGAGGTGGAACTTGGAAAAAGTGTGATGTGAAAAGTGTGCCATACAAGAGGTGGAGCAAGGGGGCGGTGATGAGGCTTGGGTTCAGCTGTTAGGAACTGCACTTCGTGCCGCTGCTGCGGAGCAATGGTGCGGAGGAACTGATCGGTCTTCAGAGTCCTTGGTGACCCGGTACCCCTCAGGGTGCCATTGGTGTTGATGCGGACGAATGGTTGCAGTGCTGAGATCGATCCGTTTGGAGATGCTGAAAGTTTCTGAGCTCCATTCTGCTCCTGGTCAGATTGGGATGGTGAGGAGTGCTGAGATAGAGACAGTGAGTGCTCTTCCTGCTCCGATTCGGTCTCTTTTGGTCGAACATCGCTGGTTCTCCTCCTTTTCACATGGCCATTCTCTGAAAGGGATGCCAACATTGTAGCTATTGGACATAAACATAAATATAACACTGACAAGCGTCGAGAAATTCACTTACCTAGACCACGCAAGAAGGGATTTCTTTGTTCGATTTCTACTTCCCGAGGTCTTGGACCAAGTTCTCCATTGCTCATGTTTGGATCCCTTTGCTGTAATATCGTGTGCATCTTGTTAAGTGTTTCTGGAAGAAATGAACATCAAACCTACCCAAAAGAAAGTTAAGCTACTCACATTTTCCGTTCTCAAGAATTTTCGCCTCTCCTGGCTCCAGTGGTTGCTTAGAACTTTGCACATCGAGATGTTGTAGCGGCCATTTGGATGCTCTGAACCCAATTGTAGAATGAGCAGCTCATTCAGGGGGCGTTCGTCTTCACCGCATCTGCGAATTTTCAAGGCATGTCAAATAGTTGCCAGATATGTTATATGTATAGTGTTAATTTGTTTCTGCAAACTTACCCTCCATAGATGGCGATATCAGTATTCAGGGCAACCGCGCTATGAGAAAATCTTCCCTGTGGCTGCTGCCCACATATCTCAAGCTGAGTCCATGACCGACTTACAACATCAAGAATCCAGGCATCACTGTAGTATTGCTTATCACCAACTCCTCCAATAACATAGACCTACACGATGTGCATTGCTTAGGAAATGGCACAAGAGAATATTTTTGGTCAGAAAAGTTAATTCCGTTGGTCCAAATAGTTGGTACTCACCTTAGATCCAACGGCTACAGCTGCGTGACCTGCACGAACACCAGGTGAGGCTCCTTTTACTGCAAACTGTAAGTCAGCAAAAAAATTCATCAGAGACGCAAATTTCATTGGGAATTTCTTATCAAACACGGTGATCTATAGTTGTCAAGCTGATGTAAGCAAATTGCAGTAGCTCTAAATTGCCGCAAATTTGACCTGCTTTTCTAAGCCGATGTAAGCAAATTGCACCAGCTCTCCAACCTCAGCTTTGAAACAAAAAGCAGTTTTCTTGTCACACTTTTAATCTGATGATTGGTCATTCAAAGGTAAATATTTTAACTGTCATCTTTTTGCATAATGCAAATCATTACAAAAGAATACTAGAGCTAGACCCAACCAAATTACCGACAAAGCGTACAAGCTGAAAATAATGTCGCTGTCGTACGTGAGAGCAAAGTAGTCAGCATCAGAAATCAATAACGTCCTGAAATTTGCATAATGACGTTTAATCTAGCAGGCAGGAAGGCCAGTGTCGCGACCGAAAGCAACACGGCGATCTGCACCGGAAACATCAGCATCTGCAACAGCTGAGGGCTACCATACGTGACAGGGACGGGACGCTTACCCTTGACCACGCCATGGTGTCCATGTCGAGCACATCCACGTCGCCGTGGTAGCGGTCGCCGCAGTCGCCGCCGTAGATGAACAGCCTGTTGCCGATGGCGACGGAGCCGTGGCTGTCCCTGGGAGCGGGGACGTCGCCCTTGACGTCCGGCGAGGACCACGCCATGGTGGACAGGTCCAGCACGTGCACGTCGTTGAGGTAGTTTCCCTCCCCTTCCCCGCTGCCGCCGAACACCACCAGGCGGTCGCCGCCGGCCGCCAGCGTCACCGTGTGGCTCTCCCGCGGCGACGGCGGCGTCCCCTTGCACGCCGGCTTGCTCCACTCCTTGGTTCGCAGGTCCAGCACGTGCAGGTCGTTCACCTTCTTGGACCCGTTCGTTCCGCCGAACACCATCATCCGGTGGCCGACCAGCGCCGCGCCGTGGCTGTCCCTCGTCCCCGGCCGCTGCCCCGTCGTCGCCAGCGAGCTCCACACCATCGTCTCCAGGTTCAGCGTCAGCACGTCGCTGAAATGCAGCCCGCCGCAGCATCCCTGCTCCATTCACAAAATCATTTGCATTTCATCACAAGCCACGCATTACTACTTCCGTCAGAGTAAAACATCGCACTGTTTTTTTCAGAGTAATTGCAGGTTAACTGTACTAAACAACTACTTGCAAGGACGATCTCTCGGTCGGCAAGGCACCGATCGAGCTCGCGTTTATTGTTTCTTTTTTTCATGGCGTGACCACATGGATCACAACATATCAAGACAGCAAGAGAGGGAGTGGTCCAAAAGACGGACATGGGAAAGAGAAAGAACAGCGAAAAGGCCATCTTGTATCTTTTTCGTTTGTTTTTGCAGTCCATTTGCAAGCTAACTTCCACCGACCTATTGAATGAGTTCAATCAGTCACTGCAATGAATTTCTCAAGTACTCTGATGCAAAGAAATGGTTTCAGTGTTCGTAATGTAAGGGGAAAAGGGCATCATTTTCTGCTATAGATGATTGTTTGAAGTGGTAAAAAGACAAGTGGTAACATATTGTTTGCAGGTGATGACAAACTGACAGTAATCTATCAAAAGGAAAAGCTACTTTCTTTTGCTACTACTTTTCATCCAGGAGGAATATTACAGCAAGGACCGGACCGGCTTCTCACGGTCTTTCACTTTAGTTGAAAGCTGCGAAACATTTTGCTACATCACAGGGGAGCTGCAAGTGCAATAGAACAAAACTCAAAAGCTCCAGAAAATTAACACCCAAAAAGACTCCTCTTTTCTCAAAAGAATCCACAGCATCTTTCATGCATGTTAACTCTAATCTAACATTACAATTGCAGCAGAGAGAGGTTATCTGTGAGGTTCAGAGCTCGCAGAAACATGCAAATTGACGATGGCGAAGGCAAAATGGAGAAGAAACTAGCAGAAGATGTGATCAAGCAAAGCATCAGAGGAATGTGCAGTAGCAAAATTAGCAGAGCCACTCATCGGGATTCAGGGGTTGAGGAATGCATACCCCAAAGACGTAGAGGACGCCTTCGAAGAAGCAAGCAGAGTGCCCCCATCTCTCCGGAGGGTTGAAGCCAACCACCTTTGGATACAGCCACATTGCCTTCCTCCTCCTCTCCATCTCTCTCTCTCGAGATCAACCTCTGTATCTCTGAAGGAGAAGAAGTGAAGACGACGGCGACGACGACCGGAGGGCAAGAGAGAAATGGAGGTGGCAGAAAGAAGAGGAGAGAAAACCGTGTACTAGTATAACAAGTAGTCACACCAGAGGTCCCTGTTGCGGATGAGATTTGCCACAAAGGAGGGGGGGCTCAGCTAGTGAGGCATCACACATCAATCCATCACTCACTCTCACTGGTGAGCAGAGAGAGTACGTTTTCAAAAATAGTAGGGCGAGCAGCATCTGTATAGAGAGAGGGAGATGTGCATGGGGAAATGTGTGCATGGGAATGTGTGAGGGGAGGGGTGGTGGTGGCGACTGGCGGCATAGGGAGCGAGAAGCCCAGTAGGGCTTGGTTGGGGATGGAGTTGGAGGAGAGGAGATTTCTTTCATTTGTCTAGCTGAAAATGATGGAGGAGTGGGGGGTCTTCATTGGAGTGTGTGGTGGATGTGATGGGGAGGTGTGTGTGGTTCGGTGGTGCTGCGGAATGCGGTGTGGAGTGTGGTGCAGATTCTCCAGGCGGATGCGATTGCTGCCCGCCCGCCTGCCCGCCCGCTGGGAGAGCTCTCTCAGTCTGTCTGATTACTTCGTTACTTTGTTAAAAAATCTTAAGGCTAAGTATGTTTTCAATTTTATATGTGTATTTATGATATTAGATATTATGTCATATTATATATTTGACGAGTAAATATATAGGTAGTGATTATGTATACTCGTTTTGTCTGTTTATCCATCAATATATGTCAACGTGCTAAGACTTGAGTATATAATTTTTTCCACAAGTCTAGCCGCCATACATATCTCCTAGCCACCATCACCCACATCTCCATCGTCACCTTCTATCGGTTACCACTTTATCCCTATATTCATGCGTTTCGACCACAACTCTAGCGACATCGATGACTAGACAAGGACATGAGAAACCAACCAAAGACAATAGTAACGACGCTCAACCATAGCCTCCGCGTTGAAATCCGCCTCACCATTGATGCCGAAGCATCCAAGAAGAGCAAGTGCTCCCCTCCCTTTCTCTAATCCTTCTCTAACCCTCAATGTTTATTAATTATTAGGGTCGATGAATCTTGGGCGAAAGATAACTTCGCCCTCCTATATGTACTATGAATGATTGGCTCGTTGAGATTCCGCTTGATTAGTCATTTATAAGAGTGATCGTTATATCATTCTCGTTACATGAATCTAGGGATGAACCATGTTGGTAGTTAATCTAGGGATAAATCCATGCTTCTCTGCTGCCGCCGCCCACCTCAAATAGCTAGGCATGTCCATAGGCAATAGGCATGTGTGTATTTTTTACCCGTCATGGGTAACAGACACGAGCACGTGTATAAAAATAGTTTGCTGGTATAAGTATGAGAGTATATAGTATCCGTACCTATCGTGTTTGATTGTCATCCCTAATCTTATGTAGGGATGCATACGTCGTAAAATCAACGGTTCAGTATAAATTTGTCTAGTAAACTCATGAACATGCTCAAACCTATACTCGTGAAACATATAGATTTTAAATCAGATCTATATTGAACCCACATGTATTAAAATGTGATAAAAAACACATATGTTTAACATAATAACATATGTAGTAGAAGTATAAACAACAATATTGTAGCAGGAGGAGAGAGATTTGACCCAATTTTAAGAAAAAACAAATAAAATTTTATTAATTAAATAAATCCGTAGATTTTAAACTAAACTTGCGCCTACTCAACCCTAAGCAAGTACTATAAACCCGTAAACTCAAAATGTGCTCTGCGCCCTGATTTGCTTTGCTTCGTTTCCGTTATTTCTCATCACCTCGTGGACTCGCGGGGAGCAAACTTGTGGCACGCTCGATCGTGATGAAACCCTGGAGCACGCCGCGAAAACCGAGTGCCCCGAAGATATATATTGTTGAGTTTTTGTTTTTTTTTATTTCGTTACTTCGTGTCATCTGCGTAAATGCGGAGTATTTCTGACAGTTTTGCTGAGAAAACTGCATTAAATTTTTTCCCTAGTCGTCGAGCATTCCAAGTGGGGGGCTTGGCTTTACATGGATGGAATCCAGACTTTACCCTGAGCGTGTATATCTATTGCCAGGACAAGTACTACCGATTGCTAGCAAATGCCGGCACTGGCTCTCTCTGTTCGGCCCTGCTCATCCCAACTATGCATTGCAATTAGCAGTATACGTGCAAACAACTTTCAGAGCAGTCGGTACCACCACAAACCAACCGATTGAATTCCTCATCTGTCTGTACTCTGTACATGTAGCGGTAGATCGATGGATCGACCAAGCCGGCTAGCGAGCATTAGGACGGTGATGGCGACAAGAGGAAATAAAGGCACGCGCGCACACATGGCTAGCTACTGCATGCCTGCCCCGGCCGAGGCGAGATGGACGCAGATAGGATCGGAGAAGATAAAAATCCTGCGCAAGTCAATGCGGAGAGATCGAACAGGGGCTCGTGACACGTTGCCATCACATCAGCCAGCATCTATCAGGGAGAGATGAGATCCATGGACACCACTACCCCCACACCCCGGCCCTGCGCTGCGTGCGATCCATCCAGCTCGACTTGAGCACCATGTGTGTGTACGCGGTACGCCAAGTGGCCGGCAGATGGAGAAATCGCACGTCACGTTCCCAAGCCAAAGGTACAGAGTCATGCGATGTAAAAACGCCCGAAAGCAACCGGCCCGCCGGGGTCGTTCTGTGCAGTTTCCACTGTCAGCTTCATTAGAGAAGAATTGCGAAAACTAAGGTGTGTTTGCTATTTTTTAAAGTTACGTTTGTTCTTTATTATATCTCAGGTTTATAAAAAGAGATTTTTACGGTATAATCAAATAAATAAAAACTATTAATTATTATAGATCTAACGGTCACGATTTAGAAGTTAATATATCACATTTTATTTTTATTTTATTTATTTTGTTTTTTTCTTTCTTTTCTCTTTCTTCCCCTTCTTCCTACTCCTTTCTACGCATGGTGCGGCGTAGGCCAGAGCAGGAGTGGTGAGGCGCGGTTGCGGGGGGGCACAGGGCAGTGCAGGTTAACGTCAGGTGCCGACCGAAGTGCAGTGCACAGAGCGGCGCAGTGCGAGGCCAGTCGAGACAGCTTAGAGCGGAGCTGAGCGTGGGACACCGGGCGGGGCAGGACAGAGTCAGGCATGGGACGACGTAGGACAGAGTCAGGCACGGCGCTCGGGCGCGTGGCACGGGGTCACGGGCGGCTTCGTTTGGCCGGCGGTGGCACGTCATCTGCAGGAAGTGCGCGGTGGGCGTTTTTAGCTTTTGTTTTTTTTAAAAAAAAACTATGTATGAGAATTATTGAAATATACAGTTTATCAACTTTTTAATATTAAGTTAGCCCGTAAAAACTCTTAAATAATTATAATTAT
>KE373054.1:239515-251455 GCA_000418225.1 Zizania latifolia
AATAGATTATTTACTGAGCTTTAAATATATTATTAGACATAATTTTAAATATGTTTTTGCAATTTTAATTATATATTTTTTATCTTATAATGCATCTAAAGTGATAATATTACAACTTGATATTGTATTGCTATGTTTACCATGCTATATTACTATTGTTATTTGCAATTTAGTATTTTAGTATTTATATATTGATATATTTTTCTAAATCCTATAAGATATTTTTCTATATTGTTCGCCACGCTGATGTGTCTGTGGCGACGCCGCACCGCGTGCCATAGGCGCTGTAAAGTTGTGAAGGTGGTAGGTCGCCACGCTTTGTCGCATCGCCATAACAACTATGGTCACAGCATTTGTATTGTGTTAGAGCATTACATGTTTTTACATGTAGGTGGACTTGCGATTTGGAAATGCTATTGCAGATGATGTCTTCTTTGTATCTGGATATGATATCTATGGCTCTGTAGTTGCACAGGTACTGATTCTGTATATTGACCATAAGTTCATAACTAATGGCACAAGCACATGATTGAACAGGCCATTTTGGAATTTTGATTTCTTTGTTCATCAAATTTGCAGTTTAACTTATTCCATACATTTTACATGCTAGGGAAACCCAATCTTGGGAGTCCACCTCTTTTTATATTCAAATGACGTAACAGAGGTGCCTTGTTCACAAAATATTAGTGATGCACCCAGGGAAGGAGCTCTTTGCCATGCAGTGTCTGGTGCTGATGGAAAGTTCACATTTAGATCATTACCTTGTGGTAAGCTGGTAACTTATTCAACCTGCCTGAAATTCATAGTGCAACATAGCTGGTACATAGAGTTTCTTTGCTTAATATCTTTTTGATGCTTCCTTTTGACACATCTTATGATGTCTTTTAAGGAGATTAACAATAGATTTACATGCAGCTGCTCATTTAAGTAACAGTAATCATCTCTAAATAAGAAAACATAAATATGATCATGCACAAGTTGTCTCATGCAATGTTAATACAATTTCTATTCCCTAATTGCCACTGAAAAAAATCACATGATCCCTTATTTGCCACTGATGTCTCTCTAGCTCTCATTTCAGTGGGAATGGGACAATGGGTGACAAATAAGGAACTAGGCAAAATTTCAATGGCATATGAGGCATTTATCCTTTAAATTTCTAGGTCCCCTTCTTGGGTTTATTTCAATTGTTGAATGGAACAAGTTACAAGTATCATTTGATCAGTCAAAATTTGTAGTTCCTTCTGCTCTTCCAGTGTTATGGATTCTGATTGCATGCTTTTGTGCATGTTAAAACCTGTTTGATGTTTGATTACTATGGCAATTTCATTGCTAATAGATAGTTTGTATGTGGTGCATGCTTGTGAGTGTTATGTGATCTTTAAATTCAAATGGTTATTTTTCTACAAAATTTGCAGGTAACTATGAGCTGTTGCCGTACTACAAAGGGGAAAATGCTGTTTTCGATGTCTCTCCTCCTTCACTGTTAGTCTCTGTTGAGCACAGTCACATGACAATCCCCCAAAAGTTCCAGGTAATGCTTGAAGTTGCTTTACATCTCATGCCTTGGACTATGAAATTATGATCAACATATACATACTTGGCACTGACAAACAAAGGGCTACATATCATTCAGCGTTAGGGATAAATGTAACTTGAAGTTAACCACACGCTATATTGGGCTGCCTGCATACTTGCTGATAACAGATATGTAAAAATGGAGAAGCATGATTTGTCTTGTCAAAAGATCTTGCAAAGTTAGCTGGGTGTCGTTGTTGGATTATGGAATAGCTTGATGTAGGCTTGATACTTCCTAGCTTTCAGTTGCTTAAGTATTTGAGTTTTGATACGCTCTTATTTTTATTTCTCCACTGGTCTCTATGAACCAATTTGGGTTCATGTCTGGAAGGTCAACCATAGAAGCAATTTTCTTAATAAGACACATTATGGAGTAGAAAAAGGACCTTCACATGGTTTTCATTGGTTTGGAGAAGGCTTCTGACAAAATACCAAGAAATGTCATGTGGTGGGCTTTTGACAAACATAAAGTTCCAACAAAGTATGTTGTCCTCATTAAGGATATGTATAACAATGTTGTGACTAGTGTTCGAACAAGTGATGGTGACACGTATGACATTCCGATTAAAATAGAACTGCATCAAGGGTCAGCTTTAAGTCCTTATCTATTTGCCTTAGTGATGGATGAGGTCACAAGGGACATATAAGGGGATATCCCTTGGTGTATGCTTTTCGCTGATGATGTAGTGCTAGTTGATGAAAGCTAGATGGGAATAAATAGGAAATTGGAGTTGTGGAGACATACTCATGAGTCCAAATGTTAAGACTTAGTAAGACTAAAACTAAATATATGAGATGTGACTTTAGCACTACTACACATGAGGAGGGAGATGTTAGTTTGGAAGGTCAAGTAGTGCCCAAGAAGGATACCTTTAGATATTTGGGATCAATACTTCAGAGAGATGGTGATATTGATGACGATGTTAGCCATAGAATCAAAGCCGGGTGGATGGAGTGGCAACAAGCATCTGACATTCTCTGTGACAAGTTATATATAATGGCGATTAGACCTACAATGTTGTATGGTGTAGAATGTTGGACTAAAAAGACGACATGTTCAACAGTTGAGTGTTGCAGAAATGATATGTTACGTTGGATTTGTGGGCACGCAATAATGGATCGAGTCCATAACAACAATATATGTGATAGGCTAGGGGTAGCACCAATTGAAGAAGAGCTTGTCCAACACCGGTTGAGATGGTTGAGACACGTCGAACGGAGAACTCTAGAGGAACCGGTGCATAGTGGAATCTTAGGGCACACCAATAGTGTGAGGGGAGACAGGGGAAGACCAAAATTGATATGGGAGGAGACACTAAAAAGAGACTTGAAAGGATGGAATATTCCTCAAGATTTGGCCTTGAATAGGAGTGCATGGAGAAAAGCTATTCATATGCCTAAACCTTGATTATTGGCTCCTGTTGGGTTTTAACTCTAGCCTATCATAGCTTGCTTGGGATTGAAAGGCTTTGTTATTGTTGTCCACGGGTGTCACACATTCAAATTTATGTCTTTCTCCCTCTTGATTGTTGACCTTCTCTCCACTAATTGACTAGCAATCCTCATTTATATCTTAATAGGTTACTGGGTTTTCTGTTGGAGGACGTGTCACTGATGGTTATGGTGCTGGTGTGGACGGTGCTAATGTTATAGTTGATGGTCACTTGAGAGCTGTATCAGACAATCTTGGGTATTACAGACTTGATCAGGTACTGTCAGTTATCAAATTGTTGAATAGCACATATATTGTTCTTAGAACCTCTTTTCATTGTATTGTTTCAATTATTTCTATATCTATGTGCAGAACTGTTTTATTTGGCTTTAAGTACTCAACTACTTGTTGGATAAATTTGTATCTTATTTATTCAAATTGGTCATGGGGCAAGCATGCATAATATAAGTTTATTTATAGCACTATTAAAAATTGAAGAAATGAATAAAAACATATGAAAAGAGCAGAAAATTGTGAAGTATCAACTGTCAAGTATGTCAACCAGTTTGGACAATGTTATGATGTGTGCCATCATTCTACAATCAAATTTTTGTTTAGGAACTGCAGTTACAGAATTATACTACTGCATGAGATAACCAAAAGTGAAGCAATTCTAGATTTTGCACATGGAAGGGATTCATGATAGAATTTAGGAGAATTGATTCTCCTTTTTGTACCATGGGAGAGAATCAGGTGAAACCTTGCTTCTCACGAGAATCAGGCTAACGAAAATTGAAAAATACTCGTAGAAGTTTAGGGGAATATTTATACATGATTGAAGTATACTAGCACATCATACAATACAAGTAATATGATTCATAGTTTATATTATTTGTTGTCATTTCTGTTCATATAGTTTCAAATCATATAACAGTATAACACAAGCCATCACATATATAATGCACCAAAAGGGCAGGGGTATAATGGTCATTTCAGACCACTATCATCTCTTGCAAGAATTAAAATGTAGTCATCTAGCCAAACGATTTTACAGCTAAATCTGATTCACCATAGAATCACTTCTAGGGTGAATCAGAAATCAGAATTAGCAGAATTAGAATCCAGAGCCATGCCACACAGGACTAACAAAAACAGATGATACTTTAACTGCATATTTTTTGGTAATTAACGCTAATCTGTTCAGCTAATGATGTTTGATCTAATTTGTTATTTCCATTTGATCATATAGTCTTTGTGTTGCCTTTTATAGGTTACATCCAAGAAATATACTATAGTTGCTGAGAAGGATCATTATAAATTCAACCCTTTGGAGAATTTCATGGTAACATAGAGTTTTCTTGAGGAAATATTCAAATATCTTAAATTATTAAATTGCAAGTAAATGGCTCTGAGTTATCTTTTTGACTAAATACTATCTTTTCCATTAGATTTTACCAAACATGGCTAGCATTGATGATATCACATCAGTTCGATATGATGTATGTGGTATCGTTCGAACAGTAACTCCAAATACGAAGGCGATGGTAATATCTTAACCTAGTCATTTGTTTCAATGAGATCACTATAAAAACTTCACCTTACAGTTTTGAATGGGGTGGTAGGTGACTTTAACACATGGGCCTGAAAATGTAAAGCCACAGAGGAAACTGGTGAGCGAAAATGGAAGATTTTGCTTTGAGGTATGTTGTTTTTTATTCTGTGAAAATTGTGTTATACTTTCAGCTAATGACAATGGATTCCTTTGTATTTGATTACTAGATATTCCATTCCTACATTATTTATTGCAAACCAACCATGCATGGTAAACCTAAGAATTTGCAGATATGGTCTATCTTTCATGTATATGAAATTATGGATTGAACAAAAATAAGGCAAAGTAAAAAAGTCACAACTTTTCTCAACCTTTTTGTTGTTTGTGTAAACAACATCCTCTTGTTAGAAAAGTTGCTTAATGCTTGTGAAATTTGGTCTGATCTTGGTGTGAGCCGGTCTGCAAGCTCCAATGCTGCCATATTTATTTAAATTTTATATGCCATCATCACTAATTCTTTTTTCTTTGTTGCACTTGCAGGTTCTTGCTGGTGAATACCGCCTATCTGCCTTACCTGTAGATACCGAAGGTTCTTCCAGTCTTATGTTTGCACCAGGATCTATTGATGTCAATGTCAACAGTCCATTGCTTGATATAGAGTTCTCTCAGGTAAACAAAAATTTTAATTTTACCTATGCATGCTCTTTTTTGTTTCTAGAACATGCTTGATTGAGGTTTGTAGATTGAGATAATATCTTAATAATATCTCTTTGTGAACAGTCACAAGTCAACCTCCATGGTAAGGTCCTGTGCAAAGAGCAATGCAACCAAAATATTCTGATCACACTTGTTAGATTGGCTGGGGGTGTCGAGCAGGAAAAGAAGATGATTACTTTGGAGCAAGATAATGTTAATTTCGTGTTCAATAAAATATTTCCTGGGAAGTATCGTCTAGAGGTAAATTTTGTATGATGGTCTCTGTCAATTGTTTATTGCTTTATTGCTTTATTGCTCTGTTTCATTTCCTCATGTCTTAACTATTGTTAATACGGTACCATTCCAGGCAAAGCATTCATCATCTGAGGCCTCTGTAAAGGACGATTGGTGCTGGGAGAAAAATTCCATGGATATAAATGTTGGCACTGATGATGTGACAGACATTGTATTTGTACAGAAGGGCTATTGGATAGAGCTAGTCTCAACTCATGAAACCAAAGCATACATTCATCATCCAGACTCTTCTAAACTTGATTTGTTGATAAAGGTCCATCCTTGGGACTGATGAATCTGGAACATGTTAGTCGTAGTAGAACTTCTAATTGACATAATTTACTTTTAATTTTGGACAGAAAGGATCACAAAGGATCTGCATTGAAACTCCTGGGCAACATGAGCTCCATTTAATTAATTCTTGCATTTCCTTTGGGAGCTCGTCTGTAGTATTTGATACACAGAATCCAATGGTGAGCTGCTTGCCTACTTTCCGTTTGTCCATCCAAGGTTTAGTTTCGCATGCTAATGCTAAAAGTTTTCCCTTCTAGCCGGTTCATATCAGCGCAAAGAAATATGTTGTAAGAGGTGAACTTCATGTGGAGTTGGGCTCCCTTCAGGAAGTTGATCTATCTGAAGATATTGTTGTTGATGTCTTTAAGAGTGATGGGAGTTTCATCAAAAAAATCTCTGCTACACCTGTTGTTGGAAAGAGTTATGAAAATGACATTAATGCCTTTGAGTACTCCATTTGGGCTGATCTCAGGGAGGACTTCATTTTTGTTCCCCGTGATGAAAGGTACAGTGTTTATGCATAGTACTTTTGGTTGACCCTCATTTTCCTGTATAGTTCTAAATGTTCGTCTCAATATTTGTTATACCACCAATCCTGTTGACTTTTCTGATAAACTGTTTTTCTTTGGACAGCCAACATTTGAGTATTTTTTATCTATTATACTGTCTTTAATACATAACTCTCCATCTTTTACAGTACTAGCAGGAAAAAGATCCTTTTTTATCCATCAAGTCAGCAGGTGAATGATTCTCATTAAAAAAACACTTCTTAAGTGATACTCTGGTTCTAACAAGTTCTTAATATAACCTGCAGTTTTCAGTGGCTGTGAATGGCTGCCAAGATACTGTTCCTTCAATAACTGCTAAAACAGGTCTATACCTTGAAGGATCAGTGTCACCTGCAATTTCTGAGGTTGACATCAAGATTCTAGCAGCAGGGAAGAGCAAATACGCACCTCTGAAGGAAAGGGATGTAGCAACAGAGACAAAGACAAATGCTGATGGATCATTCTTTGCAGGCCCCTTGTATGATGATATAGGATATACAGTGGAAGCTTCAAAGGTGTGTATTATTTTTTGAGCATATATTTATGTTAATTAAACAATCCTTTTATTACACAAGCACACTATTATGTATGGTAGTAAAGAATATTGGCTGTTGTATGTGCACCGATTGTTGGGAGAATGAAAACTCTTCGTCTGTCTGCCAGATCACAACTGGTGGTGGCTATGTTAGTATAGGAACTAAAAAATTCTTGGTTTTTGCTGCTCTTCCAAGTTCATATGCATGTTTTTATTCCCCTAACCATGTCATACTGACCAAATGTGATTTCCTCTTTCTTTTGATGGAACCAGTCTCCACCTTTTTTTTTTTGCTTGTGATGTGAGCTGATTTTGTGTACCTCTTTCTTCAAACTAGATAAATAACAAGTGGTGCTTATGTGAGTGCCTGCTTGTTTTTATTTACCTTTCCAGTAGATTATTCCCCTAACCATGTCATACTGACCAAATGTGATTTCCTCTTTCTTTTGATGGAATCAGTCTCCACCTTTTTTTTTTGCTTGTGATGTGAGCTGATTTTGTGTACCTCTTTCTTCAAACTAGATAAATAACAAGTGGTGTTTATGTGAGTGCCTGCTTGTTTTTATTTACCTTTCCAGTAGATTACTCATTGCATATTCTGGTAAACTGCTTTGTAAGAAATGGTTATCTGCTGACTACCCAAATTAATTCAGTTTCCGATAGAAAATATTGCTCTGTTATAATACTTTCAGTTGAGTATCTGATTTGAGAAAACTTTTGACAAATTTGAAAAAACGTTTATTTTACCTATGCTCTGTGGCAAAATAAGTATATATGAGTAACATGTTAATCATAACTGGGATATGGAACCTTTAAATCAGCAGTCACCAAACTTTTTTGTTGGATATACTCTGATGCCATTTTGACCTTCCTGCAGGCTGGCTACCATCTAAAGCAAACTGGCCTGTACACTTTTTCGTGTCAGAAACTTGGTGAGATCTCAGTACGGATTTATGGTGAACACGATGCTGAACTTTTACCGTCAGTATTATTGTCTTTGAGTGGGGAAGAAGGCTACAGAAACAATTCTGTTAGTGGTTCTGGTGGAACTTTCAGCTTTGGTAACTTATTTCCTGGAAGTTTCTATCTCCGACCTCTTCTTAAGGTGTGCCATTCTGTCTCTCTCTCCCTCCTGCTCTCGCTCCGTTTTCTAATTTGTACCATGTTTGACCTAAACAATCCCAACATATTGACACCAGATGATACGTTGGTTTAGTGTTCCTGTTTATCAATGACCATTTCTTCACACTATTTGTTTGATGCATATTTTATTCACTCACTGAGGTTTCAATTTTGCTTTTTCCCCCAAAATGTGGACTGGAATTTACTTTTGAATGACACAAGCAACTGCAACATGTGGTTATTAGTTTGGTCATTCAGCTTTTATTACCTTCATCTACCAGAATAAGTCATGAAGGATGGATGGGCAGTATCCAATCCCATCTACTGACCTTTCAAAATTTCTGAAAGGAAAAGACCAAGGAATTTATATTTTCTTTTGAGTTCCTGTTATACATTGAGCATGACCTGTTGTCACCAGATAGACCTGCTGATATCATGTGCTGATAGTTGAACTAATTTTGATTACTTTTACAAGCCAAATAGTGTTGAATATATAGATGAAGGTGCAGTATAAAAATGTAATTTTGGATGCGACATGGTATTTTAAGTTTTTTCTCGAGAGCCTTAATGGTTTGATGTTTCATTTGTAGGAATATAAATTTACTCCATCAGCCGTTGCTGTTGATCTCAATTCTGGTGAGTCTAAAGAGGTTGAATTCCGTGCAACCCGTGTTGCCTACAGGTATTTTTTTTCCACTCTTTACAATTTGTTTTTTTGTTTGTTCTTTAATTTCTCCCATGTCTTGCCTTACATGGAAAGAAACAGCCTTGTTTCACTTTGCAGAAAGCTTATGTATTATTTATGCACCATTACTGATCAATACAAGGGCTAGTTCGAGCTAATGCTGATATGTGCCATGTTTTAAATTAATCAGTAATAATCTAGCCCAGGGTTTGGAATCTTGGCGATAACCTGCCGGTAACCTCTTTGAGCCTACCTACCGGTTACCAGTATACTGGCTGGTATAATTTATATTTAATTTCAATTTTAAAATTCAAATTTAAAAGCATGGCAACACTATTATCTTGTAAGTATCCTCCATCTTTCCACTTCTAAAAATAATGGAAAAGAAAATCAAACTCATCTCACTTTATTTTATTCACTGTCATCTTATGTATACTCTTATTTGTGCTCCTCATTCTTCTACTATATAGATAATTGTATTATTGTTGTGTGACCTATTTATGATTTATAAATGTGTTATGTCTATTTGGCTCTATAAAAATGCACTTGGTCATGTCCAATTTTTCCTTCCAGTATTCGCCGGTAACCGGTTCTTAAATTCAAATATTTGGATTCAAATCTCTGGACGGTAACCACCAGTAACCACTGGTAACCAGCTGGTTACCGATTTTTCAGAGATTTTTTTGTAACCGGTATTCTAAACCCTGATCTAGACCATGCTTGTCTACTGAGCATTTTCTGTCCATACACATTACTAACTTAATTGCTGCCAAAGTGCCAATCTTACTGCACTAACTTGATCAATATTTCAATGTAGTGCCATGGGTTCTGTAACACTGCTGACTGGCCAACCAAAGGAGGGTGTTTTTGTTGAAGCAAGATCTGAATCAAGAGGATATTATGAGGAAGCAACTACTGATTCTTTTGGTAGGTTTCGCCTTAGAGGACTTGTCCCTGGCTCCACTTACTCTATAAGAGTGATTGCAAAAGATAATCCCAGGTTTGCAGCAGTTGAGCGTGCTTCACCTCAATATGTGTCAATTGATGTAAGTGATACTTTTTACAATTATTATTTATGTCCTTTGCACAAAACATTTGCACACTGCAATTTCAACACTGGAAAAATTGTGAATGATTGACTGCTTGCATAAACAGGTTGGTCAGGATGACATTTCTGGTATTGATTTTGTTGTTTTTGAGAAACCAGAAGTTACAATTTTGAGTGGTCATGTGGAAGGAAATGATATTGACATATTGCAGCCACACCTGTCTGTGGAAATTAGATCAGCTGTGGACCCTTCTAGAGTAGAATCTGTACTCCCTCTTCCTCTTTCGTACTACTTCGAAGTACAGAATTTGCCAAAAGGCAAGCATCTTGTTCAGCTTCGCACTGGTCTACCATCACATACCCGTAGATTTGAGTCAGAGATAATTGAAGTTGACTTGGAAAAGCAACCTCAGATTCATGTTGGTCCTCTTAAATATAAAACCGAAGAGCGGCATCACAAACAGGTAACTTCTCACAAGCTTGAACACTAACACAATTCTGTTTACTCTGATTTGTTTTGGTTTTCAAACCAGGAAATTTATGATTAAATCCATAATTTGGAGTAAGTTTTAGAGATAGCTATACTGAAATGAGGCATAGGATAATATAAGGTTCTTATTATTCAGCACCATAAATCTTTGTGCACGTTAAGATCTTGGTTGTGAAGACATTTTACGTACCAGATATTATGTTGTTCCTAAGATAATTGCACCGTGGGCTGTGGTTGTATGGGATATAATCGAATTTTCAATTTCGTGCAGGAATTAACCCCAGCGCCAGTATTCCCTCTTATTGTTGGAGTTTCCTTGATTGCACTGGTCATCAGCATGCCAAGGTTTCTGCTATATCACAGTAGATTTCATTGTGCAAACTTGAAGTGTGATCGTTGGAATCATTTTAGTTAACATGGCATTGATGCTTATAGGCTAAAAGACCTGTACCAAAGCGCTGTGGGAATGACTACCCTGGGTTCTGGAGCTGCGCCGAGCAAAAAGGAGCCAAGAAAGACAATAATGAGAAAGAGGGCGTGAGGCGTGAACTCGCTTCAGAATAGGCTTTTGAGAAAACGAGTACTGACGAAACTGAGCACATCAGGACTAGAAAATAGCCGTTGCTTTGTATTTCAGGGTGTAATTTTGCAGATGAAAACTGACAATTGTTATTTATGTAACGCCATTACCGACTGCAAATTTTGATGCCAATTTTGGGCATGTAGTCGTTCGAAATGTTGTACGATAGTCGTACCATGTACAGTTTCAGGCGCCAAATAAAGTAGATAGCCTCGTCTATTCTCTCGGAGCTTAATGTTATCTGTTAGTGTCTGGCTCTTCAGACTTAAGTACGATGTGATATATAAATATTAAATACGAAGTATATCATTTGTTTAGGACAGTGCTTACAGGCAATATTTCAGATTTTGGCAGCCCTAGTTAAGGTAAGCCTCGATCTCAGCCATTCAAATCTATGCCTGCTCTCAAGGCGAAGAAATGACTGTTAATTAAGGAACAAAAAATTAGTTGGAGAAAGCCTGAGTTGGATTACGGTAATCTCACGACACCTTTTGAACGTTTCATTGTATGAATAACCTGTTAAATCGTTTTTATTTAAATTTATGTTATAAATAATAAAATATTATTGATAAACGAAAATATAGAACAACCTGTGAAGATTTGATGGTTATATATCATATTTTGTTTGACCTTAATCCGTTTCATAAAATAATTTACTACTGTTATAGAAGATAAATTTTACGGTACATCAAAAATATTATGAATCGTTCATTTATTTTGATCCAATGGTTAAGATTAAAGATGGTGATCTTACCATTGATTTTTCTGCGTAGACTTTCTAATTTCTACGCTAACTTTTTAATTTTCTGCGCATACTTTATAATTTTCTGCGTTGACTTTTTAATTATCTATCAGTTACCGAATATTTTTAATCCTAACTAAAATTAATGGTCTATATTAATTTAAAATATTACTTCTTAGGAGGTAAATATTGTAACGTAACGTAGCGATTATAGAATTCAAATTTCTACAATAGATTAGAAAAAATAAGCATAGCACGTCACATCAACAGTAAAACGAGCCTTCCTAACCACATGCTGATTAGTTTAATAGTTTTAGCCTACAAAATATATTTTCACGGCAATT
>KE373055.1:155622-173706 GCA_000418225.1 Zizania latifolia
AAGCCGAAAGGTTTCATAGGGAGTGACCGTGAGAATTTAAACTAGTTGAGAGATAAAAAGTGATTGGGTTGAGAGAATGTTTAAGGGAAACACTTTCCCGACGGATGGGCAAGTTAGTACCGGTGAACGATGGCAAGTGATGGATGGTTGAGTTGATGTTGAGAATCGATGGTGGTTGTGATAAGTTGGAAAGTGTTGGCAAGATAAATGTGGGATTTGTTGCAAAGCAACTCCCGGTTTGGTGAAGTTGAGAGAAATTGAAAGATATTGTTGTTATATTATTACTATGGGAGCGGATAGAGGTTGGGACCTCTACCCGCGGGATTAAGTACTTAGAAGTTTTTTTTAATAATAATATTAATCCTTGAAGCCCTTGTCGCTCTTTGTACCCTGCATCTATATTCACTTCCCAAGACTTGCTGAGTACTCTTGAGTACTCACCCTTGCTTTTTACCACCCATACCCAGAGTACGAGAATCTTCCTGAGGACGAAGGCAACTACGGGAATGAAGATGAAGATGTCGCAGCTGAAGAATCAGAAGATTAGGGTCTCGGGCCTAGTCCCCAAGTGTAGTAGTTAGACAGTAGTTCATGAAATGTTTTGTAAGCTTGAATGTTGTTTTTGCCTGCCGCTGCGAGGTATGCCTCCTAATGCAGCAATGTGAGACTCTATGTGTTGTAATAAGCAGGTCTGCAATGAAACTACTGCCGAATGGAACGATTTTATTCTAAAATTCGTTCGTCTTCGATAACGTATCGACGTGTCTATTTCGACGATATTTCCGAAATCCGGACAGGTCGTTACAGTCGACTTCGTCCACATGCAGTTTGGGCCACCCTTACGGCACAACGGCCTAGCCGAGTTAAAAGATCTCTACAGAACAGGAACAGTCGAGGAGTATCAACGACAATTCTCATTATTGCTTTGTCATTGTGATGGTTTGTCTCAATTGCAGCATGTGAACATGTTTACGGCTGGCCTGGGTGAACCTCTCCGTACTGATGTTGAGCTTCATGCCCCGACACACCTACAGACAACCATGAGTCTCGCCAGGGCCTACGAACGCAAGGAGACACTCGCGGGGGTCAAGGGCAGAGGAGCGCTTTGCCCCGCCACGGTGGCAGCTAAGGGGGGTACCGTCGGGACAGTTGCAAAAATGGTGGCCCCGAACCGACCACGCTTCAAGCGACTCACAGGAGAGGAGCTGGCAGCCAAACGAGCCAACGGGGAGTGCTATCACTGCCCGGAGAAGTATTCCGCCGACCACAAATGTGCTGCCAAGGGGGTTTTTCTGTTGGAGATGGACGACAACATGGAGGATGGTGACACTATGGAGGACTTGGGCATCTCACTCCACGTCCTCATCGGCATCAACGTCAGCAACACCATGAAGCTCCACGTCGCTATCCGCGGCGTGACCCTACTAGCCTTGGTCAACACGGGCTCGACGCACTCCTTCATCCAGGAGTCGACAGCGTCCTGACTTGACCTCCAGGTCGATCCTCGCCCGGGGCTCTCCCTTGAGGTGGCTAACGGCGACCGCGTCAACAGCAGCGACGTCTACCCCAAGCTCCATATCTCCATCGGCGATGTGGCATTCGACATCACCTGCTACGGCCTCTCCCTTGCGGGCTTCGACATCGTGCTTGGCATCCAATGGCTCCGATCCTTGGGGCCCATACTATGAAATTTCAGTGCCCTGTCCATGGAGTTCTGGCGACACGGCTGCACGGTCCGCTGGACTAGGGTGGGCGCGCCCGCCCCCCAGTGCGCAGTGCTCTCAGAGTCCCGTGAGCTTCTGATGGCTCTCCTAGACTCCTACACCGACATCTTCGAGGAACCGTGCGGCCTCCCCCCACCCCGTCGCCATGACCATCGCATCCGGCTCCTACCAGGGACACCACCGGTGGCGGTTCGACCATATCGCTACCTGCAGCTCCTGAAGGACGAGATCGAGCGACAGTGCGATGACATGTTGCAGTAGGGCATTATCCGCGAGTGCACATCGGTGTATTCTTCACCGGTTCTACTGGTGAAAAAGATAGACAAGTCCTGGCGTTTTTGTGTCGACTACCGCGAGCTCAACAGCAAGACGGTGAAGGACAAATTTCCGATCCCGGTGGTCGACGAGCTACTTGACGAGCTGCGAGGTGCCTGTTTCTTCACCAAGCTCGACCTCAGAAGTGGCTACCATCAGGTGCGCATGCACCTAGATGACGTCGAGAAGACAGCCTTCCGTACACACCAGGGCCACTTCGAATTTCTGGTAATGCCGTTTGGACTCACCAATGCACCATCAACATTCCAATCATTGATGAACGAGATCTTGAAACCATATATTCATAAATTTGTAATCGTCTTCTTTGATGACATTTTGGTGTTTAGTACTTCATGGGCAGCACACTTGCAGCATGTCAAGCAGGTGTTCGACGTCATCAGGGCGCACAAGCTTGCGCTCAAATTGTCCAAGTGTTCCTTCGGCATGACATCGGTCGCATATCTGGGACACGTCATCTTGACCTAGGGCGTCGCGATGGATCCAATAAAGGTCACGGCAGTGGAGGCTTGGCCACGTCCGCGGTCTCTCCGGGCACTGCGGGGCTTCCTCGGCCTCACCGGCTACTACCGCAAGTTCATTGCGAGGTATGGCATGGTGGCGGGTCTCCTGACGACACTACTCAAGAGGGAGGCCTTCCGATGGTCAGATGAAGCAGATGACTCATTCCTTCAGCTGAAATAGTCCCTCATGACAGCACCATTGCTACAGATGCCGGACTTCTCCAAGCCATTTATCATCGACTGCGATGCATCCGGTACAGGCTTTGGCGCCGTAATTCACCAAGGAGATGGGGCCATTGCTTATTTCAGCTGCGCAGTGGCACCGCAACATCATAAATTGCCGGCATATGAACGAGAACTCATTGGCCTAGTGAAGGCGGTGCGCAATTGGAGGCCATATTTATGGGGACGAGCATTCTTGGTCAGAACTGATCACTACGGCATTAAATTTCTTTTGGATCAGTGGCTGTCCACAATTCCTCAGCACACATGGGTCAGCAAGCTGTTTGGCTATGATTTTTCGGTGGAGTACAGGCCGGGCAAGTTGAATGGCGCTACGGATGCCTTGTCCCGGCGTGATGAGGAGGCGGCATCAGTCCACAGCATCTCCGCTCCCCAGTTCGAACTCTTCGATACACTGCGAGCAGAGGCCAACAGTGATTCCCAAGTGGTCGACTTACGTGCGGCAATAATAGCAGGCACTGCACGGGAGGGTTGGACAATGACAGATGGGTTGCTGCTTTTTAAAGGAAAGGTGTTCGTGCCAGACGCCTCCTCAGTGTGGCCCTTAACTCTTGCAGATGCACATGATTGCGGCCATGAAGGGAGTGAGAAGACGCTACATCGATGGCGAGCATCCTTCTACAGCCCCCACGCACGGTAGCGAGTCCGTGAATTTGTTCGAGGCTGCTATACTTGTCAACGAAATAAAACAGAACACTTACATTCGGCAGGACTGCTACAACCCTTGCCGGTACCGTCGGAGGTTTGGAGTGATATTGCCATGGACTTTGTGGAGGGGTTTCCGAAGGTGGGCGGCAAGTTGGTGGTGCTGACAGTGGTAGACAAATTTTCAAAGTTCACGCACTTCATTCCCCTCGGTCACCCATACACTGCAGGCTCAGTAGCCAAGGCATTCTTTGATGGCATTGTATGACTTTATGGGATCCCGTGTTTCATTGTCAGTGATCGGGATACGGTGTTCACAAGTGCTTTTTGGTCTGAACTATTTCGTCTGGCGGGAGTGAAGCTTCTATTAAGTTCGGCCTTTCATCCATAGACTGATGGGCAATCAGAACTGGTCAACCGCGTGCTCGTCATGTATCTCCGCTGTTTGGCAGGGGACAGACCGAAGTCTTGGTTGCAGTGGCTGCCATGGGCAGAGTTTTGCTACAACTCTTCGTATCAGACAGCAGTCAAATGCTCCCCTTTCAGGATTGTGTATGGACATGATCCTCCTACCCTGCTGTCCTATCAGCCGGGAACGTCCCGAGTTGCGGCAGTGGACAAACAGCTCATTGCTCGTGATGAGTTTTTGGCAGAAATCAAACAGCGACTAATAGAAGCTCAGATTGCAATGCAGCACAACCATGACAAGTTCCGCCGTGATGTGCAATACGTGGTGGGGGATTGGGTTTGGCTGAAGCTCCATCAGCGATCGGCAGTCGGTGTCACGGCCGCAGTCCCCTCCAAGCTCAGACCCAAGTATTATGGGCCATATCAAGTTTTGCAATGCATTGGGGATGTTTCATACAAGTTGCAGCTTCGAGCCAACTCGTGAATCCATGACATATTCCATGTGGCCCTACTCAAGAAGTTTGAAGGTATTGTGCCAGCTGCAGTAGTGCCCTTGCCGAATATCTTCAATGGGAGGGTGATCCCGACACCGGCTAAGGTGGTGAGGCACGGTTGAACAGAGGGGTCTGGAAACTTTTGATCCAGTGGACAGGCCACGCAGCATCGGAGGTGACTTGGGAGCAGCTCGACGAATTCAAGCAGCGCTTTCCAGCAGTACAGCTCGCGGACGAGCTGTTTGTTGGGGAGGAGGAAATGTTATCGACGCCTTTGTGGGGCACCACTACACCAGGTGCAGGCCGGCTGAAGCAAGTAAGGCAGGGGCCCATGGCGATTAAGAAAGTCTAGAGGTTGTTAGTTATTGGTTTCCTTTCAGTTTAGATTGTTTTCTAAATAATAGCAGATTAGTTTCCTAGTCTAATAAGGATTTAGTTTCCTAGTCTAATAAGGGTTCCTTAAGGCCCAAGTCACCTTGATCTATAAAAGGTGCTAGTTATGATTGTATTGAGATCATCAAGGAATAAAGTCTTCCCTATCAGGGCGAGATTACCTTGACACCCTGGCTGACCTAGCCGCCAGCGCCGATGATCCCTCCGGTGGTCGGCATCCCTACTCTCTCCGATCTCTCCCTGCTTCTAGTCTTGTTCTACACTCTCCTCTGCGTACGCCAAGGAGGAAGCCTAGAGATCCGGCCGGTATCATTAAGGCAGGACTGGATTGAGAGAGTATGATATCAAATGAGCTTAGCATGTCACAACTGGCCATACAGATGATGTTTGCTGACATAATGCTATTGGAAAAGCCCGTAGGAAATTGTTTGTAGAGGCCATCTGCTTGACATCAGGGTGTGGCTGCAACAATGAACAAAAGCTCGATCAGCTCACTAAATAATTGAGTCTCTTCTGTCAAGGACTACTCAGTAAGCCTCAGACAAAGCAATGTAGTTACCAGAAATTTCTATGCAAAGTAAAAAAGAGCATAGTTTAGCTGAGAATATTACAATATCTGACTTTAGATCTGGAGCAGTGAACCGAATAAATGCACCTTTGTTGCCCATCTGCATCAGAATAACAAGTTGTACAAGAGCAAAAGAGATTGATGGGACAAACTATCAAGGAGGAAGAAAACATATGCAGGGAGCAAAAGATGAATAGAAAATAAAATTCATTGCTTGTTATGTGAATTACCATTGGAATAACACTTTAAAGACGTAGGAATAGTGCTAAAGATATGTAAGAACGTAGCAAGGCAAAAAATTGAGTCTTAGTTACATCACAGCAAAGGACTATAGACATGAAAATTAATATAAAATCATAGAGGCATCACCCTACCTTTGCATAGGACGAAGGAGGTGCAAAAACAAGATATGTCGTCATGGATTGATTGATCAACATGCATTGCAACCTTTCCATTCTGTTCATGCGAGTAACTCTCTTTCTTAAAATATCCATAGGCAGGGGATTCCCCTACTACTGTTCACTGGTTGGAAAATATCAAGAGACAGATAAAGTGAGCAAACTGATTGCAACGACCACTTTAGAGCATACCTTGTCACAATAATTAGTGGCAGAAAACCGTATGTGCTGTCCACCATGTTTGATTTCATATTCTTCAATTCATGGGATCAGACAAGGGCTGGCAGGCCAACAAACACATAAGAAGAGAACATGCAAGAAAACAATAGTATATCGTGTGAAAAGGATAAAAATAGGCTCCCAGATAATTTTCAAGATCTGCATGAATGGCAATGGAAAACACTCTCCATCATACCTGCACCAAAGGAAAGAACTACAGCTCTTGTCCAGCGGAAAGAACTACAGCTCTTTTGCATGGACCTCTGTCAAGCTGAGGCTGGGGTCACTCCAAAGAAGTCCTCACATTAAACCTGCCACGAGATACAAGAAGTTAGTTTGCTAAACAACCAAATGGAATATCAAATATGGCAATCATATATATCGAAGCAAGTTTTGTTCCATGTAAATGTTTTTGCATGACATCGTGGTGATTCAAAACAACTAGAACTACAAGGGTGGCATATAGCTTCAGATATATATATTGTTTGCAAACTTGGGGCTATAGCTTACAGGTTACATAAATCCAGGTTGCACTTGTGCATCTATCTCACATTTTAGAACCAATAAATGGAGTAGCTTTGATATTGATTTCTTCATAAGTCGAATTTTGATGTGGTGTCCTCACAATTTAAGAAAACTAGAGAAAACACAAACAATCCTGAGCACAGCTGTTCGTCGTTCATAAAAAAAGTTCAAGCAGACTCTAAGGGTAGGCACAATAAGTTTGTGAACAACAGCAATTGTACTCAAGAGTGCACAATGATAAATAGAGAACTAGGCAAATACCTTCTTCAGGAGTATCACATAAATGATTGATGGCCTTAATGCCACATAACTTCATTCCATGAACACTAAATAAACCCACATAAACTACAGAGACCTTGTTGATTACATGAGCAAGAGGAAAGCAACAAAAAAACAGAGAACAGAGAGCACTCAATCTGGACTTCACTTCTCCCTCAAAAGAAAAAAGATTGATCATGCTCTAGCTTTCATGGTTTCCTCTTGTTAGGGATATAGCTGAAGCATCAAAAAAAGGGAAAAATATCCCCACAAATTTATAGCATTGAAGTAAAACATATGTATCCATTTAATGGAAATTTAGCTGGTAGCAGGATATAATGAGTAATGACAGAGCACATACTAGAGCAAATAATTTATGACAACAAACAAAATAAGAACCAGACACAATACCTGTTGGATAGAGGCAGTTTAATGCGAAAGGAGTAAGTATGAGTGTATGACTTCAAGATAAAATGATCATCTATTCAGAAAGTCTACATTGAAAAATGGGTTTTCTTACTTTCTATGGAACGAAGCCCATTGAGCTCAAACATATTTAGGAGATCAAAGTACTACAAACAAAACAGGAGATTAGCCCACCGTGGAAACACCACCAAAAGGCAAAAGTCTCACAATTTAAAGTTACGAGTAAAGATATTTCTCACTCGCGAAGCCAAATGTTAATTATTGTAAATCTTACATCATATATAATAAAAAAACACTCTGTTTATTACCAGTTGCACAGGAATAAGATACCGAGTATTTCTGAAAATGCATCCCAAAAGTTGGTATGCATAGAGAGATATTACGAGAACCTACAAATGATCAAACAAATAAATGACCATGAATCTCCACAAACCGTAAAATGATCGAGCTGGTGAAAAATCTGGAAGGCAATTTTAGGTTCTTGTTACGCTTCAGCGATTGCCCCTGCTGTTGGGGCTGGAACCAAATTCACAATATGCAAAATATTAATTTATCAAAACAGCAATTATATTTCACACACGAATCAACCCCTCATCTTGTAGTGAACTTTGAGGATAACTTTAACTAGCATGAACAGCAGCGGAATAATAATCACATGCACATGAGACACAATGATTTACGTGGAAAACCTCCCCAATGTGAGAAGTAAAAACCACGGGACCCAAGGTGCACTCTAAGCTTTCACTATTATCACAATTGATACAAATTGAGTCTTCTCTAGAACATCTAGAGGTACATCACAGCAGCAGCAATATCATCAAATGACACACTTGGCATTAGCAGCACTAACCATAAGATAACAAACAAGAGGTATACTAGACCAAGTAGAGAAAGACAGATTCTGTCCCCTTCGGTATTCAGCTAATATCTCCCAAACTACAGAAGCAAACAGCACTAAACTTGGCAGAAATGAAGGTCTACGATTCCCTCCGAAGCTGTCAAAATATCAGCCCAATTGGATACCGTTTACCCCTTCAAACTGACATTCTACCATAACTGGTCATGCTGAAAACTGCAGTCATGATAGCTGATAAACCCTTGTTCAAATCTGGTGCTTCACTCAACCAATCCTCACACAAACAGACCAGATCAAAGTGCCCCAAGTGTAGAACGAACTCACCAAATTTGGTACCGATCCAACCATGTTTGAGCCTTCAATCACTGACTTAAAGAGGACCGTGTAGAAGCCACCGGACTGGACTGAACTCTTCTTCTCCACCCTCTCTTCTCCTCTCTTGTGTTTCTTGGTTCTTTTTGGCTGCGCTCTCTTGGCTGCACACTCTCCCCCAAGTGAAGGCTAGGGTTTTCTTTCCACTCATAAGAATGGAGCAATCTCAACCATTGATCAAGAGATGAATCAATGGTTTACAAGAGTTGGACTCTTAGACAACAATGGGCTGAACAATGGACTCCATGTGGAGGGAATTTAGCCCAACAAACTCCCTCTCCCGACATCATGGAAGACCTCACTGCCTCTCGGTAGTCATGCCAGCAAGCTGGCAGCAAACCTTGAGCTTTTTCCTTATCATCACTTTAGTCAACATATCAGTTCCATTGTCATCTGTGTGAACTTTCTCAAGCTGCATTTGCTTAGAACTTAACACATCATGAATCCAATGATAGCGCACATCAATGTGCTTTGACCTAGAGTGGAAACTTGCATTCTTACTCAAGTGGATAGTGCTTTGGTTGTCGCAAAGTATAACATACTTCTCTTGATCAAACCCAAGTTCACTAACCAACTTTTTCAGCCATAAAAGCACTTTACTTGCCTCTGTTGCTGCAATGAATTTAGCTTCTGTTGTGGACAATGCAACACACTTTTGTAGCTTGCTTTGCCATGACACAGCTCCCCCTGAAAAGGTAATCAAATACCCTGAAATAGACTTCCTACTATCAATATCTCCAGCCATATCTTTATCTGTGTAAGCAATTAACACAGGCTCACTTCTACCAAAACAAAGTTTCATGTCAGTGCTGCCCCGGAGATATCTTAGAATCCACTTCATGGCTTCCCAATGTGGTTTTCCTAGATTTGACATGACTCTGCTCACAGTACTAACCGCATGAGCAATGTCAGGCCTTGTGCACACCATAGCATACATCAAACTTTTAACTGCTGAGGCATATGGAATATTTTCCATTTCTCTCTTCATCTCATCAGTGGAAGGGCATTGCTTGATGCTTAGCTTGAAATGAGCTGCAAGTGGACAGCTCACACTCTTTGCATTATCTATTCTGAACTTGTAAAGTACCTTCTCAATGTACTTCTTTTGAGACAAGTACAACTTATTGGATTTTCTGTCCCTATCAATTCTCATCCCAAGAATCTGCTTTGCTGGCCCCAAATCCTTCATTGCAAAGAACTTGCTCAACTCTTTCTTTAGCTTAGCAATTCTAGACATATTCTTTCTAACAATCAAGATATCGTCAACATAGAGCAATAAGATGATAAAATCATCACAGAGAACTTCTTCATGAATACACAATGGTCTAAGCTACTTCTCTTGTAGCCTTGCTCCCCCATAACTGACTTAAACTTGAGATACCATTGTCTTGGCGCTTGTTTTAGGCCATAAAGACTCTTCTTCAATTTGCAAACATAGTCTTCTTTGCCTTTAACAAGAAACCCCTCAGGCTGCTCTATGTATATTTCTTCCTCTAGATCACCATGAAGGAAGGTTATCTTCACATCCATTTGCTTAACCTCCAAGTTGAGACTTGCTGCCAAGCCAAGGATCACTCTGATAGATGTCATCTTCACCACAAATGAAAAGATCTCATCAAAATCAATACCTTTCTTTTGACTGAATCCTTTTACTACCAACATGGCCTTGTATCTTGGATGTGGCGTGTGCTCTTCTTGCTTGATTCTGTAGACCTACTTGTTCTTCAAAGCTTTCTTACCCTTAGGCAACTTCACCAACTCATATGTATGATTCTTAAGCAAGGAATCCATTTCCTCTTGCATAGCTTTCTTTCACTCCTTGTACTCATCCTCCATTGCATCTTCATAGCATTCAGTTTCTGAACCATTAGATATTAGCATCACAAACTCATCTGAGGGATACCTAGTGGAGGAAACTCGAATCCTATTGGATCTTCTTTGTGGAACTGCTGGTGGAACTTCTGGTACTGGTGGCAGCTGATCCGGAACATTATTTTCAGCATCAACTTCTTGCTCTTGGGGAATATTCTCATCACCTGTACCATGCACATCACCATGTGCATCATCTACATCATCATCTGCAACATCATCTGCAACATGTTGTGGAGCTTCAACTGTAGGAAGTTGATCTAGATCAACTTGATATTGTTGCTGAGAAGGTTTCACCTTTGTCTTCACAATATCCTCAATCGTCTGGTCTTCAACAAAGACAACATCTCTACTTCTCAATACCTTCTTTGCTATTGGATCAAACAGCTTATAGCCGAACTCATCCAAACCATAGCCAAGGAAGATACACTGTCTTGTCTTTGGATCAAGCTTAAACCTTTCATCATGAGGGATATGAACAAAGGCTTTGCACCCAAACACCTTTAGGTGACCATATGAGATGTTCTTATTGTACCACACCCTGTTAGGAACATCTCCCTGTAAAGGAACACTAGGTGAGAGATTAATAAGATAAACTGTAGTCATCAAAGCCTCACCCCAATAATGCTTTGGTAGCTTTGCATGTGACAGTAAGCATCTAACTCTCTCCTCAATTGTATTGTTCATCCTCTCAGCAACTCCATTCAACTGTGGTGACTTTGGAGTGGTGAATTGATGCTTAATCCCTTGCTCTTTGCAATAAGCATCAAATGGCCCTATGTACTCTCCTTCATTATCAGTCCGAAGATATTTGATCTCTTCTCAGTTTCTCTCTCAACTGAGGCTTGAAACTGCTTGAACATAGCTAGCACTTGATCTTTGGACTTTAAAATATAAGCCCAAACTTTCCTAGAACAGTCATCAATAAATGTGACAAAGTATTCAGCACCACTAATTGACTTTGTTGTCATCTTGCATACATCAGAGTGCACCAAATCTAGCACCTCTGGCTTCTTGTGAGGAGGTAGACTCTTGAAAGCAACCCTGTGCTGCTTCCCTGCTAGGCAATCTGAACACTTGTTCAAATGAATACTTTTCATTCCTTTTAGGAGATTTTTCTTCACTAGCTCAGTCATTCCCTTCTCACTCATGTGCCCAAGCCTCTTGTGCCATAGAACACAAGAGTCTTCTTTCTCTAGTGCATATACACAATCACTAGAAAGCTTGGCAGGAACATGATATAGTAATGAGACCATTTTGCCTCTTGCAACTATCATGCTACCCTTGGTGAGTTTATACTTTCCATCTTTAAATGTGCTAGCATACTTCTCTTTGTCAAGCAATGCAACTGAAATTATGTTGAGCCGAAGTGCTTCAACATGTCTCACCAACTTGAGCATAAGTCTAGTACCATTTGCAGTCTCCAAATGCACATCTCCTTTTCCAACAATAGTTGTCTTGTTATTGTTGCCCATCTTCACAATACCAAAATCACATGTTGTATAGTTTGTGAAGAACTCTCTATGAGATGTAGCGTGAATGGTAGCACCACTATCCAGTATCTAAATCATCTCATCAACACCAACATGGTTGATGGCTACATTTTCAGAAACAACTGTGACTTTCTCCTCAACAGTAGAACCCTTGCAATCCTCTGTCAAGACAAGCATATCCTCAATTGTAGAGGTAATGCGATCAACATCACTGTCGCTATCACTCTCTCTTCTGAGCTTGCTTCTTTTTCTTTTTATTTTCTCGCTTCAACTTGCAGCATTACCACTTCAAGTGGCCCTTCTCATGGCAGTGGTGACACTCATAATCAGCATACTTGCCCTTTGATTTGCTTCTACTAGTAGCTGCATTTTTCTTCAGACCTCGGCTTTTGCTTCTCCCCCTTGACTCCGTGACTAACATCTCTGATTGTGAGGAAGAGCCCTCTCCATCAGCAATCTTTCTGGATTTCTCATTTAGAACTTTTGTTTTCACATAGTTCCAAGTAACCACTCCATTAGGTGCTGAGTTACAAGTTGTGACCTTGAAGGTCTCCTAAGTGTCCGAAAGTGAGCCTAGTAGTAGCAAGGCTCTTACTTTATCTTCAAATATAATCCCCATTGAAGAGAGCTAATTTATGATGCCTTGGAATGCATTCACATGGTCTGCAACAGGAGAACCCGCTTTGTACCTCACATTCATCAATTTCTTGATCAACAACATTTTGTTGGTACCTTCTTTTCGGGCATACAACTCTAATTTCTACCATAAGGTTCTTGCATGTGTCTCATCAATGATATAGTTCAAAACATTATCATTGACCTATTATCGAATGAAACCACAAGCTTGATGATGAAGAATTTTCCATTCATCCTCTATTTTATCAGGGGGTATCTCAGTGGAGAACACTGGCTTGTAATACTCTTTAACATATAACATAGAGCAAATCCTTCATCTTACTGTTCCAAGCTTGATAATTTATACCATTCAAAGATATCATTCTGCTAGTATTCACTTCCATCTTTCACAACAAAGAAAAATCAGCAACTTCAACAAGCTCTGATACCACTCTGTTGGGGCTAAACCAAATTCACAATATGCAAAATATCAATTTATCAAAACAACAACTATATTTCACACACGAATCAACCCCTCATCTTGTAGTGAACTTTGAGGATAGCTTCAACTAGCATGAACAGCAGCGAAATAATAATCACATGCACATGAGACACAATAATTTACGTGGAAAACCTTCCCAATGTGAGGAGTAAAAACCACGGGACCGAAGGTCCACTCCAAGCTTCCACTATTATCACAATGGGTACAAATGGAGTCTTCTCTAGAACATCTAGAGGTACATCACAGCAGCGGTAATATCAACAAATGACACACTTGGCATTAGCAGCACTAACTATAAGATAACAAACAAGAGGTATACTAGACCAAGTAGAGAAAGACAGATTCTGTCCTCTTTGATTTTCAGCTAATATCTCCCAAACTACAGAAGCAAACAGCACGAAACTTGGCAGAAATGAAGGTCTACGAGTCCCTCCCAAGCTATCAAAATATCAGCCTAATTGGACAACGTTTACCCCTTCAAACTGACATTCTACCATAACTGGTCATGCTGAAAACTGCAGTCACGATAGCTGATAAACCCTTTCTCAAATCTGGTGCTTCACTCAACCAATCCTCACACAAACAGACCAGATCAAAGTGCCCCAAGTGTAGAATGAACTCACCAAATTTGGTGCCGATCCAACCACGATTGAGACTTCAATCACTGACTTGAAGAGGACCGTGTAGAAGCTATCGGACTGAACTGAACTCTTCTTCTTCTTCACCCTCTCTTCTCCTCTCTTGTGTTTCTTGGTTCTTTTTGGCTGCTCTCTCTTGGCTGCACACTCTCTCCCAAGTGAAGGCTAGGGTTTTCTTTCCACTCATAAGAATTGAGCAATCTCAACCATTGATCAAGAGATGAATCAATGGCTCACTAGAGTTGGACTCTTAGATAACAATGGGCTGAACAATGGGCTCCATGTGAAGAGAATTTAGCCCAACACCAGCAGCTGCGTGGAACGAAGAAAAATAAAATAGAAATGGAACCTGACCGCATTAACTAGGAACTACATATCTCTGCTCAAGCTTGGCTCAACCAATGCCACAGATTACGCGCCAAGCATAAACATCACGGAGCGCGAGCTAACCGAGCAGCGGGTGCGCACGAGAACAATACGGAGCCCGTTTGTCACGGAGAGAGTTAGCTTAACACCGGAAGCTAGGGCTTACCGACGATGTAGCGAGACACCACTCTGAGCGGGTTCACCAGCGGGCTTTGCCCAAGATCGCCTGAGACGAACGGCAGCGGCGGTGGCGGGGTTGGGGGTTTTCGCGGCGGGGAGGATCCGATGACAATGAGGAAGACATCGTTATGCTTCGACGTGGACGACTCCTTTTATTTGGGCCGTGTTAGGCTGGGCCCAATAAGGCCTAGCGGTGTGTTGGGACGTATTTATCAGTTGATATTTTTAGGGGCGCTTAAAGATATTTGTATCTTTTACATTACCATTTTTTGAAAAAGGAGAAAGTTACCGAGACTTATTTGCATGATTTTTTTCAATAGAATGAAGAAATGAATAGTACATTTCCTCTCATGATACATTTTCTCGTAAATGAATTATAAATTTTCTCTCCGGAAGTAAATGGATTATACATTCTTCCCGGAAATTAAATGGATTATACATTTTTTCCAAGGAAGTAAATGGATTATACATTTTTCATGAGGAAATAAATGGATTATACATTTTTTTCCCGGAAAGTAAATAGATTATACATTTCCTCCCCGAAAGTAAATGGATTATACATTTTCCCTGAGGAAGTAAATGGATTATACATTTTCTCTCAGGAAGTAAATGGATTATACATTTTCTCCTAGGAAGTAAATGGATTATACATTTTCCTCGATGAAGTAAATGGATTATATATTTTCTCCCAGGAAGTAAATGAATTATACATTTTCTCCCATAAAGTAAATAAATTATACATTTTCCCGAATAAGTAAATAGATTATACATTTTCCCGAGGAAGTACATGGATTATACATTTTCTCTCCATAAGTAAATGGATTATACATTTTCTCCCAGGAAGTAAATGACTTATACATTTCCCCGAGGAAGTAAATGGATTATACATTTTTCTCCCATAAAGTAAATGGATTATACATTTTCTTCTAGGAAGTAAATGGATTATACATTTTTCTCCTAGGGAGTAAATGGATTATTATACATTTTCTCTACGAAGTAAATAGATTATACATTTTACTGTCAGAAAGTAAATGGATTATACATTTTCTCCTAGAAAGTAAATGGATTATACATTTTCTGCAGGAAATAAATGGATTGTATATTTTCTCTCAGGAAGTAAATGGATTATACATTTTCCCTGATGAAGTAATGGATTATACATTTTCTCCTCGGAAGTAAATGGATTATACATTTTCTCCCAGAAAGTAAATGGATTATATATTTTCCCAGAGGAAGTAAATGGATTATACATTTTCTCCATGAAGCAAATGGATTATACATTTTCTCCCAGGAAGTAAATGGATTATACATTTTCTCCCATAAAGTAAATAAATTGTACATTTTTCCTGAATAAGTAAATGGATTATACATTTTCCCAAGGAAGTAAATGGATTATACATTTTCTCCCCGTAAGTAAATGAATTATACATTTTCTCCCGGGAAGTAAATGGCTTATACATTTCCCCGAGGAAGTAAATGGATTATATATTTTTCTCCCATAAAGTAAATGGATTATACATTTTCTTCTAGGAAGTAAATGTATTATACATTTTTCTCCCAGGGAGTAAATGGATTATACATTTTTCTCTAGGAAGTAAATAGATTATACATTTTACTGTCAGAAAGTAAATGGGTTATACATTTTATCCTAGGAAGTAAATGAATTATATATTTTCTCCTAAGAAGTAAATGTATTATACATTTTCTCCAGGAAGTAAATGGATTGAACATTTTCTCTCAGGAAGTAAATGGATTATACATTTTCCCCGATGAAGTAATGGATTATACATTTTCTGCTAGGAAGTAAATGGATTATACATTTTCTCCCACGAAGTAAATGGATTATACATTTTCTCTTGGGAAGTAAATGGATTATATATTTTGCTCCCATGAAGTAAATGGAATATACATTTTTATCCATGAAAAGAATGGATTGTATATACATTTTTCTCCCATGAAGTAAATGATATATACATTTTTCTCTAGGAAAAGAATGGATTATACATTCTTCTCTAGAAAGTAAATGGATTATACATTTTTCTGTCAGAAAGTAAATGGATTATATATTTTCTACATGAAGTAAAGGGATTATAAATTTTCTCCGCGGAAGTAGATGGATTATACATTTTCTTCCAGGAAGTAAATGGATTATATATTTTCCTCGAGGAAGTAAATGGATTATACATTTTCTCCAAGAAAAGAATGGATTATACATTTTTCTCTACGAAGTAAATGGATTATATATTTTTCTGTTAGAAAGTAAATGGATTATACATTTTCTCTCAGGAAGTAAATGGATTATACATTTTCTCCTGGGAAGTAAATGGATTGTATTTTTTTTCTCCCATGAAGTAATGGAATATACATTTTTCTTCAGGAAGAGAATGGATTATACATTTTTCTCCCATGAAGTAAATGGAATATACATTTTTCTCTATGAAAAGAATGGATTATACATTTTCTCCATGAAGTAAATGGATTATATATTTTTTTCGCGGGAAGTAAATGGATTATACATTTTCTCCCCAGAAGTAAATGGATTATACATTTTCTCCTAGAAAGTAAATGGATTATACATTTTTCTCCAGGAAAAAATAGATTATACATTTTCTATAGGAAGTAAATGTATTACACATTTTTCTGTCGAAAAGTAAATGGATTATACATTTTATTCCAGGAAGTAAATGGAAAAAATATTTTCTCCAGGAGAAGAATGGATTATACATTTTTCTCTAGGAAGTAAATGTATTACACATTTTTCTGTCAAAAAGTAAATGGATTATACATTTTATCTGGGAAGTAAATGAATTATACATTTTTCTCCTAGGAAGTAAATGGAAAAAATATTTTCTCCAGGAAAAGAATGGATTATACATTTTTCTCTAGGAAGTAAATGTATTACATATTTTTCTGTGGAAAAGTAAATGGATTATACATTTTCTCCCATGAAGTATATCAGAAAAATATGTGATAAAAATGATAAAATAAGTAGTGGGATCATAAACAAACCGCGAGATTGCTTAGGCTAGAAACGAGCCGGGCTATGATCGGATTGACTCGATCAGTTTTGCAATCTCGATATTAGTTTCGGCTTGGCTCGAGCTAGGCCGAGACAGGAGCCGCCATGGTCAGCAGACGTGCGGACAAGGCCACAGGCACGGAGAGGCAACGACGCAGGTGGGGAGATGGAGAGGCGGCAGCACCGGCGAAGAAGACGAAGAGGTGGTGGCGCGGGCGAGGTTGCCGCAGCGTGGGCGAAGGAGACAGAGAGGCGCGGCGATGTGGGTGTGCAACGCTGGTGGCCAATAGAATCAAACCGCGATTAGTAGCTGATAGCCTCTGCACTAATCCAGTGCGTACGCGTCTTCCTCGCCTGCAAAGTCAGAACAAATTAGTGCGACTATAGCCCATAAATAGCAAACAGTAGCGACACAGAAAGGCACAACGTTTTCAGGTGATACGTCAGAGATTTGCAGTCTTGACAGGCCAACAGATCGCAGTAAAAAGAGATGGGCAAATCCGTAGGTGACATATGAATAAAGCAGCAGATTATCACCCGCGCCGATGCTGAATTTCGTGTCAATTTTCGCCGTTTTATTTCCCTTTTTTTACTGCACTTAGGTTCTAGCTAGCACACCACGTTACACAAAACTCACCCCATAATTAACAAGATAAGAGATCATCTAGTTGCAGCAGTATCAAATTGCTTCAGCAAATCACTACTAATTAATTAATCTCACACTTAGGCAAACACTGCTTAGATACAGCTAGTGACATGTAGCAAGCTGAACATTTTCTCTTTTTTTGTCAGCGACTCAGCATCTCCTCCGGCGCTTCATGGTCTGGCCGCCACCGCCGGCGGCGGCGAAGCAACGGAAGGGGTTCTCCGGGGAGGAGATGTCCGGCACGAACACAGCGGAGGCGTCGGTTGCGGCGACGGCGCCGTACCGTGGGTCCCCCTGCCAGTGGAGGCCCGACGCCGTGGGCGGGGAGGGGAGCTCTGGCACTGCCCAGTGGACGTCCGGCACCTGTCCGAACAAGCCCTGTGCGGCGGCG
>KE373055.1:182601-200186 GCA_000418225.1 Zizania latifolia
CAATGGACAAATAAATACCCATGCAGCCGCTGTTAGCTCTAGATGCTCTTTGGAAAATGTTTTTTCGTACCAGCGAGGACGCACGCACGCACGCACGTACGGTCGATCGCGCGCGCGCGTGCATGCAGCCGGCCGCATCGACCGACCGACCGACCTTGTCCTTGTCCTGCAGCATTTAAAAAAGACTTAACTTTTAAGTGTATCTCTATAATTTCGCTCAAAAAGATTTCATTTTTTTCATCTTTGTTCATAAATTAATACTTTAATTTTTTTAAATATCTGTTATCTATCTTTTTTATAATACTACTTTTAAAGTATATTTTTTACTCTTGTAGCTAATTTAAGTTTATTAAAAAAATTGACAGATGGAGCATTTCTAGCTCAGATTAGCTCTGACTCGGCCTGTGTGACTTGTGCCACCAGGTCACCACAATATCATTGATCGATCAAGCAGAAATCGGTCGGTCAGAATCAGATGCAAGCGAGCCAGCCGGGATGCGCCAGTTTTCTGGCGGCTTGTGCTCCGTCGATCTCACACATTTTTGTTCCACGTACGCAAGCATCATTATTAATTCAATAGGGCGAACGTACACTTTTGTTGTCTAGTATCCATCCATCCAAAAATATGTCAGCTAATTGTAGACTTTAAAAATCTATGAATATGCGATGATTTGATTATTAAACTTGCCTTGTGACATTAATTAATAATTTGAAGTAAAACTAACTAACCAAGTACACCTTGTATTTTTGAGCAGTACTATTAGGTTATTATAATTTTGACAAGACATTACAAAATATCACAGAAATATATAGTTAACGACAAACTAATTGTCATAGTAAAACTACAAATCCATCTACAAACAATGTCGTGTTTTTGAGGTCAAGACACCCGACCGTAAGATGCCTACGAGACAGAATCACGGTTTTAGGATAAAGTCGTATATTATTATTGTGGTTTTGTGAAATAGTTAGCTATAGCTAGTAAACTAATAATTTTGACAATAAATGCATTAAAAGTTTACCATGGTTTTCTTGTCAATTGGGAGAATAAAGCACGTAACCGCTATAGCCGCGTGCCAAATATACCGATAAAAAAGTATACGCATAATATTGAGTTATTGACAACCTCATATAGAAAAAATTGCCACATTAATAATAATTTAGGACTATCTATGTGGCAATAATCTACTTAAAATATCCAATCAAATTGATGAAACCACATTGATATTTTACATATAACATCGATGGCTTTTCGAACATTAATCACTCTCTCCCTCATATCTTCACCCCATCTTGCTTCATACGTCAGATCGCCAGCGCCATTCCCGAGACTTTAATCTATACATATTTTTTTCTTTTAAAAGGTGTAATTTCTGTATAATCCAATAATGTAGATATCACATTGCATATGGTTTAGCTCCATATAAAATGGTAAAAACAACCAACTGTTGGCTTTCACAATAAATTGAAAAAAACCTCCGCTAAGCCCTGCCACTCTTGATGGGGTGGATAGAGGTGGATCCAATACAGTACATGATATCAATATATTATCTATTGATATAAGCACAATTCTCTAATTTAGTGTTGATAACAATAGTCTAGTTTGTCTGGTGAACTTAATGCTACTCTAAAAGCAATGATCATGAGTTAACAATTTTATGATGATATTGTTGATATAAAATCATAAATCCAAATAATTGTTAGTTAATAAATTTAAGTTACCATTGATAAAATTATTGAGAAAGAAACCACAACAGTAGTATTAACCTTTCTATGATTCTTGCTGTTTGGATGTGCCGGGTCTCGAGGAGGGAGGGAGAAGCAAGAACGCATTGATCATCCCCTCCAAGTTGATTTCCCAATGTCTGGAAGCTAGCTGCTGAGCTGCATGCAGCATGCTGCCCCCAAAAGCACAGGCCATGCACAGGACAGAGCAACTGTGTTTGTGTAGGAGTGAGTAGCAGTAGTAGTTCCTGTACCTGTGGCTGGGCTTGCGACTTTTCGCAGGGAGAGAGCTAGCTATGGCCATGGCCATGGCTGGCTGATTGATGCGATGGGAAAGGTGATGAGAGGAGAGCAAAGGGCATTCTCTCCATTTCCTCCTCCCCTTTTGGTGTGTGGGTGCAGTCAGCAGGGAGCGTGCCGCATGCGCTACCTAGCTAAGAGTTCGGCAACCGCTGCTTACAGCTACTAACCAGTTACACGTACTGCACGTAGGGTTTGGATTTTTTGAATTTAAATTTTGATTGGTTTAAACAATTAAACCGAAAACTATGATAACTAGCCATCTAGCAAGAACCGTTTACCGAACCTAGTTTGGTACTCCGTAAGGGAAACCTACTTAAGGTCGTTTAAGACTTGGCTTTACGGATTAAGTTTGGTAATTTTTTGGAGCTATTAATTGGTTTATTTTTTTTTAAATATTGAAAAAATATTTTAATGTTTCTTACTAACCTTTTAATATTAAATTCATTCGTTTGTGTTCTTAAATAATTATCATAAATCTCATATTCTTTAATCTTCCATGTTCCACGTAGGGTATGAGATGTGTTAGTTCCATGTATTCCTGCATTTTTATACGAGGAGAAATTAAAAATAATCTCTACTGAGCAAACCGGATTGAGTAAAGAGCATTTGTTAACTCTGTACGCCGTGCTGTGTATTCAAGTATTTTCTGACGTATTCTATATATGTACCCAACCTTTAAGCTCGTCGTCAGGGGTGTGAACTGTCCACGGCTCATCCCTGACATCCACCACTGCTTTACTCCATATCGGCACGCAAAATGCGACGACAATAATGGACGACTCCTTGATTATTAGTTGTTACTCCGAATATATCAAAATATAACAAATTTTATACTTAGACACGTGTATTAAGAATATGAGTAAAAATATCATATTAGTTTTTATACGAGTGAGTATGATTCTAGAAGTTGTTGGAGCTGAAAGTCAGAGGTAGTATATATATTTTAGAAATAAAAATTATTTTTTATAATTATTAAGTTGTTACATTTTGGTCAAATTCTAAACTCTAAAACTTTTTACATTCTGATATGATACGAGGGAGAATGTCACTATCTTTCCAGAGCTTAGGGGAACAAATTATATTGGAATATTCAAATCACGCTTTCCCTAGGAAGTACATGGATTATACATTTTCTCCCGAAAATAAATGGATTACACATTTTCTCCCGAAAGTAAATGGATTATACATTTTCTCCAGGGAGTAAATAGATTATATATTTTCTCTTAGGAAGTAATTAAATGGATTATACATTTTCCCCGATGAAGTAATGGATTATATATTTTCTCCTAGGAAGTAAATGAATTATATATTTTCTCTCAAGGAGTAAATGAATTATACATTTTCTCCTAGGAAGTAAATAGATTATATATTTTCTCACAGGAAGTAAATGTATTATACATTTTTCTCCAGAAAAAGAATGGATTATACATTTTCTCTAGAAAGTAAATGGATTATATATTTTTCTGTCAGAAAGTAAATAGATTATACATTTTCTCTCAGTAAGTAAATGGATTATATATTTTATCCCATGAAGTAAATAGATTATATATTTTCTCCTAGAAAGTAAATGGATTATATATTTTTCTATCAGAAAGTAAATAGATTATACATTTTCTCCCAGAAGTAAATGTATTAACATTTTCTCCCATAAAGTAAATAGATTATACATTTTTCTATCAGAAAGTAAATAGATTATACATTTTCTCCCAGGAAGTAAATGTATTAACATTTTCTCCCATAAAGTAAATGGATTATACATTTTCTCTCTGTAAGTAAATGGATTATATATTTTATCCCATGAAGTAAATGGATTATATATTTTCTATTAGGAAGTAAATGGACTATACATTTTTCTATCAGAAAGTAAATAGATTGTACATTTTATCCCAGGAAGTATGTATTAACATTTTCTCCCATAAAGTAAATGGATTAGATTATACATTTTCTCCCAGGAAGTAAATGTATTAACATTTTCTCCCATAAAGCAAATGGATTATACATTTTTCTATCAGAAAGTAAATGGATTATATATTTTCTCTCAGGAAGTAAATGGATTATATATTTTCTACTATAAAATAAATGGATTATACATTTTTTCCGAGGAAGTAAATAGATTATACATTTCCTCTGAGGAAGTAAATGGTTATACATTTTCTCCGTGGAAGTAAATGAATTATATATTTTCTCCTAAGAAGTAAATGGATTATATATTTTCTCCTAGAAGTAAATTGATTATATATTTTTTTTCTCTAGGAAGTAAATGGATTATACATTTTTCTGTCAAAAAATATATGGATTATACATTTTCTCAAATATAGCAGAAAATTTGTGATAAAAATGATAAAATAAGCAGTGGGATCGTAAACAAACCTGTAGAGTGCTTAGTGCTAGAAACGAGGCAGGCAGCCCAGGCTGCGATCGGCTCGGCTCGATCAGTTTTGTTAGCTCAATATTAGGCCCGGCTTGGCTCGAGCTAAGCCGAGCCACGAGCCGCCATGGTCACCAGAGTCCAGACGTGCGGACAAGGCCACAGGCACGTAGAGGCAACGACGCAGGGGGCGATGTGGTGGTGGCGAAGGAGACAGAGAGGCGGCAGCACGGGCGAAGAAGATGAAGAGGTGGTGGCGCGGGCGAGGTTGCAGCAGCGTCGGCGAAGGAGACAGAAAGGCGGCGATGTGGGTGTGCTGTGCAACGCTGGTGGCTCGAATCAAACCGCAATTTGTAGCAGACAGCCTCATTACTCATATTCTTGTTTCAAATTATAAACTTAATATATAAAGAACCTGAAAATAAAGTATATCCAAAAATCCAAATTCTCATTGCTCACCGCTTGCTTTAAGAATCTTAAGTACTTCAAACGTGACTTGTGTTTTTATGCCATGGATAGCTTTGCTGCTGCCATTCGGCTGGTGCGATGGTGAAGCAGCGGTCTGAACCGACCACTCGAACAGGACAGGCTACTGCAGAAGTGCAGATAGTATACTAGCTAGTACTGTACTCGCCCCGAATCTACTGACGAATAAGCTGGGCCAGGCAATGTTTATGTGTACACGCAGTTTGTCCGGGTAGACTATAGTTTGTTTGGGAAGCCTGAAACATCTGACCTGTACTAGCTAGCAAAAATCTAGATAAATTGATATTTTTAATTTCTGCATTATAGTTATTTTAGATTCTGTAACTATTTATAAGTTTCACAATTTTAAAAAGAAAAATTTAGATTTTAGAAGCAGCTAAAATTACAAGTCACATGGAGCTCTCCAAACATGCATATATATATATATTGTTCCCCGGGATATTCTAAATTGCATGCATGCTCATGTGGCAACGTGTGGCTGTGATTAGTGGCGTCGAGGAGTGCAGGGCGGCGAGATAAAAAATGCTCCTGTGATCATACGAAGCAGATCAGTATTTATTTACCTTGGTTGGCGTACCATCTAATCGGGTCTCAGAATGGTCCAGTGCTACGTACACTGCTAGCTCCTGTCCTGTTGATAACTTCACACCCCATGTTAATTTTTCCTATGGGGCATACTAGCTTGCCCCGCATTACTAATAATACTACCACTATATTATAGACAGGTTGCAATAATAAAAGTATCAGTCCGTTTTATATACTCCATACATGGTAGAGTAAATTATATTCTAAACAGTTTTGATGGAACGAACCAGAGCATAGAAGCTGATGTGCACCGAGATGTGATTTATGGCCTGATCTTCTTAGATGATAAGATATATAATATGTACAAGAATAAATAACGAGAGGCACGAACCGTTGCATGCCGCATGCTCGATCCGCTGGGTGGCTGTACGAATAAACGCATCGGTCAATCCTGCACCGACCAATTGGCTGTGGAGTCCAACGCTCCCGGTGGGCCCCGGTCGGTCGGCGAAGCGAGCTTTTGCTGGACGGCGACATGGATCCGACTTAGAGGCGGGCACAAGTTTAATTTCCCTCTCGCCTTTTTTTTCTGCCTCTTGCTGATCGATCTCGTCGTCTTTGTTTTCCTTCTCTCTTTGCATGCACGACCGATGCTTGCTTTCCTGCCTCCTTTTGCTATGTGGTTTCCTGGTTGGAGATTCTTGTACGCTTTGGCCCAGTCATAGATCGATCTCAATTTTACACGCTGTGTCTGGAAATTAAGTTAGTAGTTTGTTGCATCGATCTGCATATCTCTATTATTAATGCTTCGTCCGATTTTTTATTTAACTAGTTTTTGGTTTTTAACTTTTTCCTAATTATAAGTATTTTTTATTTTTATTCACTTTTTCATCCTTTTTAAGTATTTGTATTTGTGAAATAAATTCGATCCATCTCATAATTAAACAACTCACATTTTTCAAGATAGAATAAATTAGGAGAAATAAATATATTTGATTTGATTTCTTAATTCCTCTTTTTCCAACAACGGCGCGCACAAGTATTCTACCAACTCTCGAAAACAAACTTAAAAAGACATACCGCAAAATAAAAACCGTACGCTAAAAAACCGAACTATCTATGTAGCCTGAACCATGGTCGCAACGACGGGCCACAATACTACTCCGTAGTATATATTTTCATCAAACTTCTTTGTGTATATGAACATCTATTATATATGTAGTATATCAAATTAAAAAGGATAGATATATTTATATTGTCTTATATATCTCTGCAATTAAATCAGTGTATATGTGTTGACGTTTTAGGAAGAAGCCAACTAGCTAGACGACGATCGAGTTGAAGGGTAAAGAACTAAATATCTATGAGCTGTGTTTGATTGCTAATTTCTGGATGGCTTGCAGCTATATTAATATGTTATTATTGCTTGTTTTTCATTTGGTACAAGCTTGGTTGAATTAGCAGGCGTCGACCGCGCCCGTGCACGCTACCATTGAACTATTGAGCAACGCATACGTATGTGTTTTTGGAGGAAAAGGCGATATGCCCTGCTTTTTATATTGAAAGCAGAATGGGTAGCACTGGGGATACCAGTTTTACAGGAGAACCACAAAACATCTATCCAACGGGGATCAACAACCAACCCCGGAAAGCAGCGACTAGCGCTGGGCCAGAAAAACCTCTAAAAAAAACATTTTAAAGACCGACCAGATGGTTCAGGCCAAACAAACACCAAAACCCGCTAGGGGGGGACATCAGATTACAAGTTAGCTGGCACTTTGCACAACAGCTACCAGACAACAAAAGACAACGATCTGATTCCAAACATAACCAGAAGAGACCATCACCGAATAGCCTGGGACGCCATATAGAAGATGGGCAAATCAGTTCAACGGGGGGTCCAGTTCTGGATCCACAGCTGAACAATTCTTCAGTTTCTTGAGAGCTCCTGCAGCTTGGCACGGAGCAATGCTAACAATCCTTGAGCTCTTTCTCTTGTATGTGATGGTGCCAGCTGAAGCCACTGAGCAAAAAAAGAAACAGATTTGTAAACAACATGTAAAGCATCAGCATGAATTATATTGCGAAAAATCATCTCATTTCTGGTAAGCCAGATCGCCCAGATACAGGCCACCGTCAACGTCACAACCACTAGATTATTGTTTGCTCCCTTAACTGGGTTCCTATTCCGAACAATTTTCCAGGAAAGATCTTCGCTTTTCCGAGGCGCATCATCCCAATTTAGAACATCTCTGATAATACACCATAGGAGACCGGACGGGGGACACTCAAAGAAAAGGTGATTGACAGACTCAGTGTTGCCACAGAGGTTGCAAAGAAGACTCCCTTTCCAATTCATTCTTGCAAGTTGCTCCCCTACTTGCACACGCCCCCTAAGCATCAGCCAAAACAAAAATTTTGTTTTGAGAGGAGTGTAACTCTTCCAAACTTCCATACTTTTCATATCCAGCACACCTCTATTAGTTATGAAACGGTACAAGGACCTGGTGGTGAAGCCCTTGTTATCTAATTTCCACACGATTTCATCATCAGCAACAGAAAGATCATTACACATCAGCTCTGTACTGAGCTCTTCCCAGGCATCCACTTCTGTACCAGACAGAGATCTTCTAAATTGAGGAACGCCTTCACACTTGTCCCAAATATCAGCCACTGTAATGCAAGGGTCACAACAGATCTGGTAGAGGTTACTAAATTTGGTCTTAAGAGGGATCTCATCCACCCAGACATCATCCCAAAGAGAAATTCTGTCACCTCTTCCCAGCTTAAAGCCACACCCTTTTCTCATCCAGTTTTTACATTTATGCAAACCTTTCCAAAAATGGGAGCCACCTTGAGCTTCTGTTTGAAAAAACCCCTTGGCAATATTGTACTTCTTGTTCATCAGATCATAACAAAGCCCAGGACTGTTAGATTCAATTTTAAAGATCCATTTACCAATTAAGGCTAGATTCATGGCTCTGGAATCAATAAAGCCCATACCCCCAAAGTCTTTTGGAGCACACAAAGCTCTCCAATTTAGCATATGAAACTTCTTTTTATTTCCAAGCCCTTTCCAAAAGAAATTACCCCTTACACTATCAATTTTCTTATGAGTTTTCTTAGGCAACATATATAACCCCATTGCATACATAGGAACACTGCTTAAGCAGGAATCTATTAAGATCATCCTCCCACCATGAGATAAATTACTGCATTTTCATGAAGATAGTCTCTTTTCAATTGTTTCAGTTACTTTCAAAAAGTCTACCTTAGAAGGTTTATTAGCATTGACTGGCAATCCCAAGTAAGAGATGAGAAATTCCCCCATATTGCAGTTAAAAATCTCAGCCACTTTCAGGGACTCTTCAGGAGAAATCCCAATCCCCACCACCTCACTTTTCTGGTAGTTTATTTTCATGCCAGACATTGCTTCATAGCAATACAGCAAAAATTTCATCACCCTGTAAATGTGTAACCCCCTTAGCAATCAAATGCGGGCAGACACCTGTGAGATGACCCTGCTCTTTAGCTCTTGTTAGCATCTCAGAAAGAGCATCCCCCACCAAATTGAAGAGAAGGGGAGATAGGGGATCCCCTGCCTCAGACCTTTAAAGGTATTGAAATATCCCCTAATATTTCCATTCACATTAATAGCAACTTTACCCCCCTCCACCACCTTCTTAATCCAATCAATCCACTTTTTGTCAAAACCTTTCCTTTGGAGCACTTCATACAAGAATCCTCACTGAACTTTGTCATAGGCTTTTTCAAAATCTAGTTTTAAAACCACTCATTTCTGTTTCTTAATTTTCATCTCATGAAGCAATTCATGCAAGACAACAACCTCGTCCATGATGTTTCTCCCAGGGATAAATGCAGCTTGGCAGTTATCAATGACCTTTGATGCAATTTTGGTGAGCCTCTAGGTCAAAAATTTTGTGATGATTTTGAAACAAACATTTAAAAGGCATATAGGTCTATATTGTTTTATGTTATTTGCATCTTTGATCTTGGGAATTAACACCACCACCCCATAGTTTAACCTGGCTAAGTCAAGGTTTCCCTCATAAAGTAGATCCAACATCTCTTTAAACAAGGGTTTAAATTGAGGCTAGAAAGCTCTATAAAAGGGGACAGAAAAACCATCAGGGCCAGGAGCTGAATTGGTTTTCATGCTTTTAAGAGCCAGATCCAATTCCTCACAAGTAAACTTTTGAGTAAGTTCCAAATTGTCTTCCATAGAAACATTTCTCCTAATCCTCCACATATCCTCTGTTAAGTGAATTGTAGGGACAAATTCAGGACCAAAGAGTTTCTTATAGTAATTATAAATGTGGGCCACCAGATCTTTAGGATTAGTGATCTCAACCCCCTCATTATCCAGAGATAAGATTGTGTCTTTCTTTTTCCTGCCATTAGCCACCCCATGAAAAAAACTAGTGTTAGCATCCCCATTTAGGAGCCAATTTTGGCCACTTCTCCTTTGCTAATAACTAGCCTCATCTTGATAAATCTCTACCAATTCCCCCTCAACTTTATACACCTCTTCCCAATCTTCCAATGAAAGTTGGCACAACTCCTCTTTCTGTTCAAAAGCCACAAGTTTCTGGACAAGAGTCTTCTTATGTTTAACCAGGGCACTAATTTTATTTCTCCCCCACCCCCTCATAAATCGCCTCAACAGATTCCCCTGAAATTTCCAATGATCCAAAATGTGAGTCTTGAGCCTTTTGGGCCATTTTGACAACAACCGGGTTTGAACCTTCACAATTAAGCCACAAATTCTCAACCCTGAAAATTCTCTAAGTAGAAACATTTTTCCTGTCAATATCCACACACAAGGGGAAATGATCTGACCCAAACTTGGGGAGGTTTGAAACTATAGAAAAAGGAAACAATGCATCCCAATCAACAGTAGTAAGAATTTTGTCCAAGACCTCTCTAGTTGGGTCTTGATGGTTATTGGTTCAGGTGAATCTCCCCCCAATTTTAATCAACTCTCGAAGTTCGTTCTGGCTGATAAAATCATTGAAGGCCTCCATCCAAGTAACATTTGGTCTCCCTTTAGACTTTTCAGCAAAACTTCTGATCATGTTAAAATCTCCTTCAATCATGATTGGACAACTTTTACACAGCATCTTGGAGGACAACTCCATAAGGAAATCAGCTTTCTTACGGTCTAGCACTGGGCCATAGACATTTATAATCTCCCACTCTTGTTTGTTTAACTTGTAAACCACCACCAAACTTATGAAGAAATCCCCCTGGTCCACATTTTTGATATCAAATAAATCTTGGTTCACCCCCAATAAAGACCTCCTGAATGGCCTCTAGCTGGTTTTGTTAACCAGAAAAAGTTCCTATTACCACAGAGAGCATCTAGCTCATTTTGAGTAAAACTCTCTCTTATGGTTTCCTGAAGACAAATAATCTCAAAGCTATGTAGTTTAATGGTCTCTGAAAGCTGCCTCTTTCAGCCCTTGTTACCCAACCCCCTAACATTCCAGTACAATGCTTTCATGTATTGATTTTTGTACCCACCCCCCCCCCTTTCCCTCTCTTCTAGCACCAACAGGTTTAGGATTAGGGGCAGGACATTCCTGTATTTTAGCCAGGTTGGAAGGACCAGCCTGATCAATAAAAAGAGATGTACTATTTTGATTTTCAGTTATCAGACTGAATTTTTTCAAAGAGATAAGAGCCTGAGTCAATTCTTTGGCCTTCAGGGTGTTTAAATTTGTCTCTATATCAACTGAACTAGAACCCAAATTCACACCAGCATCATAAGCGATTGTAGATAAAACATGAGAATCTACATGCTGAAAAATGGTAAATCTATTAATACCTGATATGTCATTCTTCTGATCCATCCTCTGTTGAGCCTTCATATAGATAGGGACACCATCTCTCTTAATCCTAGAGCTCTGTCTTTGGGCTAATGGTGGAACTCCCACTTTCTTCCCTTTCTTCTTAACCACTTTGAACTCCCCTTTAGCACCACCTTCTTCAAAAACCCCCTCTTGAACTTCACTAGATTTCAGTAACTCTTTGTCAAAACATCCTGAATCTGTTGCTAGCAGGTACTTGTCATCTGGTAAAGTGATAGGGATTATTGCAAGGTTAAGATCTTCAGCAGTGATATTGTCCTCCCAGCACTCAGGCAACTTATGCTCATCAGAAGGAAGGCACTGAACAGGAGCAACTACAACATTGTCCACTAAAGGGTGTAATATGTGTTCTTCCATCACTGTTTTGCCTTTTGAAACCCTTCTTTCTTTGGCCTGATCTGCCACTTCAGAAATCAGCTCCTCAGTATCATCGGATTGGTCATCTATGAACCTTGGGATGTAGACTTTTCCTTCCTCCTCAGAGGATTCTTCTGAAGATAGAACAGCTTCACCATTCTTTCTACTTTTAGCGTACGTATGTGTTTGACCCTGCCTAGCTTGTGTATCACGAAAACACACAGGACGTTGCTGATAATTATTAAATGGTAATCAGAGGTAGCTTGTCGAATATTTCGACCACCTCACATCATGCACCAGCTATTTCACTTCATAATAATATTTTACGTACTCTTCGTTACTCGAAAATAAAGATGATGCGCTAGCTATTGTATATGACCTTATTGAACCGGGCCGGGTCTCTTAATTTACTGGAGTATTATTTATCTCTACATATAAAAGTGCAATGTTGTTCATCACGCCAACTGCTCCTCACGATCCACGTACGTGTCCCATGTGTGCAACGTACAAACTTCCTATGCCACTCACACGATATGGTTCCGCCGATTGGAATTATATGAAATTGGTACAACTGTCCAAAAGTAACAAAACGGAACCACACGATGATGACAAGATTAATATTCTCACAACAATAGAGAGATTGTGTGAAACAAGGGTCGTCGATTAGGGGAACAAATTGTTCAATTATTCAAGCCCCCAAAGTTCTTTCAGAATAAACCGCAGGTTCCACGTTCAATCCCAGCAGGGGAAGCAGTTTTCGCTCATTTTCGGTGCATTGTGCGCTGTGTTGCCTGGGCAGGCCGGACCGGACGACCCATTATTAGCAGGTACTGCTGATTTTTAGTTTTTTTTAAATAGAACACTTCAAAAATATTAGCAGTTTTAAAAACAATGCTGATTTTTAATTTTCTAAAAACAGGACACTTCAAAAATTTATAAAAAATTCATTTCAACTCATCTATCTAAGTTTTAAATTATTAGAGCTTAGCTTTTGAGGCCCAAAATTTTTAGAGCTTAGATTTTGAGGTCTATCACGTGTTCCGTTCTGGGGTCTCTAAATCATAGGTATGGCCCTATATAAAACTAATTAAAAATATATATGCATGTGAAGGCACATGTGTGACTATAGATGACATAAAAAACCTAGGAAATTGACATAGTGGCTTGGAAGTAAAAAATGGAATAATCATGGAAGCGAAAAGATTTCATTTTGAATGTCCCAACAACAAAAGATGATATGTGAAACGATCACTTTTGAAGGTCCCAATAATAGATAATATGTGAAAATAGACATAACAAATTCTACTACTCCATGTGGGGAATTTTTGTTCATGCCTTGCCCCGAGCCTCTCCCGCGCGCCACCCCACCGTGAAAATTATCCCAAAAAAACCAAACTTAATTAAAAATAGAAAATATTAAAACCAAACTTTCCTAAAATAACCAAATGGCACAAGTTTATTACATTTGTTTTTTTATCTTTGAGGCCCCACATAGCCTTCTTATGAAGGTAAAAATAGGATGTCAATAAAAACATAATTAGTAACTAAGGTTGTGTTTAGTTTGATGGATGGGGTAGGGCGATTTTACTTTTGAGAGCGTTTGGTTAGGAGATAGGTGAGATAGAATGATACTTAGGAGAATATTCCTTTTAGATCCAGGACGAGCATATCCCTAAAAAATAAGGGGTTGAGTGTTTGGTTGTGGAGCGAGCTAGAGGTAGCACACAGGGAAGGGTGGCAGAGTGAGGCAACGGGATGAGCCGGCGGTAGCAGGGAAGGGGAGGGTGACAGGGTGAGCTAGCGGTGACTTGGCGGGGCGAGCTAGCGGTAGAAAGACGAGGCGACGCCGGTGAGCTGGTGGTAATGCGACGAGGCAACAAGAGGGTAGGGCGACAGGGCGAGCTGGTGGTGACGGGACAACACATCGAGTTGGCGACGGGGCCAGGCAGGGTGACTGGGTGGGAGGTAGCGACAACAAAGTTAGGCGGCAGTGAGTTGGCAGTGACGTGACAAGGTAGCAGCAAGCTGGCGGAGGTGGGATAGGGTGACAAGGTGAACTGGTGGTAGCGAGGTTCATCCCATTCTACTCTACCAAACAGAGAATGAAATCATCCCAACCCATCTAACCGATGTACTCAAATCAAATACACGCTAACTCTATGGAAATCTTTGCTCCTTTTAATGATTCCATTGTAATGCACATGCATATGACTAGTTTTGTAAAAGGAAGAGTTAACCAGCTTGATTGTGTTTTAATTTCTACCCGGACCCCCAATTTCCAAGATGTGATATTCTAGGCAGATAATTAATATGTGTATACAGTATACATGCTTATTTTATTTTGTGTCCGTTGTAAAAAACATGGTCTATGCATAGTAGTGGATCGATACTGATTTTTTATCCCCCAAAAATATTGAATAGACAATTGAATCATCTCAGTACATATATATTAAGTTCCACACTCTCATAAATATGTAACCAAAATAACAATATTTCCCATGATTCCAAATTAAATACAAATCACTTCATACTTGTGCATAGGGTTTAGTAAATGGGTCAAATGAGTTGATTGATCTTCATTTTCACAGCATTGATAATTTTGTGATATATTTAATTATTTACAAACAGTCACTATGGGAAACAGCATAATCGTCAAGTGCCTATTTGTTTGCTGAGTGTTTTTCTTCGGACACTCGGCAAACAGCTTTGTTTGCCGAGTGCTAGCAGAAAACTCTCGGCAAACAAAAGCTCTCGGCGAATATGGTCGTTTGCCAAGTGTCTCCATGGAATGCACTCGGCAAATCCACATGCAAGGGTAAGGAAGGAAGAAAAGATGGAAAACCACATGCAATTTATATGATAACTTATACTCAGGGAGGAGTACTCTAGAAAGATAAAACGATATGTTTGGAATATATATTTTCCTAGAGGTTAGATGGGATACTACCTCTGATATATTTTGTCTTCGTGCAATTATATATATATGGCAGTATATTTTCTATTGTTCATCTAAACGGGTTACACAGCCGTGTACATGGCATGTAAACACTACATAAGAGATTGTCACACATTTGAGGACATAATCGTTGATTACACGACCATCCCGTTTACACGGTCAAACATACCTAAAATGACCTAAATGACACGGAAGTTACACGGTCTATATGGTGAACATTGCGACTCGGCCGGAAGCACGTACCTGACAAGATAAATTTGCCTGATGAGATAGATATCCCTCGGGCATCTAGGAAGCCTGAAGATGTACCAGATTCATCCAAGAACAAACAAGGACGAGATAAATTTGCCTCGATCATCCAAGAACAAACAATGATGACAAGATTGCAGACTTTTCCTTAGAGAAGGAAACGGGTAATTGAAGATCAATAACTTAGAGAAGAAGAAGAGAAAGAACTGCAAGAACGTACAAGAAGACTGATAAGCTAATTAATGTACGCCTACTACACAGTAGTAGAAAGGCTAAGAAGGTTGGGAAACATGAAAGGAAGAAAATGCTCTATTTGCATATAGCCTGAAGAAATACACAAAGCACACATCCCATAAAATGGTCAAGGAGAAGCGCTGCAGCAAATCAGTGAGCAAACGTGTGAAATTTGCAGATCGAAGTGAGTGAATGATGCCCTTGAAATTGGCTTGGAATCATGCAGTCATATATATGCATCGTTAAATGCATCTCAATCGTTCGATATTTGCACATAAATGGTAGTTGCCAAGTAGGAGTAATATTTTCTATGCTTAGGTGTCACAGAGCGTTATTAGTCATAAAGTTCCTCATGGAAGCACAAACAATTAATGCATTTAAAAAACAATGATCGATGCATTATTAAAACAACAAATGATGTGACATAAAGTATTATTATGAAACCACGATATTGTACAAACTTATTGCTTGCTGTCTTCGAAAGAAAAGATACATATCACATCATTTTTTGCTTGGTGTATTACACGCGAGATGTCTCATTTTGCTGTATGGATGTATCAAAACAGACTAGGGAGAGACACAGCCATATATATCATGTGATGACATCCAGCGGCATGCCAGCTGATTGAGCCACGTAACCTTTCATGCGTAAATTAAAAAACCTAGCTCTCAGTTTGGCAGTTGTCCTTTGTATATTTGTATTGTACGAGCTAAGGAGTACGTATCTCGCAATACCACTATTGGTAATTGTTGGAATCGTTTAACAGTGTTTCCAATTCCTATGATAGAAACATGTATGCTACGCACCGTACTTAAACCATAGATGTTACATATAATGCCTCTCTCATACAGTCGATCTGCTCTTTATGTGGAAAACTGTGCTCCACATTTTTTCATGATAATATCGAAAATTTCAAATCCCGATGTTTAATATACTTTTCTTCTCGATGAGGAGACACCTTAATTACCACATTTTCGAAAGAAGAAAGGTTCGACGCTCCGGGCTTAAGCCCGAGCGGGTGAGACATAGTGGGCACTCTAACCACTGAGTTATACCTCGGTTCGCTTGAATAGTTGTACACTTGTACTGGTAAAGCGTATCTTGTAATTAATTAGAAAATCCATTTCTTTCATTCAGAAATATAAGGTGTATTTTTACGGGCCAATTTTGAGCTTTAACCAACTATTAATTCAATAATATTTATGTTTTTCCTCAAAAAATGATATTGCTGAATTCTGTAATTGTAAGTCTAGAAGTGAAGAAGTGAAAGAGTACAAGAGGAATTTAGGATTAAAGCTTGATTTTAGGCCGTCAAAAGACGTCTTATATTTTTCAACGGAAGGAATAAATATGATATATTGTTTTTCTATTTATGCGTCGAAACGATTATCCATTTATCAATGTATTCTATATTTACGTGCCATGGAGCGTTTTAATCATAAAAATTCCTTGTATATAAAAACAATTGATGATTATGAGCTACAACCTATAATTCGCAACCAAATTTAAATTCATAACTTAATTTTAGATTTAATTTATGCGTGTTAATCATTATCTATTACTAATTTAAACCATTAAGAATACAAATATAAGAATGTTACCCTCAAATTAGCTTCCATTACTAATTTACCTATCTTTTTGGCTTATAATGCATAGTCAAAAACTGGCCATCCGATCAGGACCGTGATAACTCCATGCAATTGTATCAACACATCATTGTTCATTTGTTCCGGGGTATCATAGCGAAACCGACCGATGACGGGGTCGTACGTGCGTGGGAGAGCAGGCTGACCTGCCGCGTGCGCCCACCAATTTCAAGGACGAACCCACCCGGACCACCACCGGTCGCGCGGGATGCCATCCTGCGATCCGACGGCTGAGGGCACGCCACGTCACCCGAACCTCGAAATTAAAAAAGCACCCCATTTGGCCGCTGCCCATCGCTGACGCGTCGCTGTCAGCAGTAGTGAATGCGGCGTGGGCCCCACCTTGGCACGACACCCAGGCCAGCCGAGCGATTAAAATATAGCTATTAAAAGAGCGGGAAGGAGTAAATTATTGTATCCCGGCATTAAAATCTCCCCCAAAAAATTAATTTACTGCTTTCTACTGAAATCGCAGCGCCCTTTAAATACTGGATTTCACCTCGCGTGACGCGTTCCCCTCCCGTTCCCCTCCCCAAAATCGTTGGCAGATTTGGACGCTCCGGCGAGCATCGTCCGCGTCGCTGCTTCGATGGCCATCGCCGCGTTCTCCATCAGGTTGGTGTTGCTCGCTGTGCGTTTTTGCGGATTGCGGCGTGGGGTCTGTGTGTTGGTTTTTCTGATGAGCTGGCTGCGCGGTTTGTGTGAAGGGGGTATGTGGCGAGCATGAGGGGCGCGGGCGCGGGCGCGGCGGTGGAGGGGAGGCGGTCGTTCGGCGTCGAGGATCTGCCTCCGATGGAGGCGCCGAGGTTCCGGTGGTGGGCGGACGAGCTTGCGGTGGCGGTGG
>KE373055.1:205100-219548 GCA_000418225.1 Zizania latifolia
CTTAGAAAGAGTTGCGAATTCAGTTTCATCGGGCACGTTGTTGCAGAATGAGTTGATGGAAGTTACTGACACCAATATTGCCGGTCCACCGATGAAGTCGACAAGAGAACTTGGTGAGCCTCATTTCTCCCTCAATCTTAATTATGGTGGAACCCAGCTTTCCACTGAAGGAGAAGTTCCTCCAAGTCAGTCTCAAAAGCATAATGCATCAAGTAGCGGCATGGCTTCCAGTGTTCATTCTGCAATGAACGTGCAGCGGGAGCGTAGGCCTGCTGCAGGACAAACTGTGCGTCTAATGGGCAAAGATCTTGCAATCTCCACAACCAGAGAAGATTCCTACACCGAAGACCATCCGACAAGGTTGTTCTTGGAATTGCCGCGACAAGGCCGACCTTATCTCTCTTTACAAGCCCAAAGTGTGCTTCCCACTATTTCAATACATTCTGCCGGCACAAGCCAATCACATATCAGGTACACAATCCCGCAGAATTTCAGCCACTCATTATCCACAGCCAATGCATTATCTGAGGATCAATTGCAACATGAAGATCGGGTCCGGTACTTGTCAGGCACACAGCCACATTTTCCCAGTCATGGCAGAGCAGCTCTCCATCAGAGTTCCTCATCTCCTTGGCGTCGTTACTCAGATCCTTTATGTAGGACTGCACCACCCTCGGCACCAATTCTGCCTACACTGACACCGCATGCGTCGCCGTCTTCAGCTTCTCATGCAACATCACCAGTTCGGCCCCATAACTCTTCGGGCTTTACATTGACCCATCCATGCCGGATAGTTGAAGAACGTTCTGACAGCAGAAGAGATGCAGCCTTTCCATCCAGAAGTTCAGACAATGTTGCTGCAAGAGCTGCCATTCCTGACCTGTCCAACACTTCGTCCGGTGGCCGATATGTGCAAAGATCTGGCCCGGTGAAGCTCATTCCTGGGGCCAAGCATATCTTGATGCCGAGTAATAGCACAGGGGACGGCACAACCTCCATGCCAGTGTATTCATGCGTTTCCTTCGGAAGTAGGAGAGGAAATGTTTCAGCGCCTCAGAACAGGTGAGCAGAGCCTTACAAGTTCTAGTCCAAATGCTGAGCTTGAACATGTTTTGCTGACCAGCTGCCGAGTAAGCTCTAGGTTGAAGGTAACTTGTTTTCCCCCTGTTTAGCTATTCGCCATTTCTATGTTGTGTCCACTAAACATGTAGAGTTTTAGATTTGCAAAGTTGTTAACTGAAAATTTGCGGATTGTGTTTGGGAAAAATGTTATGAATGTGCCGACTGTATAGTCTTCTCTAGTAGATAGTCGAATTAACTGCTAGTTTGATACTTCATTCTTAATCATTCTAGGGAAAAGAATTAGCACGTAGACCCAATCTGTCAAAAATGCCCAGCTTCACTTAGCTTCCAACTGTTCTTGTTAAAAATGGCATGACAACTAATGTCTTTTATAAAAAAATGTCTAGTACACGGAGTTATGTTTTTCTTACACATTTGAACTTTGAAGGAGTTGAAGATGGCGGAAAGGCAATAGATCGATCGTACATGTTAGTGGACAAGATGCAGCGTACTGTCTGGAGGATAGCAGAAGCTAAGCTTATCGGAAACAGAGATGACTTTGTAGATCACAATGCAAGACTTTCAGGATTTGTTTTCAGCATAAGAGATATATGTGGAGAAATGCATGCTCGAATCTGAAGCATATGTGTTTGTTTTTTAATCAATCATACTTAGAGTTGGGCTGTTTATCTAGTTATAATAGGTAAAGACATAGACTCATCGAAAAAGTCGGTGGCTGGTACAAATGTGTGGCATCCAGATCATATGTCAAAGGAAAGTTCTGGGCCTCATTTCACCTTACCATATCTCACGTTTTAAATGGATGTGATTAGATTCGAGGTAAGATTTTAGCAGTTGTAGCTACTGATATAGAATCAAAATCAAACGATTTAGGGTGCGTTTGGTTCGAAAGTAAGGAGGGATGGAATGGTTTCATCCCATTTTTTACGGATACAGAATGGTTCCATTCATTTTTTAGATTGTTAATGTGAGGATGAATATATCATGTTTTTTTGTTTGGTTTGAAGCTGGAATCGTTCTCTTTCCATCTCAGCCTATGCTCCTCTTCTCCTGCTCACATCCGCCACGTCGTTGTCCACCGCGCCGCCGTCGCTGATCCCTGCTGCTCCTTGCCTCTCCCTTGCTGCTCCCTACCGCTCTCCTGCCCCGTCGCTCCCCCATACCGCCGCTCCTCCACATTGCTGCTCCCCCATACCGCCGCTCCTCCACGTTGCCGCTCCCCCATGGGCCATGTCACCGCTCTCTTTCCCATCATGTCAACTGCTCCCACATGCTGCCGCTCCTCCACACTGTGCTCATCCGCGCTACCATGCCGCACAACGCCGCCACGTGGTGTCGTTCCATGCAGCCATGCGAGCGCTCACACAAGAAAATGGAACGGTTGCGTTCCTGCTTTTTGGATGGAGTCATTCCAAATCTTGAGAGAATATTCCCCTAACTGAGATGGCTTCGTCTCTTCGCTCATGAACCAAACAGGAGAGCGAGGTGGGTTGGAATGTCTCCATCCCACATCGCTCCCAAATCAAACGCACCCTTAGATTCTTCCTTCTTGTGAAAATTAATAGTTACATAATATAAAAGTTAACTAGTATCTAGAAGCTAGAGAATACTAGCATCTTCATATTCTCATCAACTCGATACTCACCGGTTGCTTCTCAGAATCTAAAGCTCTCGTTCCTTGCCAATCCGAAGAAGTCATGTCCAATAAACACTAGCTAAGGTCTTCCTCCATCTTCCCTACTTCTAGTGAGTGGCTCTCATTCCCTATCTGCTCTGGTCTCACCTGTCGGTGATATAAGAGATATAAATAAAAGGAAAGATGAGAGATTTGGTAAGTAGGGTCTACCTATCGGTGATACAAGAGTAAAATATATAGAATATGATATCAAAAGTCTGCTGGAGAGTAAAAAGATCTATAGATTAAATTTTACTAGGAAGACTCTCTATATGATAATAATAACGAGAGGCACGAACCATTGCATGCAGCATGCTCGATCCGTTGGGTGGCTGTATGAATAAACGCATCGGTCAATCCTGCACCGACCGATTGGCTATGGGGTCCAACGCTAGCTCCTAGTGGGCCTCAATCGACGAAGTGAGGTTTTGCTAGACGGCAACATGGATCTGACTTAGGCCCCATTTGGATCCTATGAACTAATAGTTAGCAACTAAAAATTAGTTTTAGTCCATCCAAATAACTAATTGGTGAACTAACTATTATCTTCTTGGCTAACTAATGGTTAGCCCATTAGTCCACAAAAGTGAACTAATTTGAGCTAATAGGCTCCTTGGACTATTTTGCCCCTACACTACTGTAGCACGATTATTGTAGTAGGGGCAAAATCGACTTTAGCCATCTATTACTCTAAAGTATCCAAACATGCATAGACTAATTTTTAGCCAACTAACTATTAGCTAGCTAACAATTAGCTCTAGCTATTAGCTAGCTAACTATTAATTTTAGTCCATCCAAACAGGGCCTTAGAGGCAGGCACTAGTTTAATTTCCCTCTCGCCTTTTTTTCTGCCTCTTGCTAGCTGATCGATCGATCTCGTCGTCTTCGTTTTCCATCTCTCTTAGCATGCACGATCGATGCTTGCTTTCCTGCCTCCTTTTGCTATGCATGTGGTTTCCTGGTTGGAGATTCTTGCTTTGGCCCAGGCATAGATCGATCTTGATTCTTCACGCTATGTCTGGAAATTAAGTTAGTTTGTTGCATCGATCTGTATATACCTCCATCACTATTAATGCTTCATCCGATTTTTTATGTATCTCGTTTTTGGTTTTTAACTTAATTTTTTACTAAGTATAAGTTGTCTTAGAATTTTATTCACTTTTTCATCTTTTTACATATTTGTCTTTGTCAAATAAATTCGATCATCTCATAATCGAACAACTCGCATTTTAATTTTCAAGATAGAATGAATTAGGAGCAACAAATATGTTTGAGTTAGTTTCTTAATTAATTCCTCTTTTTCCATCGCCCTTTTCCTAACCGCACAAGCGTTCTACCAACCCTGTAAAAAAACCGAACTATCTATATGTAGCCTGAACAATGGTTGCAACGATGGGCCACATGAGTACATGACTAGTATATATTTTCATCAAGGGAAATTTTATAGTACTTGAGAAGGTACCAAGAGGTACCATATTTTTTAATGTTAATTTTTGTAAAATCACTCTTTCATCAAACTTATTTGTGTATATGAACATCTATTATATATATACTGTATGTCTGTATCAAAAAGGATAGATATATTTATATTGTCTTATATATCTCTGCAATTAAATCAGTGTATAGGGAGAAGCCAACTAGCTAGACGATCGAGTTATAGGGTAAAGAACTAAATATCTATTTGATTATTAATTTCTGGATGGATTGCAGCTATATTAATATGTTATTATTGCATGTTTTTCATTTGGTACAAGCTTGGTTGAATTAGCAGGCATTGACCGCGCGTGCACGCTACCATTGAACTATTGAGCAACACGTACGTATGTGTTTGACCCTGCCTCTAGCTTTTGTATCGCGAAAACACACAGTACATTGCTGCTAATTAATTATTAAATGGTAATCAGAGGTAGCTTTTCGAATATTTTGACCACCTTACATCATGCACCAGCTATATATTTCACTTCATAATAATATTTTACGTACTCTTCGTTGCTCGAAAATAAAGATGATGACGCGCTAGCTATTGTATTTGACCTTATTAAACCGGATCTCTTTACTGGAGTATTATTTATCTCTACTACTCTAAAAGTGCATTTTTCATCATGCCAACCTCGTCCTCACGATCCACATACCTGTCCCATGTGCAACGTACAAACTTCCTATGTCACTCGCACGATATGGTTCCGTTGATTGGAATTATATATATGAAATATAATTGATATAGCTGTCCACAAGTAACAAAATGGAACCACACCACGATGACAAGATTAATATTCTCGCAACAATGGAGAGATTGTGTGAAACCAGGACTATCGATTAGAGGGAACAAGTGGTTCGCTTGTTTAGGACCCCAAAGTTCTTTCAGAATGAACTACAGGTTCCACGATTGATCCTAGTGGGGGAAGCGGTTTTCGCTCATTTTCAGCGCATTGTACGCTGTGTTGCCTAAGCAGGCCGGACCGGCTGGCCCATTATTAGCAGTTAGTGCTGATTTTTAATTTTTTAAAAACAGAACACTTCAAAAATATTAGCAGTTTTATAAATAGTGCTGATTTTTAATTTTCTAAAAACAGAACTCTTCAAAAATTTATTAAAAAATCATTTCAACTTTTCGGTCTAAGTTTCAAATTATTAGAGCTTAGATTTTGAGGCCTAACATTTTTAGAGCATAGGTTTTGAGGTCCATCATGTGTTTCGTTCTAGGGCCTTCAAATCATAGGTATGGCCTGTGTGAAACTAATTAAAAATATATATTCATGTGAAGGCACATGTGTGACAATAGATGACATAAAAAATGGCTTGGAAGTAAAAAATGGAGTCATGGTAGCGAAAAGATTTCATTTTGAATGTCCCAACAACAAAAGATGATATGTGAACTGATCCCTTTTGAAGGTCCCAATAATAGATAATATGTGACAATAGACATAACAAATTCTACTACAATTGGAATTATATGGTTCTGCCAATTGGAATTATATGAAATTGATACAACTATCCAAAAGTAACAAAACGGAACCACACCGCGATGACAAGATTAATATTCTTGCAACAATAGAGAGATTGTTTGAAACCAGGGCCATCGATTAGGGGTAACAAGTGGTTCACTTGTTCAGAGCTTCCAAAGTTCTTTCGGAATGAACCGTAGGTTCCACGTTCGATCCCAGCGGGAGAAGCAGTTTTCACTCATTTTCGGCGCATTGTGTTGCCTGGGCTGGCCAGACCGGCCAGCCCATTATTAGCAGTTAGTGCTGATTTTTATTTTTTTTAAACAGAACACTTCAAAAATATTAGCAATTTTATAAACAATGCTGATTTTTAATTTTCTAAAAACAGAACACTTCAAAAATTTATAAAAAATTCATTTCAACTCTTTTGTCTATTTTTCAAATTATTAGAGCTTAGATTTTGAGGTCCATCACGTGTTTTGTTTTGGGGCTTCCAAATTGTAGGTACGCCCTATGTGAAACTAATTAAAAATATATATGCATGTGAAGGCACATGCGTGACTATATATAAATGACATAAAAATCCTAGGAAATTGACATAACGGCTTGGAAGTAAAACATGGAATCATGGTAGTGAAAAGATTTCATTTTGAATGTCCTAACAACAAAAGATGATATGTGAAAAGATCACTTTTGAAGGTCCCAATAATAAATAATATGTGAAAATAGACATAACAAATTCCACTACTCCATGTGGGGAATTTTTGTTCATGCCTCGCCCCGGCCCCTCCCACGCGCTGCCCCACCGTGAAAATTATCCCAAAAATACCAAACTTAAAAATAGAAAATATTAAAACTAGACTTTCCTAAAATAACCGAATGGCACGAGTTTACTACATTTGTTTTTTATATTTCAAGCCCCATATATCCTTCTTATGAAGGTAAAAATAGGATGTCAACAAAAACATAATTAGTAACTAAGGTTGTGTTTAGTTTGATGGATGGGGTGGGGCGATTTCACTTTTGAGAGCGTTTGGTTAGGAGATAGGTGGGATGGAATGATCCCTAGGAGAATATTTCTTTTAGATCTAGGATGAACATCTCTAAAAAATGAGGGGATGTGTTTGGTTGCAGAACGAGCTAGACGCAGCACACAGGGACGACGGGTGGCAGAGCGAGGCAACAGGATGAGCCGGCAACAGCAGGGAAGGGTAGGGTGGCAGGGTGAGCTATGGCGATGTGGTGGTAGAAAGATGGGGCGACGATGAGCTGGTGGTAATGCGATGAGGCAACAGCAGGGTGGGGCGATAGGGCAAGCTGGTGGTGACGAGACAACACATCGAGCTGGCGATGGGGCCGGGCGGGATGACGAGGTTGGAGGTAGCGACAACAAAGCTAGGCGGCATTGAGCTGGCAGTGATGTGCAGACAAGGTAGCAGCAAGCTAGCGATGGTGGGATAGGGCGACGAGGCGAGCTGGCGGTAGCGGGGTTCATCCCATTCTATTCTACCAAACAGAGAATGAAATCATCCCGACCATCCCATAAAATGGGGATGGGTCCATCCCATCTAACCGATGTACTCAAACCAAACACACGCTAACTCTATGGAAATCTTTGGTCCTTTTAAAGATTCCGTTAATGTAATGCACATGCATATGACTAGTTTTGTAAAAGAAAGAGTTAACCAGCTTGATTGTGTTTTATTTCTACCCGGCCGGACCCCCAATTTCCAAGATGTGATATTCTAGGCAGATAATTAATATATGTATGCATGCTTATTTTATTTTGTATCCATTGTAAAAAAACATGGTCTATGCATAGTAGTGGATACTGATTTTTTATCCCCAAAAATATTGAATAGACAATTGAATCATCTCAGTACATATATATTTACAATACACAATACTAAGTTCCACTCTCATAAATATGTAACCAAAATAACGATATTTCCCATGCAGAATTCCAAATATAAATCACTTCATACTTGTGCATATATAGGGTTTAGTAAATGGGTCAAATGAGTTGATTGATCTTCATATATTTACACTGCATTGAAAATGGGTTTAGTAAGAGGTTGTCACACATTTCAGGACATAATCGGGGATTACACGACCATCCCGTTTACACAGTCAAAAATGTCTAAAATGGCCTAAATGACATGGAAGTTACACAGTATATATGGTGAACAGTGTAACTCAGCTGCCCGATCGAAATTAAAACTTGGCAGGAGACCTAAACATCTGTCATTTCCTTTTGGTAGGTACATAATTCAAATTGAGAGAACAGTAAAGGATTAAAGTTCAGAACATAAGAACATAAGAACATTTCTTTGGATTATATATGAGTATGATCCTGTGTGTTAGTTAAGTCCACTGGTGCTGCATGCTCAATTCTGCAAGAATTGAAGCACCTGAGAAGATAAATTTGCCTGATGAGATAGATATATATCCCTCAGCTCGGGCATCTAGGAAGCCTGAAGGTGTACGTCATCCAAGAACAAACAAGGACAAGATTCAAGACTTTTCGGAAACGGGTAATTGAAGATCAATAGCTTAGAGAAGAAGAAGAGAAAGAACCGCAAGGACGCACAATGCAAGAAGATTGATAAGCTAATTAGGTACGCCGACAGTAAAAAGGCTAAGAAGGGTGGGAAACATGAAACGAAGAAATGCTCTATTTGCATAGCCTGATGAAATACACAAAGCACACATCCGATAAAATGGTCAAGGAGAAGCGCTGCAGCAAATCAGTGAGCAAACGTGTGAAGTTTGCAGATCGAAGTGAATGAATGTTGCTCTTGGAATCATGCACTCATATATATGCATCGTTAAATGCATCTCAATCGTTTGATATTTGCACATAAATGGTTGTTGTTGCCAAGTAGGAGTAATATTTTCTATGCTGATGTACGTGCCACAAAGCGTTATTGGTCATAAAGTTCCTCATGTAACCACAAACAATTAATGCATTTAAAAAACAATGATCGATGCGTACTAAAACAACAAATGATGTGGCATATAGTATTATTAATATCAAACCACGATATTGTACAAACTTATTGCTTGCTGTCATCGAAAGAAAAGATATATAGTATTATTATCACATCATTGTTTTGCTTGGTGTATTACACGCGAGATGTCTCATTTTGTTGTATGGATGTAGCAAAACAGACTATGGAGAGACACAGCTAGCCATCATGTGATGACATCCTGCAGAAGCATGCTAGCTGATTGAGCCACGTAACCATTCATGCTTAAATTAAAAGACCTAGCTCGCAATTTGGCAGTTATCCATTGTATTGTACGAGCTAAGGATCGGAGTACGTATCTCGCAATACCATTATTGGTAATTATATTGTTGGAATCGTTTTACAGTGTTTCCATCTCCTATGATAGAATGAAAAAAGAAGTAAACATTCCAAAACATGTATGCTACGTACCGTACTTAAACCATTGATGTTACATATAATGCCTCTCTAGTACAGTCTGCTCTATACCTAGAAAAGTGTGCTCCATGTTTTTTCATGATAATATCGAAAAAATTCAAATCCCTATGTTGAATAGTTATACTTTTCTTCTCAATAGCGGAGGAGACGCCTGTTAGGGTCCTGGACCGGAGGCGTTTCTAGCATCCTTTAGTCCCACCTCGGCCACGGAAGGAGGCTACGAGCATCTTATAAGGGAGAGCTGCTCTCCTCCCTTGGGCCGGTCTTTTGGGATGTGAGTGGGGCTATCTGCTTGTAAGGCTGTCTCGGACGCGCATGAACGCCCGTACGTGGGCCGAGGGTGGTGAACTAAGGCCTGGAACGTAACAACGCCTTACCACATTTTTAAAAAAAGAAAGGTGTGACACCTTGGGTGCTCGAGCCCGAGCGGGTGAGGCCATAGCGGACATTCACACCATTGAGATATAGCTTGGTTCGCTTGAATAGTTCTACTAGTAAAGCATATCTTGTAATTAATTAGATAATTCCTTTCGTTCAGAAATATAAGTGTATTTTGATAGGCCAATTTTGAGCTTTAACCAACTGTTAGTCCAATAATATTTAGGTTTTTCCTAAATAAATTGATATTGCTGAATTTTGTAACTGCAAGTCTACAAGAGGAATTTAGGATTAAAGCTTGCTTTTAGGACATGAAAAGACATCTTATATTTTTGAATGGAAGGAATAAATAGGACATATTGTTTTTCTATATATGCACGGAAATGATTATCCAGTAATCAATGTATTCTATATTTACATGCCACGGAGCATTTGTAACCAAATTTAAATTTTATAACTTAATTTCAGAGTTAATTTATGCGTTTGTAACCACGTTATAAGCCATTAAGAATGCAAGTATAAAAATATTACCCTCAAATTAGCATCAATTACAAATTTACCTATCTTTTTGGCTTGTAATCCATAGCCAAGAACTAATGCTCATCTGATCAGGACCGTCATAACTTGATGCAACTGTACAAACACATTGTCTCTAGTTGCTGAAAGAATAGTAGTGTATGGTGATACAAACACATCATTGTTCCAGGGCATCATACAAAAATACAAGCAGAGGGTGTCTCACGTTGTGGTGTGGACGTTGCAAGCGTTCGTAGGTGCGTGGGAGAGCAGGCGGACCTATCGCGTGCGCCCACCAATTTGAAGGACGAACCCACCCGGAGTCCGAACCACCACCGGTCACAGGATGCCATCCTGCGATCCGACGGCTGAGGTCACGCCATGTCACCCGCCCCGCTTAAATTAAAGAAGCACCACATATGGCCGATGCCCATCGCTGACGCGTCGCTGTCAGCAGTAGTGAATGCGGTGTGGGCCCCATCATGGCATGACACCGAGGCCAGTCGAGTGATTAAACATTGCTATTAAAAGAGCAGGAAGGAGTAAATTATTGTATCCCGGCATTAAAATCCCCCCTAAAATAATAATTTACTGCTTTCTACTGAAATCGCTATGCCCTTTAAATACTCCTGGGATTCAACCTCACGTGATGCATCCCCCTCCCGCTCCTCTCCCCAAAATCGCCAGTTGATTTGGGGGCTCCCGCAAGCATCATCCGCGTCACTGCTTCGATGGCCATTGTTGCGTTCTCCATCAGGTTGGTGTTGCTCGCTGTGTGTTTTTGCTGGTTGCGGCATGCGGTCTATGAGTTGGTTTTTCTGATGAGCTGGCTGCGTGGTTTGTGTGAAGGGGGTACGCGGCGAGCATGAGGGGTGTCGCGGGCGCAGGCATGGCAGCAGAGGGGTGGCGGGCATTCTGCATTGAGGATCTGCCTCCGATGGAGGTGCCGAGGTTCTGGTGGTGGGCGGACGAGCTTGCGGTCGTGGTGGCGGTGGCGCCCAGCGTCGCCACTGCCACAGCCATCGAGGAGGGCACATGCTAAGGAGAGGGCACCGAAGAAGCGGTCCATAGCTGACCTCTTTGCGGCGGTGCCCCCCTTGGACCTGTCCTCCGCCGAAGTGGGCAGTGAGAACGAGGCGTTAGAGGAGAATAGGGACGATGAGGCGCACTACGCGATCATGCGGCGGACTAAGGAGAAGAAGCGTAAGCGGAGATTGGAAGAGGCGGCGGCTGCTGCTGCGGCGGAGAGGCCTGAATCTGAGGGGAATCTCGTTAGAGAGGTATGTGGTCCAGCCCAGACTAGCCTAGCCCAACCCTGCCTTCTCTGCAAATGCAATGATGATATCATCTGTTTTTTAAATGAAGAAATAAATTAGTATGTTTTAATTTTAAAATTATTTTGTCCATCCTGACATTATACTTTAATCTATTACCACGTTCCTTTTTTTTAAACAACTGTGATCATGAAACGTTCTATCCTTGAAAAATGAGCATGACATTAATTTTGATGGCTAGTTTTACTTTTATAGTGTACAGCACATATAGCTATTTATCTGCATGTGGTAATTGCAAAGTGTGCTGCTCATTTCTGTTGTGTCTCTGGTCGCAAAGTGTGCTGCTCATTTCTGTTTTGTCTCTGGTCGCAGTGCAGAGATTGGAAGAGGCGGCGGCCGCTGCTGCGGCAGAGAGGCCTGAATCCAAGGGGAATTTCGTCACAGAGGTATGTGGTCCAGCCTAGCCCAGCCCAGCCCAACCCTGCCTTCTCTGCAAATGCCATGATGATATCATCTGTCACCTGTGGTCTCATTCCAATGTTTTCCCCACTGATTATCTACATAGAAACTTTCCTGTGATTTTTTTCATCGGATTGGGATGGATGCCATGATTGCTCCAGATTTTGGTTGGCACACCACTCACATTAGGGATGCTTACTTAACCACTTCAATTTCCATTCCCTATTAGATCGAGAAATGCATCGTCACGTCAGGTTATTGTTACTACCAATACTAGCTAGCATTAGCGGCTAAATCAACGGGTATCAATTCTGGCAGCCAATTAGTTGTTGCTTTGTTTGGGGACCTGATGACCACGGCGCAGGATATTTTATGTAAGGATTTCTGCGTACGTCCCGTGCCAGATGCCTCGGATAAATAAATTCTGAGCCATGTCTAGTTCATCTTCAAGAACAGATGTATTTAACAGGGAGAGGATTCAAACTCGGGCCGGCTGTATATCACGGTGTGATGGAGGAATAAGAATTATATTCAGCACACACCGTATTTAACAAGGAGAGGATTCGAACTCGGGCCCGCTGTATATCACGGTGTGATGGAGGAATAAGAATTATATTCAGCACACACCGTATTTAACAAGGAGATGATTCGAACTCAAGCCAGCTGTATATATATATCACAGTGTGATGGAGGAATAAGAATTATAGTCACCACACACCATATGCCGGGACTGCAGTGTAATTATGCATTCCAAGAAAGAAAGCACAATGGTCAAGCCAGCTGCTTTAATTAACACTAGACAAACATATACACCATGTTCAGGCTTGACCAGCAAATTTAATCATGGTGTACCCCAAGCAAGCAATCACCGTGTACCCGTGCACCGACCAAATCAATACACGTCTGTTCTTGAAGATGAACTAGACATGGCTCAGAATTTATTTATCCGAGGCGTCTGGCACGGGGATGTATGCAGAAATCCTTACATAAAATATCCTGCGTCGTGGTCATCGGGTCCCCAAACAAAGCAACAACTAATTGGCCGCCAGAATTGATACCCGTCGATTTAGCCGCTAATGCTAGCTAGTACCGGTAGTAACAACAACCTGACGCGATGGATGCATTTCTCGATCTAATGGGGAATTGAAATTGAAGTGGTTAAGTAAGCATCCCTGATGAGTGGTGTGCCAACCAAAATCTGGAGCAATCATGGCATCCATCCCAATCCAATGAAAAAAATCGCAGGAAGATTTCTATGTAGATAATTAGTGGGAAAAACATTGGAATGAGACCATGGGTGAAAGATGATATCAACATGGCATTTGCAGAGAAGGCAGGGTTGGGCTGGGCTGGCTGGACCACATACCTCTCTGATGAAATTCCCCTCGGATTTAGGCCTCTCTGCCGCCACCGCAGCAGCAGCCGCCGCCTCTTCCAATTTGTGCTTCCGCTTCTTCTCCTTAGTCCACCGCATGATTACGCGGAGTGCCTTGTCGTCCCCATCCACCTTCGGCACCTCGTTCCCACCACCTGTGTTGGAGGAGGCAGGGCCAAGGGGGGCGCCGCCACGAAGAGGTCAGCTATGGACCTCTTCTTCGGCGCCCTCGCCTTAGCCTGTGCCCTCTTCGATGGTTGTGGCGGCAGAGCTAGCACTGGCGGCGGCGTCGCTGCCACCGTGGCCGAAAGCTTATTCACCCACCATCAGAACCTCGGCGCCTCCATCAGAGGCAGAACCTCGACGCCGAATGACCGCCGCCGCGCTCGCACCTGCGGCACCCCTCATGCTTGCCGTGTACCCACTTCACACAAACCGCGCAGCCAGCTCATCAGAAAAACCAACTCACAGACCCCACGCCGCAATCCGCAAAAACGCACAGTGAGCAACACCAACCTGATGGAGAACATGACGACGGCCATCGAAGCAGCGACGCAGATGATGTTCGCCGGAGCCCCCAAATCTGCCGGCGATTTTGGTGAGGGGAGCGGGAGGGGGCAATATTTAATCGCTCGGCTGGCCTCGGTGTCGTGCCATGGTGGGGCCCACATCGCATTCACTACTGCTGACAATGACACGTCAGCGATGGGCAGCGGCCAAATGGGGTGCTTTTTTAATTTAAGCGGGACAGGTGTTGTGGCACGACTTCGGCCGTCGGATCCTAGGATGGCATCCCGTGACCGATGGTTGTCCGGACTCCGGGTGGGTTCGTCCTTCAAATTGGTGGGCGCACACGGCAGGTCTGCCTGCTCTCCCACGCACGTACGTTGTTGTTGTTGACGATGATGATTATGTTGTTGTTGTCGTCGTCGTAGTAGTAGTGTTATTTTAGATATTTTTAAACAACTGTGATCATGAAACGTTCTGTCCTTGAAAATGAGCATGACATAAATTTTGATAGTGTACAACACATATGGTTATTTATCTGCATGTGGTAATGGCAAAGTGTGCTGCTCATTTCTGTTGTGTCTCTGGTCACAAAGTGTGCTGCTCATTTCTGTTTTGTTTATTGCCCCCATTATTCACTGGTGTTGCTCAATTCTGCAGGAAGCACCTGGCAGGATAAATGTGCCTGATGAACTGGATACTCCTCAGGCATCAAAGAAATCTGAAGCTATACATGATCCTAGAATAGACAAGGACAAGATTCCAGATCTAAAGAGAACGAAGAAGGTTG
>KE373055.1:241914-252721 GCA_000418225.1 Zizania latifolia
ACCTCATGATGCATATCACACACATATATTTGCACAAAAAATATAGGGCATCCTGGAGCTCCCTTCTTCCTCTTTCTCTTTTGTAGCTTGGCCTGTGTAGTAGAAGCAAATCTAGCAAGGAGTGTTTTGGTATTGGATGGCTGCCCATTGATCATGTACTAGTTAGTAGTACATGTAAGTTTCCAGTGCAAGTGTATGCATGTTTGATGAGGTAATGAGGCAGAGGGATAGAGAAGCTGATCCTGGAACACTTCTCTCTTGTTTCAATTTCTTTTGCATCATCACCTTCTGTTTCCAACCAATCAGTTGTTAGGGTTTGGGCTTCATCCCATGTGCGGATGTGCCCCTCTCTCTCTCTCTCTTCTCTCCTCTCTGATGTGTGTCTTGTGTGGTGCAAATTTTAGCCCTGAGCGACTTCACGAGAGCAGGTGATGCCTGACAGCACTACACTGTACTTTTTGAATAGGAACCAAACACAAAGGAGGGATCCAACAAAGAAACAGCAGTAAACAAGAAAAATTTGCAGTAAAGTAGGAGGGTACACATGCGTGAATTTTGATCTTGTTGCTGAAAGGATTTGCATAAGGGAGGCTATTCTAGCTTTTCATGTGGATGCCTGTCTTAAAGCAGAATGAACATTATTTACGTATATAAAGTTTCACTAATAATTAATGGTCCTTTTGTTGTAAGCTTAGGTACCCAATAATACTATGATTCTGCATAAATATACTAGCTAGTATGTTCTTACAAAATGGTTTAATTTTCTTATTACTGCATCAGTTCTAGTTGTGTCACAATTAAAAACAAAACCAGCTTATTATTTTTCATTAAGTAAAAACAGAGTAAACATGCTTATTGAATTTTATATGCGTGTAATAAGGTGTTTTGTAGAAAATGAAATTTTATTTAGTATAATATCCATATAAGGGTTATGAACACGGAGATCTATTGTAGAGTTATTTTGAAGAAAAACAGATATCGTGGCCTGCAGGAAGTATTCGTACTCAATTACTAATAAAAATAGATTAATGATTTTTCTTCAATTAATTATCCATGAAAAGGCAAGAAGGCCTAGGAGCACAGAAATTTTGTTACGCTGCTGAACATGGAGAAACCTGTCCTGCATCCTCGCGAAAAAAAGGAAGAGAGAAAAAAAAAAGAAACCTCTCTTTGTACGGCGAAACGTGTTCATGCAGTCAATGTCACAGTAGAAAAAAAATTCTGAGGTTCATATGCTGTCTGGATGCTCGGAGGCCAATGAAACGGCAGCAGTAGTAATGTGCCTGCGTTTGTATTGGGAGACTACAAGAGTGAAGGGAAAAAGCTGGTGACCTGGTCAGAATGGTTAAAGCCATGAGCCTACTGCTGTGTACAGTAGTGTAACTTGTTTGTCCATTGGGTAAAACCAGTAGTCTCACTGTTCCTACTATACCCAATCATGTGAAATCCTGTGCCAAGTTTCACACAGGCCAGGTGCGTTCTCGAGAATCCTGAGGTTTCATTTCCCTGAACAATAGGATAAATTACCATATCATGGATGGATTTCCATTTATTGGTAGTCTGGTACCTCGCTCAAGTAATTTTCTTGATTGGTCTGAGGATGTTCATTAGGAGGGGATTGATACTTCATGCTTGATATGATTGTTAGTTATTTTATGTGGCAACTGCACGCTACTTTGTGTTTGGACAAAGAAAGGTCGATCAACGATGTGGTGAAAAGACATGAGCTAGCTAGAGGTCATTTCCCACTACTAGCATGCATGAACAGAAGATCGTTGAAGAATATCTTTTGAGAACCTTTTGGGACAATCTTTGGATTAATATAGTGATCGCTAGGTGCATGCCTGGCTAGTATATTTTCACATTTGTCGATTCTTGAGAAAGCATTCATTCAATTGGATTCTCAGCAGTTTAAGGGCTCAACCACTTTGGTAGAAGGAAATTCAAAATATTAAATCCTTAGAATTTTTTTTATATAAAACCCTGTGAAACAAATGAATTCCTTTCGATTGGATTCCTAAAGTTTCATTCCAAAGCAAAACAAGCGTGAGTTCATACCCCTTTTTTCCTTTAAGAAGTCCTGTGCATACTCTTTCTTTCTCTTCCATATGTGATTTCATCCAAAATTCATGTCTTTTAATTCTTGTGACACATTATTAAAGACATCATTTCTAGTATTCATCCAAAATTCAGGAGACGAAGCGATGGTTTTGCATGTTGCATGGCGCGCGTACCATCGCCTGCTATTTCTTTTGCATGTCGCTCATAGCACGGGATGAACGGGAGACGAGGAAAAAAATTAAATGACCTCACACGCAGCATGGGTAAAACAGGAAGAAAAACTTTTCAAAATTGCAAACGATATGTTTTATATGACTTCATTAGAAAACCAAAACGACTTGTATTTCTATACCGGAGGGAGTATCCGCCATGAGAAGTGCTGGAGGGTTTTATTACTTAAGCAAATACTTGTATATTTGTTGTTTCCCTGCTATTCATCATCATAAGCTCTGTTCTATTTGTCACATTGCCCTGCTTTGTTCAAGAAGGCTGGATGTTTGCTTACTGTCCAAGAAAATCAAGACTTATAAGGTAAAAATATGTTTGCTGCACACATGCTTGGGCTTGCATATATAAATTCTGAAAAAGGATAATTAGCAGACACACTGAAATCAATATATAATATCAAGATCTTTTTTCTTTTACTGAATGGAAATGATATTTGATTTGGAAGTAATTGAACATGTACACTCAGTTTCATCGAAAGACAGTTATCTAGCTAACTGACACTGGTTAATTGAAGTGTGTGTGTGTAACACACACACACGCACGCGAGGCATGTAAGCATGGATAAGTTGCATACTTGCATACAGTATGAGGTGACCTCGAAATGAACTTATAGGCTGACAGGGGTTATATCTGAACTCAAAATATTATCATCAAATTTAATAGGTTCTTGCACTTTCTCCTAATTATTTTGCAGTGTGTACAAAAACAACTATTAATTCCCATCGAAAGTGTATATTACATTTTGTTAACTAATTTATACTTAAAAAGAACAACATCTGATGATTTAGTGTACAATGTTATATGGTTTTGTTTGTCAATTACACTCTGCGTTTCTCAGAGGGTTTTTGACTGAAGGTAAAAGGCAAAACTATTGAATTTGTCCTTATATCAACTTCAAAAGGTGACATGACTTACAGAAAATTGCATACTAATCCGTTGATCATAATAGTTTTATATGATTGTCTGATATTGTACTAACTCATGGACTATGAAGTATCTAAATCTTATAGGTTATTCTTACCTTCCCATCTTGTATACTTTTGTTTTCCTCCTATTCTTTGATTATTTATGGAGTCTTGGGTACATTTTGGTTATAAGGCGCAAACAGCAGCGGTTTTTAAATCCTAGTAATTTTAAAATACGAAAACAAAAATAGTGAACTTAACTATCTGCAATTGCTCATTAATAATATCAATATTGTTAAGGCATATATATGTGTGTGTGTGTTAGTCCCATATATGTTTGGTCTATATAGAGAGAGCCCTATATATGTTAGGTTTATATATGGATAGCTTGTTGTTTTCTTTTTTCATATATTTCTTTTGTAACTCTCCATATGTGTATATATATCGGGCATTTGCCCTCATATCAATAACAATACAAGTCATATTCATAACAAATATAACCCATAAAATATTGTCAATGCTCATGTCTGAACTTTGGACATCATATACAGCTGCACAATCATTGTCCTTTTTTCTTTTCTAGAGATGTCGTCTCAGTTCTCACTGTGTTTATTCTCATTTACCATTTCTTTATTAGTGTAGTGCTCCCTCTGTCTAAAAATACAAGTACTTTCAGGTTGTTTATCAAAGATTAAGGTTAAAAAACACTATGGTGTCTCTCATTAAATAAAGGATAGATGGTTGGGTATGAAATGAGAAGAAGAATAATGGAAAAGTAGTACTATAGAAGTGCTTATATTGTGGTATAAATTTAAAATTATACGAGTGTTTACATTTTGGTACAAATTTTGTGCTTATATTTTCGAATAGAGGGTGCGTATATCAGAAATCATTTTGCTGTAACCTCTGAAGTCTAGTCTTATCTTGTACAAGTAAACACCCAACGCGATCGCAGGAAAAGCTCCTCGGTAAAGAGAAACGACTGTTACAGACAGTCTAGCTTGCAGCTGCTAGTATAGCTTATACTGTACTTCTGTACGATTCTTGCATGAGAGACTTGTGTCATCGCACGATTTGGACCAATGTGTTGTGTGGTGTTTTTACTATGGTTTCTTGCCCTTGAATGGTAGATCTGAATGTACCTTTTCTTGAAAGCATGAAAACCTGCATAGAATGCAAGCTTCTACTGTATATACTCCTAAGATCACGTATCATCAGGCAAACTTTTTTTTTTAGGATTGCCTGAGGAGAAAACGAATTTTCAGTTGCCATAGCTAAATTAATTGTTCTGAAACTGCCAAACTGGTAATTGCTTGTGTGTAGGAGTGATTAAGCATAGTCCTTAACATGATCATTGCAGTGTGAAGGCCACCGTTGAGAGGTACAAAAAGGCCAACAGTGACACCACCAACTCCGGTACAGTTGCAGAAGTCAATGCCCAGGTAACATCATGTCATTCTTTCAATCTACAGCAACTAATATAGGAATTGACTCAGAGATGTGGACAGAGTCAATTTCAGAACTGTAGTCGTATAGGATCAATCTAGCTTTAAATGCATGTAATGTCAACATTCTTTGTTACTGTTGTGCAAGGCAAACATGATCTCTCTGAGCAAAATCTTCAGACAAGAAATAAAGCTGTGGACATTACACAGGGGTTATTGCAGTCAATTAGTACCCTCAGGATCCTCTGTTTGGTACAGTGGATCACGTGCAATTTTGTCCATTGGACCAATATCATAATTTCATGACGATAGAGATGCATAGGAGTGGACAAATCTTATACAAACAAAGAGATTTTGTGGATAACAGAGAAAACACCCTCGTTTGTTTTTACTCAGTCATTTTCTCTCGTTATGCATGCATCCACTGATCCAATGTTGTATGACTCTTATGCAATAGATAGCTAGATATATAGTATCACCAATCAGTTAGTCCCAAACTGCAGTACATATATAGCCCCTAAAAACTTTAGTATGTATGCTCAAATAATAGATTGAAGGAACGGTAGCTGTATGAACTAGAGCAGTATTTCTAATAAGATTTTCATGGCATCACATGAAATATTAATAAACAAATGTAATAAGCGAGCAGTAAAGAAACTGGGTTAAATAGAACAATCTGAATTTACGCACACTAATCCCCATCATATTTTTGAAGAACTTCCATACTTCTGATGATTCTTTCCCAGTACGGTCAGTTATATATGAAGCTTCAGACTGCAGTAGTGATCTTTCCTCTACATAGCCTTCTTACACGCATGTAAAATTTCATATATATAATCTGAGAGATATGATCACATAGTATTTTTGTGATATACTAACGTAACACAAAAAAAATTGAACAGAATCACACTATTAATAAATGAACTAGCTAGACAATTGGGCTGTTCGATTTCAGAACATCATTTATTGACAATTTGATCATTTGGAAATTAATAGAGAGAACATATTTTTCAAATAGTAAAAGCTTTGTTTACTGATGAATGCTCTCACATTGCAAACCACAGCACTACCAGCAGGAGTCCTCCAAGCTGCGCCAACAAATCAGCAACTTACAGAACGCAAACAGGTAATATATATGCCAAATAAATATGCATGACTTAGTTTGGACCATTCCAATGTTTATACGTTTGCAATCTAACATAGCATGCCAAAAAATCTAGTGGGACCATAGTGGGGGGTTCTATCAACACCATGAGCCTCAGGGATCTTAAGCAGGTGGAGAACAAGCTGGAGAAAGGCATAGCCAAGATAAGAGCTAGAAAGGTATGTAATATTGCAGTTAATGTATGCTAGTGATGAATTTAAATTAGAATTTCCGGAAGTGTGTACAGCATATTATATAACTTAAGTGATCAAATATTATTAATTCCTTCATGACCTTTGGATTAATGCTAATTCTCCAAGTTAACCAGCATATGCATGTCAGCAAATTCTATGTTATTATTTCGTGCACGCATGAGCTCTCGATACCCTATATGTATGTATAATCATTTAATCAGTTCTTGAATCCTGATCAATCCAATTCAAACATTGCTTTCACGCAGAATGAGCTGCTATATGCTGAAGTTGAGTATATGCAGAAAAGGGTAAGTAACTCTTCTTATGCATGCCAACGTTGACTACTCTGGAAATAACCCATATGTGTCAGTTTTATATAAACCGGTATATATGGTGTCGTCTCCTATTTAGTGTTCTGTACTACCCATTCTTTGGTCTTAATTTCATTATTCAGATATGATTACTTGTGACTTGTTATTTTCAGGAAGTTGAGCTGCAGAGTGACAACATGTACCTGAGGAGCAAGGTAAAAATACACAGCTACCTACTAGCTTTTTCAGGGAGTTGAGCTGCAGAGTTACTGCAGTGCCAAGTTGCCAACAACTTCGTTTTGGAGAGCAGTGTGGCCTCTGATTATATTGTTTCTGTAGGTCGCTGAGAATGAGAGGGGGCAGCAGCAGCCTGTACTGAACATGATGGAGGCAGCATCAACAGGTGAATACGATCACATGGTTCCATATGATTCCAGAAACTTTCTGCAAGTGAACATCATGCAGCAACAACCTCAGCATTACTCCCATCAGCTGCAAGCGCCAACTACTCTTCAGCTCGGGTAATAATTAGAGTATACAGTTAACTGAACATACTTACAGAATTTCACAGTCAAGAGAAGAGCTTACACTTTTGATAGCCTTTTTGTGTTGTTTATATATCCAGCTACGTACATATGTTAATTCTGTTCAATTCGCTGCCTTTTGTTGTTTTCTACTCTCTCTGCAGCCAGCAGCCGGCCTTCAACTAGTTTTGATATGATCCAGATCGCCACGTACTGTACACGTACGTGAGGTAACAATCGACTAAAGATACCAACTACTGTACATCTATACCTAGAAAAATAAAAGTACATATATTTGCACACTCATCTTGATAATTATTAATTATGTACTGTTGTTGAGTATCTCCTGCAGTTGATGAAACCGGAAGGCGTACGACGTACGTGGATACGTGCATGCAGCTACGTGCGTCGTCCCAACGTGAGCCTGAACTGAACAGAGATGCAGCTAGCTGTTCGTCGAATCGATCGTAATCAGTACTAGTACTTTCATAATTAGTTGTGTGTGTGACAAATTGTATCCGTATGATTGAGCTCACATGGCACCAATGCAAGCTAGCTAGTTAGCGTTTGTGTGTGTAAGCTGCATGCGTGTTCACAAAAACAGATTTGCCGCCACTGTTGTGTGCCCTGTTGTTGTTGTATCTATCATCTATGTAGCATGTTACGTGCATGCGTAATCCAATATTTTGTGTAACACAGCAGCAGATCGATCAGACTGAATGCGAGGACTAAGGATTATATTGATCCATTTTGTCGACGATCTCTTCGTATCATTTAAAAATGTTATTTGAATTAATAAGTAAAAATATTTAATATTTAATAATTTGATACTCAAAACAAATGTTTACTTAATTATTTAATATAACAGATAGAGTATTAGTAACACTTAAACGATATATTGTGAATATCTACTAAATTATTTTCATGATAGTTATTACAAATTTACTTGTATTTTTTTATTAATACTAGCTACTCGTCCAATATCTCCAACAATGTAAACCAAACAATAACCAGATAACCAAAAAGTCACACTTATATCCCAACAAATTATATTCAAGCAAAAAGATCAAACGACAAGAAAGTTGTGTATTGATATGGAGTGATAAAATTAATTACGATGACAAGCACGCTTATCCTAGTCTGATTACTTTTTAGCCGTGCTAGGAACATCGTGCATTAGTGTCCTGAAAGTAATTAAGCTTGCAATTAGTGCATCTATATCGAGCATTAGCAAGCCGCAGGTGTTGTGCAGAAGCAGCACCCCAACGGCCCAACGCCACTATCACCACCACCGAAAGAGGAGGGTGCGTAGCAGTGTGCAAGAACGGAGGAGTGCAGTTGGGGGAGGGCAGCCGGCGGGGCGCGCGACAACGGCGGAGGACGATCAAGGAGGAGCGGCGGCGCGACGAGGAAGACAAGGCTACTTTCTGTTTCGCCGTCGTCGAGCTGAGGCCTCGCCAACGAACGGGCCGACGTGCCATGCATGTCTCTGAGTTGCTGGACCTGTCTGTCTGTTTGGGCCAGTGAACTGTGTTATGCGTGACGGTTGAAGGCCTGCCGTTGATTCAGTTGTAGCCCATGATTTCCTGAGTAGGTGTCTTCGGCCTCAAGGAGAGAAATTCTGACAAGACGTTCAATGTATGTGTCCGTACATTGACCATGGCTTATGCTTCTACAGTTTTGGGGTCATCGGTGATCGGTGGTCTGATTTTTTTTCATTCAACAGTCACGTTAGTTTATCAAAAACTAGTGTTAAAAATCTGTATCGGTAGCTGCTTGATCAGCTAAGGAGTAGGAATTAATCGATTAATTTAGTATTAACTGAATTAATTAATCAATCGATAATGAATAATTGAATAAAAGTATGGATACTGGGAAGTTGGGAGGTGGGAGGTGGGTCTGATGACAACCGGTCCATGGGTTGATGGGCTTTCAATCTTTCGTTCAAGCTCACACGGATAAAAGAGACGTATGTTGTACCGGAGAAGACCACCTCCCATCTGTTTGTAGGAAAATATCTAAAGCTTAGGGTGTATTTGATTAAGCTATAGATTTTTAAAAAAAAAACTGCTATGAGTTGTGAGCTGTAGAAAAGCTGCTGTGGGCTGTGGAAAAGCTGAAAAACTGTTTAGTTAGAACAGCTGTGAATTTTTGTTTTTATAGCTCCTAATGTTTGGTTACATTATTAATATATAATTTTATATGTAAATTATTGTTGTCATGAAATTTTGTAATGTTTATACTAAAATTATATATTTTTGAATTACACTAAAATGACATATTTTATTAAATTTTTACATAAACCGGTATGTTGTAATGGTATGGTGAGTAATTTTCATTCAAAGTTGAATTGAGAAGCTATGAAAGTTATGATCCCCTAGCTTTCAGTTTATACTACGAAAAAGCTACAGCTTTTGAAAAAACTGATTGACCCTTGAATCTGTTTAATTCAGTTTCTAGCTTCCTGTCCAATAAATTGATTGAAAACGTTGAACCAAATACAACCTTAGAATGCTATATCGATGATAGCCAGCTATCAAGGCCCGCCTCAGAACTAGAGGAAAGGCGGGACCGTGAAATTGTCACCATGAATTCATCACGTGTATTTGTATGTATTGTCGTGAAATATGAAATATGATGTTATCGATTGTGAATTTGTGATGCAGTGAGTTTCTAAGTTGTCTAAAAACATCAAACATCATACTAAAATCTTGACAAATTTATCAATAATTTGTATAACATTATAATAATTTTCTGTAGTTTTTATAGTTTTCAATTTTTTACTGAAAAATTTGACCGGCTGGTTAGACAGCCGGTACCACTCAACCAGCAGTGGTTACTGAGCTTAACCGCTGGATAACCGACCCTAACCAAGTGGTCACCGTTTTCGCCCGGACAAGTTAAATTCAAAATTTGAAAACTGAATTTTGCTTGCTCCGTCCGGGACTACGCGGTAACCAGCCCATATCAAGTTGGTAAACCCTGCTCCAAACTAAAATATACTTTTTAAATTTTAGTTGTGTATGATTTTAAAATTTAATTAAGAACATTTCTTCTTTAAAAATTAGCATGTAATTACTGGACGTTGATACGGTGAATGAACAAAGTGATTTGTAGATATGAAAAGGTCAAATAGAGATAAGCCCAAGCTTCAATCACATCCACTCCGTAGTTGAGTGACAAAAAGAGGAGAAAATTAGGAGAAGAAATGCATACTTGTTTCATTGCCACGATCGATGTAGGAAACGGCAAAATTTAACAAGATGATGGAGACATTTAGCCACAGATTATATCGATCGATCGATCGATTGATACGTACCCACGCACGAACACAAAACGCAGATACAACGAACTGGATGGATCACCATCAAATCAAATGAAACACACGTACGCCTGCAGCCTAATTAACAACCAAACACACCACGCATATGCATGCATGCACCGACGACGACGACGACGACATACGTGCTCGATCTACGCGCGCCCTTCGTTGGCCTTCTTGAACGCGGCCGCCTGCGCCGCCGCGGCGGTGTCGGAGCCGCCGGCCGCCGCCGCCGCGAACGCGTCCCCCACCTGCTCGGTCGTGTACGGGAACCCAGCGCGGGTCATCGAGTTGAGCAGCGCGGCTGCGCCCTCCCGCAGCAGAGCGCCGGCGCCGTCGGCCCTCGTGTTCGACAGCGCGTCCTGGATGGTCACGCCCGTCCCTCCGGCGGCCGCGCCGCCCGCCGAGCCGAAGAAGTGGCCCACCGAGCTCGGCCACCGCCCCAGCGCCGACCATATCTCCATCGGGTGCGATCTCCAGTACCTGCACGCACACGGCGGTCCCATGCATCAGTGACTAACAAAAAATGTATTCTTTCTGATAGGTGCCACGTGGCTTACTCGCATGTCCCGGGGCTGCTGGGATCGACGGGGACGAGGCCGTGGCCGCCGGCTGACGGTGTCGGCGTGCTCCCTCCTCCGTAGGCGCCGCCACCGTGGGACGGCGTCGTCGG
>KE373056.1:0-11449 GCA_000418225.1 Zizania latifolia
TAGCGGTCGGCCTCTCGGCTACGTTATCCTTGCCCGATAGAGGTCGGCCTCTCGGCTACGTTATCTATCCGATAGCGTCCAACCCCTCGACGATGCAACGGTTGACCTTTAAGCCACAAGAGCTCCCGGCCTGCCTCTAGATAAAGCCCGGGGACTCCCCCAAGAAAAACACCAAAGCAAGAACCCCCAGAACTCCTTCCCGCGCTCGGGGACTAGGTCCTGGAGTACACACCGGCTATGCCCGGGGACTCGGACCTAAAGGATCGACGTCCACAAACTCCCAAAAGGCCACAATTTAGACCCTGCGTCCAAATATCCTATTTGCACGCAGGCTCGGGGACTACACCTCACAGGTGCACCTGAGCGGCGCCCCTGAAGACTTCACGGCATCAGCTCATCATCGCTTCCATTCGACCCCGATAAGACGTCCGATCTGCAGCAACGAAGAGCTCAGGGACTGCTGTGGGGGATATACCACCCGGGTAGCCCACAGACCCCATTTCTGGCTATTGGGCCAGGCAGAGGGCCCATCAGGCCCGTCATACCAACCCCGCCTGAGTCAGCCGAAAGCAGCGTGGCGCATTAAATAAGACACGATGCAAAGCGGTCGGAGGCTCTAGGCATGACAGGTGCATAGGGCTGCCGGGCGGCATCAGACCAGGGAGCGGTTGGGGAGTAGGCAGCACGCCGTGTCCCATCAGGGCGTGCTGCGTCCGATCAAGCCGTGCTACGTCCCGTCAGAGCGTGCTGTACGATAGGTTAGACCCAATAGGGGTATAAATAGCCAGGGGTCCCGAGCACGGGATCCCCACGTTGAAACAGCGCCCAAGACATCTCCAAGCAAACCCACGCACACACGCTCACATCTTCTTCGACCAAGAAGGAGAAGAGCAACCCACTGCTTCCTAGAGCCCTAGCTCTTGTAATCCAAAACGTTGTAATCGTCTTCTCGACTAGTGATACACCCCATCAAACTCACAGTGGACGTAGGCTCATTACCCTATCGGGGGGCCGAACCACTCTAAATCCCCCTGTCTCTTGGCCAGTCCTATTCTCACGGGCTTGGTAACCATCGAGGTCTTGAGTGCAGCGCTTCCCTACAATACAAATCACCTCCACGGGCACCCCCCGAGGAGGGCTGCTCGACCACTCGTCGACAGGTACATAGCTTACACTCGCTATTCACCACCGCATTGGTCCTTTAACGCCAAGCCTCTGCTTGTCCTTCACCCTTGCATGGTCCCTCGTAGCCAAGTATCGCTTGTCCTTCATCGTTTTGTCATAGAAAACTACATTGTATCCTAAATATTCAATATGTTCATTTGATTCTCATTAATCAATGATATAAATTACTTTGTGCTTTATAATACTCAAGTTCTTGTCTAGCGTCAATTTTTGCTTGTTTTGTCATGTCCATCATTATATATAACAAGCTTCTATGAACCATCTTCATGATTAATATTTCACTTAATTCTCAACATATAATAAATTAACCTTTTGACCGATGACATCTCTCAGTTTTCTTTTTATCTTATTCTTCTCCATCGTCAATTTCAACGTGTGTTTGTTATATCCATTAATATATTCATAAACACATGACAAACTTCTATAAACCATTTTTATTGTCAATATTTCATTTGTTGATTATGAAATACGAGCAATCAATGTTTGCTTGATGCTAGAACTTAACACATAAACTTATGAATATAGTTAACCCCAACATCCATTGTCATGAATCACCAAAACTCAATATAACTTGAGAACTGAAATCTTTTAATGTACCATCCTTTAGTTCCGAATAGATAATACCAGTTCAAAAACTATGACTTAAAAGCAGAAGGGTTAAGCACTATCATCAAAAAGAAGCGGAACAAAATTTATGGTGCCACGTCACCATTAATTCGCACACACGCATGTCGGATAAAGATAACAAAAATTAATTTTCCCGGAAGACACATTATTGGGCCTTTTTCTCTGAGAAAATGCAAGAGAAATTGCTAATCTACACTCAGAATTGGATTTTCTATAATGGCTAGTTTGGCAGAATGATGTTAGACCCGATCCTGTTGAAATCTTAATTTAATTTTAAATTAGTGTTAAAATCGTTGCATACGGATGCTCAGAAGAAGTGGTCGTTCATACTTGCGACGGAGAGTCCCGCTTAACATCAACATGCATTGAGGACATCTCACTTGTACGCTTGAGCACATTGAGATAGGTCACGTATCTCTTTAGCCAGCAATAACGTCGGCAAAAAATATCAACAACGGCAAATACCATCGATGACGATGATATAGAGATCACCAACGATGGCAAAGCCTAAGCTATCAGTGGCACTGCTATAGGAACAGACGTCATTATCGGGTCAAAATGGCTATTAGTGGTAGGTTCTGAACCGCCACTGACTAGTCAGAACTGCTAGTCGATGGATATCAGTGACGGTTCTGGAACCCCCACTTTTCAGGCCTATCAGTGTTGGTTCTAGCCTCGAACCGACACTGATACTCCGTATCAGTGTCGGTTCTAAAACTGAACTGGTACTGATACTCTGCTATCGGTGTCAGTTTATCTCTAGAACTGACACTGATAGCCGAGTATCAGTGTCAGTTACCCGTTGAACTGACACTGATTTGTATTTTTTTCCTATTTTTTGTATAAACCATGTTGTATTAATTATATATACAAATGCACATATATGCTAAATCCATCTGTATAGCCTACATCAAGAATATTACATAGACAATCTCAAATTAAAATAATATGACATACTAAATTAAAATTAGAGAATCATTTACATAAATTGTTATTACAAATAACCTTGAATGTGACAAATTATTTTTACAAAGACAAGCAACCTTGAATGATAAGTATGTAGTCTATGGTTTCTTGCTACATGAAGGTTTTGATCTCTACGTATCCTTAGCACTTGAGCACAAGGATGCTAGACTATTGTACTCGCCCAATACACAAATAGCATGGTCGTTGAGGAATACACAAAGTTGTTCTTAAAGTGCGGTGATTTCAATAGGCAATAACCGGTCCGTGGATAGTTTGAGAAGATGTACATACAAATAGAAGAAATTAATCATTATAAGCAGGCTCACCTCGGATAAAAAATAGCTATCAGTGTAATTAATATTTCTCGTACCTCAGCATCTTTTACCCTGAGCACCTCGTCTTCTATGAATCCATGCATGAATTCTATAATATAAAATCCACAGAGATTATTACCTGGACCTTGCTTCTGACACGGCAAGTTATGTCAGACTATCCAATCTTTCTGGTATGGGCAGAACCTATTACTCTTCTTGATATATTTTTTGTATACTCTACATGTGTGTGATCTAATGTTAGATTTAATTTATTATGGACCAGAGATAAAAGATTAGTAAGGCAAACATATTTGTCTACCTTTGTAGCAAGTCAATGATGGGTTGGTAACACGTAACACGCTGGTGCATTATCTTGGCTGTCAAGGATGGTGATCTTCCTAATATCCGGTTGAATTATGAGGAGAACCCAGTAAAAGCTACATACATATCATCATAGGTTAAGACATGTTTGGTTCTCATGCAACGTATATGAAAATATTTAGGAATAGACTCTTACCTAAAGTTGTACGGTATAAGTATGTACTGTATTAACTGGAGATCTAGAAGTACTTGCAGCGCATATGCCTCGACATCATCAGGACTCACTTGAATTATTATCGAATTTATTTGTAGTGGGTCCATGAACCCACGTGATGAATGCATTCTGTTCTACATTTATGTATCTTTATCCTACAAAAATGATTAGCACAATAAAATTTCAATACAACGATACTACAAATAACTATGAATTATGTAAATATAACATTTACAGAGTCCAGCAACTAAGAATAGTCACGTCGAGGGCATCTTGTTGGTACAACTGATACGTCTCCTTGAACATGATGTAAAGAATGCCATCGCCATGCAAGAAATCACAATGTTTAAAATAGGTCTCAAACATTTCTCTGCTATCTTTGGATTGCTTTAGATACCAACTGTGGAATTTGCGAGATTGGCAGTTAAGGTCGTGCCACACTTTTGGCTCAACTAATAATTCTTCTAACTTGAATACCTAGCGTGTCAGAGCTTTTTCTACCAATGATTCATCCATGAGTTGCTCTACAGTCAGCCTAGCTTCTTTCAAAAAAAAAATCCGTCTCATTGTCCTTTTTCCTTTTAATATCTGTATTTTAGTTTTATCCTTAAGGTGTTTTTTCTCATTGATGCGCTCGTTATCTCATTTTTGCTTGGTTGCAACTGGTCTAACCATGCTCATAAAAAACTTCTTCGTTGCTTCGAGAATTGACATTGGCTTGTTAGGAACTAGCTTTTTGAAATGCTCCTTCACGACGACAACCACCACGGCATCTGTCTCTGCATCATTTAGATCATAGGGCAACCTCAATGCTATCTTTGTTTTCTTAGGTGTCCTTTCTTGTTGGTAAGAGATCGACTTTGTCTGCAATGTACTTGCAGATTTTGATTTAGACTGTCTTAGTGGTGGAGGTAGAGTTGGATCCCTTTGAGGTGCAGGTAGAATAGGCTTATTTAGAGGTAGCGTTGGCTCTAGAGGTGGAGTTGGATCCCTTTGAGGTGCAAGTGGAGTAGGCTCCATTAGAGGTAGCGTTGGCTCTAGAGGTGGAGTTGGATCCCTTCGAGGTGGAGATGCAGATGGCTCCCTTAGAGGTGGAGGTGGATCCCGTACACGTGGCATAATTCTATGCTGGTCTGAGCTTCCATCAGATGATTCATCTATTTTATCTTCAAAAAGTATAAACTGCTTTTTCCATAGCACAAATCCTCTAACAGTGTCTCTGAGTCTCTTGGAGCCTGTCCTACCAGCATACTCCATATCAATTTTATGGCATGCCATTTTGACTGAGTCAGCATGAACCTTAGCATATCCATTCGGTATTGGTGCATCATTGAAGGTTTCCCCTGCCACACATTGGTTAACCTGCCCCATCGCTATCGTTGTGTTAATATTCATTGTTGGCATGGCAAGTTTGCAGACCTTGCTTTCAGTAATTTCATCCACGGGATACTAATTTATGCCTGTCCCAACAAACCCTATAGATGCACAGCTGCTTCGATGACAATCGGTTGGCACTTGGACACCGTCCTCTCAGTGAATACCATGCTACCGAAGTGCTTCAGCTATTTTGGCATCAATCATTGCCCGTTCTTCCTACATTTGTTGGCGCATCATTGACATCATCTCATCCATTTCCTCTTTTATTCTACTTCGGCTCCTATAGGAGGCCTCATCATCTATGAACCTCTCTTTCCAAGGAATCATTCCTTTGCCCCTGGTGTGTAGTAGATGCTCCTTATTGCCAAGTGCTACCGTTAGTTGGTCTTTCTCTCTATCTACCCTGATAGAGTCTTGGGAAGACTGGGCATAGACATCTGCTATTTTGTGAGATACTTGTTGTACATTATATATCTTGAAATTCAGGCTGTCCTTGGCTAACAAAGTAATACCTCACGCATACAAGAAGTGCTTTGCTCGTGTTATCTAGTTAGACGTTACAGGTACGACGCCACTACGGGCAACTTGTTATTCCATATTTTCCCATTTATCATATTTCGTCACGTACCCACGAGAGCTGGTACGGTGCAGCCATAAGTTCTTCTAAGAGTTAGACTTGTTTGTATTACTCAGTTCCATCGCTTCCTCCGACTTCTTATATTCAATGAATTGAGTCCAGTACGGCTCAACTGTCGGGTAGTCACCCTAATCTAGTGTTCAGCCCTTCAAGTAGTACTCTCTCCATAGCTTTCCCTTGAATGTCCTGAATGCTATCCCCATTACAGATATGGCACGACTTTTGACTCTCTCCATATCGCAATCTTGGGGGAATTGGAATCTGGCCAGTAGTTTGCCCCACAATAAGTGTTTTACATTGCTGGGAACCACCCATATGTTACTTGTAGGGCCTCTCCAAAGTCTAAACATGATTACAACATGGTCTCTCACGAGGCACCCTATGACTATCTTGTACGGTCCTATAATATTTTTTGGTCTTGTAGGCTCGCCAACAGAATTAACCTCTACTATTACAAACCGTCCTTTGGGCATCACACTAGGATCACGTCCACTCCTCTCTTGGCTTACTGCACCTTGATCTATAGGATCAGCAGCATCCTCTGCACCCTGCTCTGCCTTATTTACCGGATCAGCACCCTGCTCTGCCTCATTGACTACATCGGCATCATGCTCTTGTTGTGGATTGTTTATTGTCTCAAGCTCAACGTTTAGCTGGGGTACTAAGTGTGCCAAGTTGATAAAAATATTTGGGTTGTAATCTTCGTCTCTTAGTGGATTTAGATCTAGGTCTGCAGGCTCTTGTTGTCTTGGTGCTTCTACAACGGCGAAGATGGTGTGGTCTTCTATCGGAGCGGGGGTGGGGCGAGCACATGTACGACGGCTTGACTTTTTGGGTGCCATTACTACATGAAAATTCCAAATTCATGAGTACTCATAAGATTAATAAGTATTTAAGAAATTCTTGTAAAATACATGAACTTGTATATGGTATAGGAGATAGCGTTAGTTTAGGGTTAGGGTATAAGTTTATGGTATAGACCTTAGTGATCATTTAGGTTATTATTTGACATAATAAACAAAACATAATCGTATTACATACAATAATATCAAGAAGTCTAAGGAGCATACACTTTATAACAATCCATCAGTACTTACACTTAAAGATATATATATACATCACTTTATATCCATTCCAACAAACACACACAAAGATATACATATACACCACTTTATATCTATTCCAACAAACACACACACAAAACTCCACTGCTGGCTCAATTGTTCCTACTACTGCCTCCCCTTGTTGTCTTCCTATTCATCGACACATGCACACACAAAAAACTCGATACATTGTAGTATAGCATGACATTTCAAGAAGGGAAAAAACATCTAGAGTCTTCAAAAATCCGCCTGTTGCAATTCAGTCAGTACGCTACTGTTCCTTTAGCAATATAGAGTAAAAATCTATGGGCAAACTTAAAACCAGCACAGAGTAAAAATCTGGCAGTAAGAAGATGTTGCAATTCAGTCAGTATGCCACAGTTTGTACAGTTGTTTTGCAACACAACCTAAAATCACTTTCCTGTTCATCGACACATACACACACACATACAGTTTGTAGTTTAGTACTTAGAATGAACCATGGCATTTAAAAGCATGACATTGTTAGAATAGAAACAAGAATGCAAAGAAAACTTAACAGTCATGAACAGAATGCCATGAAACATTAATATTTTCATTGTAAAGATTTTCACTAACATTATTTTGTCAACACTATTACCTCTGCATTAGCTAAAATGGGAGATAGAGGACTATAAAACAGACAAGGTTACATGTTCACTACTCAGAGGACTTTAAAACAGACAGGTTACATACTCATGAGCAAAAAATGATTTTTTGTAGCTCCCAATGGCAGATGCATGCTGAGTAGTACTTGATGCATTTTTTCTGAGATATGGAATGCCAACTATTGATAGTAAGGCTGCAAATGCATAGGGAAGAAAAAATCCCTTGTCAACATAATCCCACCATACAAAAAAATCCTATTTCAGCTAATACTACTGATCACTCGAGGACTGACTCTGAAACAGAATCAGTGCCCCACAATCGACAGTGCAAAATTAAACTTCATTACATGATACCGTAAGTACAAAGCATGCAGCACTACAAGATGGCAGCTCATTCTGACAAAAGTGTAAACAGTAAACCATATTCATAGCATGGACTAGTATGCACTAAATGCATTTATCAACAAACACACCAAGCAAGCAAGCACGGCTGGACTTGGTCTTCTTCTCCGGTGGCGGCCACATGAGAACATTGATACCTAAATCAAAGCGGAGGCGCATAAGTCAAACCTTATCGGTTGGAGGCGGAGGCAGCTGGACGGGCGGTGTTGGTGGTGACCGGAAGGTCAGAGGTGGCCGGGCGGATGGATACGGCGTAGGCGATGGTGAACGAACGGGCAGAGTCGGTGGCGGCCGGAAGGGCAGAGGCAGCCAGACGGTCGGACACGGCGTAGGCGATGGCGAATGGACGGGTGGAGTCAGTGGCGGCTAGGATGGCATTGGCGTAGAAGGCTGGACGGTGGCAGCACTGGCGTAGGAGGAGATGGCGGAGACAGCGACTGTGGAAGGAGACAAGTGTGGATGGGAAAAAAATGGCTAAGTCTCTAGAGCTTATATAGGAACACACATCAGTGTCGATTCGATAGCATAATCGGCACTGATAGTCCCATATTAGTATTGGTTCTATATAGAACCAGCACTAATGTGTCCCTATCAGTGCCGATTCTATATAGAACCGGCACTGATAGTTTTAATAGTGTTGGTTCTGATAGTGCTGTCAGTGCCGGTTCTATTCAGAACCCGGCACTGAAATATATTTTCAAACTTATTATTAATACCTGCTACATTTTTGTTTTAAAATTTATTATTTATTACTAAAAAAGGCTACCTTTGTATTTTAATATGTATTATTTGTTATTAAAAGAGGCTACCTTTGTATTTTAACATTTATTATTTAAGATGCCATGAAAAATTAGGCAATCTGCTATTGTATGACCTGCTAACCTATAGTCCTGTTATGGCCCAGTGGTGAACCTTCAGGAGGTTTTATTCAAAGATACTTGTGTCATCCTACAAGGATAGGGAAATGCATTATTTGCTTACTCATTTTTATTTTATGATTTATGACCTATCACCTATGTCATTCTATCAAGTTCTCATTTATTCCTCTTGTGAATGAGTGAATCACACACATGTAAAAATTATTAAGTGTCTTGTGGACAAGATTATTGTTGACATATCATTTAATCAAGATGGTGGATTGTGCACACTTTGCTTCCTTGACGAGGTGCATTTTCTTCTTCAAATCTACCTGAATATGTATATCATAGGCAGATAGCCTGGTTGAAACGTTCTTTTAGCTTTCCTTGTGCATATAGGTTTAGGATCAAAATTAGATGATTTTGTTGCCTTACTTCAATGAATCCACATTTTATTAGGTTGATACCTTGATCAGTTAGAACCATTTATTCAAGAGGAGCATCATATTGATAAAGGCATGATGTTCCTATGAGAGTCGGATTCTTGGTGCTCATCATGGTATTATATCTACTTATGCATTGAAGACACTGGTTCTATACATTTTTCATGTGTTCAACAATTATTTTACTGGACAACTTGAGGTGATTATTATCTCTAGCCTTTTACAATCCCAATATGAGAAACAATTCTTATTTGCTACCTATGTGTCTTTAGGTATTATACCGTTTCTTAGAATTCTTCAACAACTTTATTGGGAGTGGGAGAGATTTTGTTTGAACTTATGGGGCCCTGTTCATATAAGATACGACTGGTAATATATACTCTGCTTGCTACTTCTTCTAGATCAACATGATTGAAAAATGATTATTTTAATTTTTTTCAATGTTACGTTGTTCAGTGGAGCCCCCACGGTTGGATGGTGGTGATTTGTTGCTGAGCAAGCCTTTCATAGATAATTGCAGTTATGCTTATGCAGTTACGCCTCGCATCCAAGAGAGCCAGGGTCAACAACCATTTGTTTCAAAGCACTTCAATGCTATTGATCCTTTACGGATAAACAATAAAAAGGTAACTATCCATGGGTAGTTAACCTATGTAATGCTTCTCTTATTGAAAATGAGATGAACCAAGCAGAGAGTTCATGTCTGGTGGTTTCAAATATTGCTATACTACAAATGTTATCATTGCATATTTTTGTCAGGTTAAAGATTAATTCTGAAGATCGAACTATTTTTCAGACATGCAAATGTCTATTTAAATATGTGGTCCTTGGTATTGATTGTTTTCTCTTAGAAGTGATATCAGCTGTCTGACAATAAGCATACACACATGATTTGTTTTGATATTTCAATATTGTTTTAAGTTCAACACATTTATTATCTTTTATTTTTACCGTAGTGTTAGCACGGACAAACTACTAATATAGTATACATATAGAGTACTACTCCTATATGGATATCTCATCACACTAATGATTGTAACCAGTATTGTTAGCTACTTCCCCCATCCCAAATTATAGTCATTTCTAGACTTTAGTGCGTTTATTAAGATATAAGGAAAAAAGTTCAAACTACCATTTAACTAGTACTCCAAAAGCAATTAGTACTACATACAACTAGTACTCAACAGGGGTAAAATAGGAAGATTTATGGGAGAAAATTGTAGAAGTTTAGGATAAAATTTTAATGGTAGAAATGATTGTATTTTGAGACAGAGGCAGTATTAATTAGGGCCGGCTGGCAGGGGCAGCCAACAGCCAGAACACGACACCATCAGTCAGTATGCTATCAATCGCGCACATGCGAGAACATGCAGAGCTCCATGGATCAGACGCCATCGATGGTGACCCAGATCTTAATTGAAAAAAGGCAGCCTTTGTCGAGGCCACATCGCATCTACTATCAGCTAGCTAGCGCCGTCGCGCTCCGGCCACCGGCCGTTACTAATTTCGCCTCTACCATCACTACTCTCTTCGCTTCGTTGCATGCTCCGCCCACTCCATGCCGGCCACCGCGGCAGTGGTAGTGACAGGGTGAGGGTGCGGCGTCGCATCCATGTGTGGGGACTGGGGGTCGGGGCCTACCGCTTGTGCTCACCGGTCACGACGTCCATGGCCAGTTGGGTGTGGCTAGCTGTCTCCCATGGATCCAGGAGAGCAGAGGATGGGAATGGCTGCCTTATTCTTGTCCCTGTTCGTTAGAACTCTAAATTTTGATTTTTTTTATTTAAAGATTCATGTCCTAATTAGACAGTAGCAGATAAAAAAATAGAGTATCTTCCTTAAAAATCTATATAAAGGTATAGGGACATCTAAGTTTTAACTCTTTTCACAAGTACCATCCACCACAGCAATATTTACAAAGCTCACCTCCACCGATGACAATTCTGTTGCCATCGGTTGCTTATGGGATAAAACGCAATATGATACCAAGCTTGATACCTTTGGCACTAGCACCAATCGGGGTGCAGCCACAACTTCACTAGCCTCAGACAAATGCACCTCCATTGGGATATCATCAAACAGCTTACTATGGACCTCAACGTTTTCAGATGGTGTTTGAAGGTAATTTGTCCTAGAGGGATCATCAACATCAAGAGAGGGCGGCGATGCCGATACAGCATTACCCGGCATAGCAAGAAGATGACTTTGCCCTCAAGATTGTGGAAGTAACGAGAGATCAATTTGGACTTCAGCCAAAGGAGCAGAGCTTTATATATTAGCATCCGTACCCCGACTAGTTCGATAGGGTGTTGTTACCAAATAGGTACAGAGTTCCTGATTTCTCAAAATTTTCTAGTCAAGACAATACTTCGACGGT
>KE373056.1:11459-46171 GCA_000418225.1 Zizania latifolia
AGCATATCAGTCGTTTCCTCACGCAATGTGGAGAAGCATCAGTCTAAGAAGCATTGAGAGTTAGGTTTTTTCCATTGTCCTTATCAGGATCAACTTTCACTTGGTTTTCATCACTCTCTCCGAATTTAGTCAAGGGATGGGCCGATTTGGAAAAGCAGTTTCATAAGCATTTTTTTCATAGGCATTCAAGAGATTGAATTTGTAAGATCGAAATACACTACCCACGACAACTAGAGAGGGGTGAATGGTTGCAGTACCCCAAACTTGACAACTAAAATAAAATCAAAAAACTAATTCCCAACCAATTTAGGAATTTCTCGAGGATTAAAATTTCCTGAGTAGTTTTCCAGAGTACTCTGGAATTTCCCGAAGACTCTTGAAATTTCTCGAGGACTAAAAACAGTCTGACCAAGCAACGGTAAAACATTCATAACTTTTGATCTGTACCTCAGATTGATCTAAAATTTTAACACAAGAAACTAGACTTCAATACAAAGCATTCCCCAGTAGTTTCACTCAAATCCAATTTCTCAATCAAGAGTTATGATCCTTGGGTGTTGCCATAATGTAAAAACAGAGCAACTCTGACCTAAAAACTAAAACCTTAATTACTCCTAAACTACGAGTAATTAACCAATGAAACTTTTCAGACCTCGCTCTTAATGTCCTAGCAAAGTTTTGGATGAATCAATTTAAATTAAATCACAAGTAAAAGGTAAATCATAGAATAAGCCAAAACGATTTATAAGAAAGAACGTGATACCATACTCCTCGATGCTTGAAGATGAATCTTTGTTGCATAAGAGTATTTACAAGGTGCATCTAAAATACCCCTCACCAAAACCACGTTCACAACCCTTGATGGAAGAGCAAAAGGCTAAACCCCAATTTTTCTCTCTTGATCGTGGCACCTCATATGCTCTCCCCTCTAGTCTATTTATATACTCCTCACGTGGGCCATGGATGCCACTATGAGTCACAAAATTAACAACTTTTGAAGTCCTAATCTAACTAGGAATCCATATCTTTTATAAATCCTTAAATCCTAACTTCCTTTGAATTTGCCTCCTTTCCATATTCCATATGGAAACCTTGTCTCTTTCCATATTCGCACACATCCGCGTATGACATATGGAAACCTTATCTTCATGTGCCGCATCCTCTAGGCCGAGCATCCCGCATGACATCCTTGACTATTCTAAACCTTAGCTTCTCTCCGAGCCTAGCTCTGATCCAGGCATCGACCACAACTCACCCTTAAGCAATGCCTGCGCATGTACAAACCAAGAAACCCTTTCTTTGAGCACAAGTTCTTTCTAACTTGACCCAATCAGTCCAATCAATCATAAACATGATGAATTTATTGAATAAGTAATTTAAAGCATATGATCCAACTCGAACAACAATAATTCGAGTGATCCAAAATCCTGAGTGCTGAATTTCCCGGGTGCTGAATTTTCTCGAGGTCTGAATTCTCTAGTGCTGAATTTCGTGAGTGCTAAGTGCTAAGTGCCCAACAAGAGTGCTCGACAACTCAACCAAAGTGCCCGACCACTCAAACCAATCAAAACCAATTTGTTCATCATCATATCAACATCATGTTAGCATTATGTCCTAGAGGCAACATGGAGATGTTGTACGTGGCATACTATATTTATGAAATAAAGTTATTTTTCCTTGAAATAGATTATCATTATAGATCAATAAATATGTGATTTGATCATAAGACTCATAATGTGACTATTTCTAAATGATCCCTGATCGGATATAGGTTATATGTGGAACATATATGACTGAGATCGGCATATGTATTGATTGATAATCATGTCTCATCGATCATGGGTATGAAGATACCAACTCAATAACATGAACGTATGTCGAAGAACATATGTCGGATAGACCCACTATGAGGCACTATTGCTAAGTGCTAAGCGCCCAACAAGAGTGCTCGACAACTCAACCAAAGTACCCGACCACTCAAACCAATCAAAACCAATTTATTCATCATCATATCAACATCATGTTAGCATTATGTCCTAGAGGCAACATAGAGATGTTGTACGTGGTATACTATATTTATGAAATAAAGTTATTTTTCCTTGAAATAGATTATCATTACGGATCAATAAATATGTGATTTGATCATGAGACTCATAATGTGACTATTTCTAAATGATTCCAGATCGAATATAGGTTATATGTGGAACATATATGACTGAGATCGGCATATGTATTGATTGATGATCATGTCTCATGGATCATGGGTATGAAGATGCTAACTCAATAACATGGACATATGTCGGAGAACATATGTCGGATAGACCCAATATGAGGCACTTTTGAGATTCCGCATGTCATCAGTTGGTCTCAGTAGTGTTTATGTAAAATCCTTAGACATGAGATCATAATGGTTCCCAACATGCATAGTAGTTTACTGTGGGACTGCTAAATGCTATTCCATAATTAGGTAGTTATAAAAGTAGTCATCGGATCTGCTATGAAATATATAGTGGGATGTGAGTGATCAAGATGGAATTTGCCTCTCCTTTTTAGGAGAGATATCTCTAGGCCCCTCGATGTAATTGATTATGAAAGTGCATGGCCATGCCGATGTGATTATGGAGTCAATCACAGGTTGTAATCCAATACGGAGATCGAGAGAGGATCAAGCTATTGATAGGATGGCACAAATCTTACATTGTGCTCAATCGATATCGTGAGGCAAAGGGACATGTACATATGGAACATTACAAGGTTCAGCCGATATGATCTTTACATATACTTGGGTTAATATGTTTTACTAGAGGCCGCTGTTAACGGAGTATGAAAAGGAGTTTCCATGTGTTAACCAAGCTATATGTGAACTTACAGGGTCACACACTTAATGGGTTAGAACATTGGATTTAAATTGGGCTCAATTTGGATAGAGATCCAAATGGTTTGGATAGAGATCCGGGCAGATCAGATGGGGATCTGAGTAGAGTCCTAATTGGGCATGGTATGGCCCAAACTAGGACGTCTATATATATGAAGGTGCAAGGCGTAGGGAAGCAGAGCTTTTGCCTCGCATGTTGATGCTATCATCATGCTAAGTTGTTAGCCACTGAGAGCAAACCGTAGCCGCCACCTCTCGAGAGCCATACCATCTCACCGACCGATCGGGTGCTAGTACACCATCGGTGAGCGTTTCCACCCTAGATATGTGGATACTAGTAGAGGCGTTATTGTTCTACTTTGCATCGGCATTGGCATCGGCATCCAAAGTGAAAGTAGCTCCCATCGGTGTAGAAATTGGCTTACAATTTTTCATATCAAAACAGCAAAGAAGATCCTTGGTGTACTTACTCTGATGAATAAAAGTGTCATCTTTTGTTTGCTTGATTTGTAGTTCTAAAAAGTATGTCAACTCGCCCATCATACTCATGTCAAACTCTCTACACAGTCTCAAAAAACTTGGAAACCAAGGAGTAGGATGAACAACCAAAGATAATATTATCCACATAAATTTGAACGAAAAGTTGATCATTTCTTTGCTTGAAAAGAAACAAAGTTTTATCTACTTTTCCCATAGCAAAATATTTTTCAAGCAGAAAATTTTTCAACCTATCATACCATGCTCTTGGGGCTTGTTTCAAACCATAAAAAGCTTTAGACAACTTGAAAACATGATTCGAGAAATTTGGATTTTCAAAACTAGGTGGTTATTTAACATAAACTTTCTCATTAATAAAACCATTGAGAAAAGCACTTTTAATATCCATTTGATACAATCTAAAACCTTTAGATGCAGCAAAGGCTAAAAAAGTCTAATGGCTTCAATTCAAGCAACATGAGCAAATATTTCATCAAAATATAAACCTTCCACCTGAGTAAATCCTTGAGCAACAAGCCTAGCTTTGTTTCTAACAATTAAACCATCCCCATTATGTTTATTTCAAAAAACCCATTTAGTTCCAATAATGTTATGTCCTTGAGGAGGTTCAACTAAATTCCAGACTTTATTGCGTTCAAAATTTTCAAGTTTTTCATGCATGGCATTGATCCAAGATTTATCAGTTAAAGCATGAGAAATATCTTTGGGTTCAAAAGAAGCTACAAAAGCTGAATGAGCATGAGAGTCAGGAGAAGCAAACCTTGAGTGACACGCTCATATAGTTTACCAATTATTTGTTCAGGAGGATGTTGACGTGAAATGTGCAAAGTGTTAGCATTATGCCATAGAAGTAACATGGAGATATTGTACGTGGCATACTATATTTATGAAATAAAGTTATTGTTCCTTGAAATAGAATGTTATTATGAATCAACAAGTACGTAACTTGCTCATGAGACTCGTAATGTGACTATTTCTAAATGATCCCTGATCGGTTTTAAGTCATATATGGAACAGATATGACTGAGATCGACATGTGTACTAAGTGATGATCATGTCTCATGGATCATGGGTATGGAGATATCAAATCAATAACATGGACATTTGTTGGCTAGACCTACTATGAGACACTGTTGAGATTCTATGTGTCATCAGTTGGTGTCAGTAGTGTTTATGTAAAGTCCTTAGACTTGAGATCATAATGGTTCATAACATATAGTAGCTTACTTTGAGTCTACCAAATGCTACTTCGTAACTGGGTAGTTATAAAAGTAGTTCTGGGGTATGCTATGAAACATATAGTGGGATATGAGTGATCAAGATGAAATTTGCCCCTCTTTACGAGAGAGATATCTCTGGGCTCCTCGATGCAATGGATTATAGAAGTGCATAGCCATGCCGACGTGATTAAGGAGTTAATCATAGGTTATAATCTAATACGGATATCATGAGACGATCGAGCTATTGATAGGATGGCACAAATCTTACCTTGAGCTCGATTAATATCATGAGGCAAAGGGACATGTACAAATGAAACATTACAATATTCAGTCGATATGATCTTTACATATACTTAGATTAATATGCTTTACTAGAAGCCACTATTAATGGAGTATTGAAAAGGAGTTTCCATATATTAACCAAGTTATACGTGAACCTACAAGGTCATATACTTAATGGGTTAGAACATTGAATTCGAATAGGATTCAAATTGGGCTCAATATAGATAGAGATCCAAATGGTTTAGATAGAGATCTGAACAGATCAGATAGGGATCCGAGTAGAGTCCTGGTTAGGCCCGAGAGGGCCCAAGCTAGGACCTCTATATATATGAGGGCGAGGTTCTCATGGAATGTATGTTTTTGTGTGCTAATCTATTAGCCACCACGAAACCCTAGCTGTCGCTTTCCTGAGCTCTACCATCTTGCTGACCGCCCGAGTGCTAGTACACCATTGGCTAGCATTCCCACCCTGGATGTGTGGATGCTAGTAGAGGCATTGCTATTCTACTTTGCCTATCGGCATTGGCATCGCTGATTAGATCAGTGTTGTTATCGGCTCCCAGGAGATCAGTCGAGGAACCCTATTTGGGCAAAGGCTTCTCGAGGACGTCATCGGCTACTTCTCGAGGACTCTGTTTGGCTTCCCGAGGACGTTCATCAGCTTCTCGACCACATCGGCACACTCGAGTTGGATCGGCTCGCTACTCTAACTCTCCTTTCGCTGCACTGCGTGCATGAGGTAATGATCTATGGCCTCTCTCTAGCATGGACTCCTAGTGTGCGTGGTAGTAAAAGTTTTATTTTTGGCTATGTTGCAACCGCGTTCCCCAACACAAAGGCGCAAAAACATCTTGCGAAGTGTCTTATACAACATCTTCAAGGGACGAAGTGATCTCTTGTGGAACATTCGAAGTTGTAGAAACTTTATCTCCTTATGGTCGGTTTTGCTCCCTGACTGCCTCTAAATTCTTGTCGGACATGACCCGCACGTTGGTCTGGCCGCTAGCCACATCGTCGTTTTCATCATCACTTTCTTCAACAAAATTGCTTTCATTCTCCCCCTGAATCTGTCCACCTGTACCTATAACATCGGGTCTATTATCAGGACTAGCCTCATCAAAAGTAACTTTACAAGTCTCCACAATCTTATTAGTTTCTAACACAAGTATACGGTAGCCACAAGTATGAGCGAGATAACCAAGAAAAATGCCATCTTGAGATCTTGCTTCAAATTTATCCAAATTTCTAGATTTCAACACAAAACATTTGCACCCAAAAACTTTCAAGTGAGAAACATTAGGTCTATGGCCAAAACAAAGCTCATAAGAAGTTTTGCGCAACTTTGATCATAAGAAAACTCTGTTTAAAATATAGCAAGCTACAGAAATTACTTTAGCCCAAAACTTCCTAGGAGTGTGATGCTCATCAAGCATAGTCCTAACCATCTCAACCAAAGTTATATTCTTTCTTTCAATAACACCATTCCGTTGTGGAACTCTTGGTGAGGAAAACTGATGTTCAATGCCTTTATTGGCACAAAAGTACTTAAAAGATGAATTCTTAAATTCAGTACTATTATCGCTTCTAATTGCTCTAAGTGCTCTAGGAAGTTCAACAGATAATCTAATAACCAAGTTTCGAAAAAGACTAAAAGCTTCATCCTTAGATACCATAAAGAAAACCTAAGAGTATCTATAGAAATCATTAATAATGACAAGAACATATCACTTTCCCCCAATAGATTGAATTCTAGCAGGTCCAACAGTATCCATGTGTAAAAGTTGACCAGATGCATTTGTCATAACCATGGTAATGGAAGAATGTGAGCTAGAAACTATTTTGGTATGATGACAAGAAGAGCAAACCAAATCATCAACACCTTTAAGTTTTGGTAAGTCACGAATAAGATCCAAACCACTAACATGAGTAAGATGATCAAAACTAACATGGCCAAGTCTACAGTGCCAGAAGAATAAATCTTTAGAATCATTAGCAACTAGACATTTAATCTTAGAAGATGAAGGTGAATCAAAAGCAGCTTTAAAAACTCTTCGAAAACATGAAATTTCAAACACAAGATCACTAGAGGCATCAAGAACTTTACAACCAGATTTTTAAAACATACCTCAAGATCATTATCAATCATTTGAGATAGGAAAAGCAAGTTATAGTTCAGATTATCAACAAGAGCTACATCTTTGAACATATACTTGTCACTTACCTTGACTGTACCTTTAGCAATGACCGCGCTAGTAGAGGCATCCCCAAAAGTCACTGATTTAGACTGGGACGCACGTGTGACGGAGGAGAACCAATTTTTGTCATCGAACATGTGGTGTGAGCATCTAGAGTCTACTAGCCATATGTTCTCCTTCCTCGTTCTCGAGGCCTACATAAGAGAAGATGTCAAGGTCTCAGTACTAGGGTTAGATAAAAGAAATTTAGAAATGCAGTACTGAGACACCTGACCCAAAACACGAGCAGGCAAAAATCCACGAGCAAAACCAGTGTCACTTTTACCTCTTACCAAAACAGGACGCTGTCAGTCAAACCATCGATTAACCCGTGGTTCAACCAGCGCAAGAGGTCGGCCTGTCCACCTCAAATGCTGTGGCCCGACTGCTCTACTAGATTCCACAAATGACCATTGCTACTTATGTTTAGCAAAAGATTTTTCCTGTTCTTTTTCTATTGTCTTGCAAGTCTAAAACATAACCGAACCAAATGTCCATCTTTTCCACAATGCATACAATTATACTTCACCGATTTAGTTGTTTTAGATGTAGAAGCAATTGCACATGATGTTGCTAAGTTTGGCAACGTTCCAGCAGATTTAAAAACAGTTTTCTTTAGTTCAGGTTTAACCGCAATCTTACCTCCTTAAAGAGCTTTAATTGCAGTAGGTTGATGAGAAGTAAAATAAGCATGAGCATCAACACCTAGCCCCCTATGATTTGTGCTTATTTTAGATGTCTCTAATATAGTATTGAGGTTCTTTTTACCAGTTAAAAAGCGTTGCAAGGATCTTTGTAAATAATCAACGTCTTTTATCAAAGCAACATAATTATTACAAATATCAACAACACCTTTTTGTTTTTGACAATTTGACCAAGACAACACCTCATGAGTATGTAAATCATTTTGTAAAAGTTCAACTCTACCATATTATCTTTCAGGTTCAAATTAAGCAATGAACAATTTGAACAAAAAGTTGAATCATGTTTCACAATGGTTGAGCTCTTCATGTTCTTAAGTTGTTTGAATTTGCTATAGTATAAAGCATTTATCAAAGAACTAGCATATAAAATAACTTTCATTTTTTTAGATAGTTCTTGGTAACAAATAGTTCATCAACAACTCGAGAAAGCATGGTAGTACTAATAGCAAAACAAGATTCATTCTTGACAATTTTATCGTTGAGCTTATGAAGAGTAGAAGCATAAACATCCCTTAAAGCAATAATTTTATATTGTAAAGCATCACATGATTTAAATGAATCATCATCAGGAATAAAAGACTTGAGCCTATCAATTTCATAATTAAGTGATTCAACAATAAATTCATATTTCTTAGCTTTCTTATTGCATTTTCTCAATTTATTATCCAGACGAACAATAGCACGAACTAAATCATCATAAGTGGGTTTTACCTCATTTTCATCGCTAAAGAGTTCATCCTCATTAGAGCTTACCATGTCACGTGCCATAAGACATATTCTAGTGAGATCATTCTTTTTGCCTTTACATTTATCTTCACTTTCATCGCTCATTGAGTCCACATCACTCATATCAACTTGATCGAGGTTGACAAGGACTCGATGCACCATCTTTTTATAGTTGCGGTTCTTCATCTTTATCTCTTTGGATGGGCACTTACTATCCTCCTTATCTTTTTTTAAAGATTTCTTGAGCTTAGGACAGTTGACATAAATATGGTTTGCCTCACCATATTCAAAGAACCGAATAGGACCATTAAAGCATCTTCTTCTATTTTTTACATTGTTCGAGGCTTTAGTGACTTTTGTGAAAAGCAAAGCCAAGTCCTCCTCAACAAATTGCTCAAATTGTTCATCAGACAAGGCATTTAAAGCCGATAAAGAAATGCTCGAAGATGATACAAAAGAAGAATATTCATTAGAAGGTGAAGAAACCAATGACATTGATATAGGAGAAATCTTGCGTGAAAATATATTCAATTCATGAGTTTTTGATTTCGAATAAAGAGTATCCAAAGTAAGAGTAGTTATATCCACCGACTCTTGAATTAAAGTAACTTTCATCTCCCAAACTGACATATCAAGCCCACTAAGTAAATGACTAGCAATTTCAGAATCAGAATAATTAGTAGCATAAGAAGAATCAACTGAAGGAAGATTGCTAAGAATTTTGTTAAAGCGAGCAAAATATTCATCCAACGTCTCACTGGGTTTCATCTTAAATTTCATGTACTCCTTTTTGTACACATCTTTGCGGACTTCCTTGATTGTGGAAGAGCCTTGATGATAGGCACAAAGAGCATTTCACATCTCATGCGCAGAAGAAAAATAAGAAATACAATCAAAATCAAAACGCTCAACACCATTGATAATCAAGTTCCGAGCTTTGTAATTTGCTTCAAACACAGCCTTATTTGTGTCATTAACTTAATTATCACTAGGTGGATCATATGGTTTCAAAACCTTTTCCCAAATATCAAAACCCTGTGACATGATATAAGCCTCCATCTTTATTTTTCAAAACAGAAAATTAATTCCATCAAAAATATAAGGCTTAGTTGAAAACCTCTCAGATACCATGGTAATTGTTTAGATAGGTTAAGATCAAAACAAAAATAGGAAACAAGTTCTGATACTAATTGTAAGATGGAAATACACTAACTACAGCAACCAGAGGGGGGTAAATGGTTGCAGTACCCCAAACTTGACAACTAAAATAAAATCAGAAAACTAATTTCTAACCAATTCAGGAATTTTCTGAGGACTGAAATTTCCCGAGTAGTTTTGCCGAGGACTCTAGAATTTCCCGAGGACTATTGAAATTTCTCGAGGACTGAAAACAGCCTGACCAAGTAACGGTAAAATATGCATAACTTTTAATCCATAACTCGGATTGATCTGAAATTTTAATACAAAAAACTAGACTTCAATACAAAGAATTTTAGAGTGGTTTCACTCAAATCCTTCCCAATCAAAAGTTGTCGTAACGTAAAAACAGAGCAACTCTAATACAAAAACTAAAACCTTAATTACTCCTAAAATATGAGATATTAATCAATGAAACTTTTCAAATCTCTCTCTTAATGTCCTAGCAAGGTTTTGGATGAATTAATTCGAATTAAATCGCAAGTAAAAGCAAAATCACAGAATAAACCAAAACGATACAAATCGATGAACATTAAAAAGAAAGAACACGATACCACACTCCTCGATGTATGAAGATTAATCTTTATTGCATAAGAGTGTTTACAAGGTGCATCAAAAGTACCCCTCACCAAAACCACATTTACAACCCTAGATGGAAGAGCAAAAGGCTAAACCCCAAATTTTCTCTCTTGATCGTGGCACCTCTTATGCTCTCCCCTCTAGTCTATTTATAAACCCCTCACGTCGGCCATGGCTGCCACCATGAGCCACGAAATTAACAACTTTTGGAGTCCTAATCCAACTATAAATCCAAATCTTTTACGAATCCTCAAATCCTAACTTCCTCTGAATTTGCCTCCTTTCCATATTCCATATGGAAACCTTCTCTCTTTCCATATTCCCACACATCCCACGTATGATATTTGGAAACCTCATCTTCACATGCCGCATCCTCTAGCTCGAATGTCCCGCATGACATTCTTAACCGTTCTGAACCTCAGCTCCTCCCTGAGCCTAGCTCTGATCCTGTCATCGACTACGACTCGGCCTCAAGCAATGCCTGCACATGAACAAACCAAGAAATCATTTCTTCGAGCACAAGTGCTTTCCCACTTGACTCAATTAGTCCAATCAATCATAAATATGGTGAATTTATTAAACAAACAATTTAAAGCATATGATCCAACTCGAACAACAACAATTTGAGTGATCCAAAATCCCGAGTGCTGAATTTTCTAGGTGCTGAATTTTCTCAAGGGCTGAATTCCTGAGTGCTAAATTTTCTCAATTGCTGAATTTCCCGAGTGCTAAGTGCTGAGTGCTCGATAAGAGTGCTCGACAACTCAACCAAAGTGCCCGACCACTCAAACCAATCAAAACCAATTTGTTCATCATCATATTAACATCAAATCAATTTGTTCATCACATATCAAAGGTCATACACATGATCTCACAATATTAACAGATTTGACGACCGTAAAGCAACGTCTAGATGAGTCGGTTCCAGAATTTATTTAGTGGTTTCGTGACGTAAGGAACCAATACTATAGCCTTAACCTGACTGACGCTCAGTTGGCCGAATTAGCTTTTGAAGGCCTTCTGTCACTGATTAGGGAGAGGTTTTTCTCCCAAGAATTTGATAGTCTGGCACACCTTGTACAAACAATATCGACACATGAAAGTCGATTTCAGGAGGTACACAAAGAGAAGATGCAGAAACGAGTGACACAAGTGCGGTTTTACTCATCGGAATCATAGCAAGAAGACTCTGATAGAGAAACCGGCCTAGTAGAGTGGGCCAGATTGAAAAAAATGGTAACCTATCCATGGGTGAAGGCTACCAAAAAAACAGAAGTATGATTTTGATATTAACAAGGCAGATAAGATCTTCGATTTATTATTGAAGGAGAAGCAGATTAGCTCCCGCCAAATCATGTGATTCCGTCATCCAAAGAGTTAAAGAATAGGAAGTATTGTAAGTGGCATAATACAGGCTCCCACAATACAAACAAGTGTAAAGTTTATTGTCAGCAGATCCAAATAGCCGTTGAGCAGGGAATGATAAAGTTTGATGAATCAAAGAAGCCAATTAAGATAGATGGGAATCATTTTCCAGTAAATATGGTGCATGTCAGCTCATCGCGTTCTCATGTAGAAGAAAGCCAAACTCTAAGACGCCATGTCAAGATTCATCAGCCATGCCATATCAGCACCAGAATGAAGTAGACCCACACTGGGAGTGCTCTTTCTTTTGTTTTTGTTAGGAAAATAATATGAGGCTTCCATCTATTGAAGATTGCCTAGAATGCAGCGATAAGATTTGCCATGATGATGATAATTCTTGCGATCATCGTCTTGAGGAGCGGATTCCCATAAAAGATCAATTGGAGTCACCTAAAGAAGAGTCAGAAGAAATTATTGATCATCGGTGAGTTCTAAATAAGGATAGATGGCAAGGCAGTTGAAATCCTATTCAGAAGCCTCGATGGTGCCCAGAAGGGTTGACGCAGAGCCAGAAGAGAAGGCTCTAACGATAGCAGCATCAGGAGCAATTATTAGAGGAGTATGAAGAGTATCGGCAAGATAGACGCCGGGTCAGGAAGGAGTGGCGTCCAAAGAAGAAAGCCCATAAGGAAGAACAGCCGATGGATGTGAATATGGTGTTCATTTTACCGGCAGAATATAAAGCGCCACCCTCGGATAGTGAGGATGATGAAGAATCAGCTGCTCAATTACTTTTGCAACCACAATCAGCAGTCTTTTGGAAGCCAGAAGACGATGAACATCGGTATTTGAGGCCCTTGTATATTAAGGGGCATGTTGATGGAAAGCCGATGGCAAATATGCTAGTCGATGGAGAGGCAGCTGTTAATTTGATGCCATATTCCACATTTCACAAGCTAGGAAAGACAAATGAAGATTTAATGAAGATCAATATGGTGTTGAAAGACATTGGCGGTAATTCTTCAGACGCCAAGGGAGCTCTGAACGTTGAACTTACAGTCAGAAGTAAAACACTACCGACCACATTTTTTGTGATAGATGGAAAGGGTTCATACAGCCTCTTACTTGGGAGGGACTGAATTCATGCCCATTGTTGTGTGCCTTCTACCATGCACCAAAGTCTAATGCAGTGGCAGGGTGATCAGGATAAGGTCATTCAAACCGATAGATCGGTTACCGTACCAACAACCGATTCACCTGATTTCGAGAAAATGGATTGCCTTTCCGAACACTTTTGGGAAGGGGATTTTTTAAGGGTGTCGGATCTTGATCTCCAGCCAATAAACGAGATGATACTAGACCAAGATCCATGACTTGAGAAATAGATGATGAAGAAGGAAAGCAGGGAAAAGGGTTTACTTTAGCCGATGAATTGAAAGAAGTGGACATCGAACAAGGAGATTGGCTAAGGCCGACATATATTAGCGCCAAATTACCTTCTTCTACAAAAGAAAAATTAATTGCTTTATTAAAAGAGTTTTGGGATTATTTTGCGTGGGAATATCATGAGATGCCTGATCTCAGCTGATCGATTATAGAACATCGGCTCCCTATAAAATCAAGGTTTTGACCTGTAAAGCAGAGTTAGAGGAGGTTGAAGCCAAAAATTTATCTTGATATAAAGGCTGAAATTATAAGACTTTATAATGCAAACTTCATAAGGCCATGCCGATACGTCGAATGGGTATCAAATATAGTTTCGGTGTGGAAGAAAAATGTGCAATTAAGGATATGCGTTGACTTCAGAGATATGAATAAAGCTACACCAAAGGATGAATACCCAGTGCTGATCGCAGATTTGCTAGCTAATGCGGCGTCAGGGCACAAGATCATCAGTTTCATGGACGAAAATGCCAGATATAACCAAATATTCATGGCAGAACAAGATATTCCAAAGACTGCCTTTTGGTGCCCTGGTGCCATCAGCTTATTTGAATGAGTAGTCATGACTTTCAAGCAAAGAAATGCTAGAGCAACATATTATAGAGCAATGAATTATATATTCCATGACCTTATCGGCTCATTAGTGGAGATTTACATCAATGATGTGGTGATAAAGTCGCAAGATGATGAGGGACATTTAGCCGATTTAAGTAAAGTTTTGAGAGGGCACAGAAATATGGTCTTCGCATGAATCCAAAGAAGTGTGCTTTCGGTGTATCAGCAGAAAAATTTCTAGGTTTTATGGTCCATGAAAGGGATATTGACATAAGCCAGGATATCATTCAAGCTATCAGGAAGACGATACCACCTGAAAATAAAACTGTGTTGCAATCCCTGATTGGCTAGATTAGTTTTGTTCGGCGATTCATTGCAAATCTGTTCGGCCGATTGGAACCATTCACGCCTTTGCTAAGGATAAAAGAAGGTCAGAAATTCATCTGGACCGATAAACATCAGAAAGCATTTGATGAAATCAAGGAATATCTAAGTTCTCCTCCAGTTCTAATTCCACCTCAGTCTAGTAGGCCGTTTAAGTTATATTTATCAGTCGATGATGTGAGCATCAAATCAGTGTTGATTCAGGAATTAGATGAAAAAGAGTGCATCGTGTTTTATCCGAGCCGACGCCTTTTGGACGCCAAAACAAGGTACCCCACAGTTGAGAAGCTAGGCCTATGTCTTTATTTTTCATGTACCAAGTTGAGGCATTACATGCTATCGATACAATGCACGGTTGTATACAAATCCGATGTCATCAAGTACATGTTATCGGCTCTAGCTTTAAAGGGGAGGATTGGCAAATGGGTATTTGCATTGTCAGAGTTTGACCTACAATACAAATTAGCCAAGGCAGTCAAAGGTCAGGCCATCACCGATTTCATCATTTAGCATAGAGACTGAATAACAGACTATGTGAAGTCGATACCATGGACAAACTTGTTGAGGCAGAGATAGCCGATGTCGATGCTAAAGATTGGAGGGCCAAAATAATAAGTTATCTATGGGATCCATCCCAAGCGGCCCTAAGGAAGCTCCATTATAGAGCACTGAAGTATGTATTGCTAGATAAAGAGTTATACTATCGGACGATTGATTGGGTACTATTGAAATGCCTAAACCTAGAAGAAGCAAAAGTCATGATATGTGAAGTACATGAAGGAATTTGTGGAACCCATCGATCGACCCATAAAATGAAATGGTTACTATGGCGAATGGGTTACTTTTGGCCAACAATGCTCGAGGACCGTTTTAAGTATTATAAAGGATGCCATGACTGTCAGAAGTTTGAAAACATACAACAAGCTCCTACATCAGAAATGAACTCGATCATCAATCCATGGCCATTCAGAGGATGGGGAATAGACATGATCAGCCAGATATACCCGTCATCAAGTAAAGGACATAAATTCATATTGGCTACAATCGATTATTTCACCAAATGGGTGGAGGCGATACTATTGAATAAAGTCACGTCCCATGAGGCTATAGAGTTTGTCAAAGAGCATATTATTTTCAGATTTGAGATTTCTCAAACAATTACCATAGATCAAGGCTCGGAGTTTATGTTAGAAGAGTTCTAGAAATTTACAATTGGCATGGGAATCAAGTTACTGAATTCATCGCCTTATTATGCTCAAGCCAACGGCCAAGCAAAAGCCTCAACCAAAAGTCTGATAAAGTTTATTATGCGCAAGCTTGCAGAACAACCCAAGGAATGGCATACTACGTTAGCCAATGCACTATGGGCATATCGGATGGCTTGCCATGGTTCAACTCAAGTGCCACCTTACCAACTTGTTTATGGACACAAAGCCGTGCTACCGTGAGAAACAAACATCGGCTCTAGGCATCTCGCTCTTCAGAATGAGCTAACGGCCGATGACTACTACAGATTGATGACCAATGAATTAGAAGATTTGGCACAAAATTGGCTTCGTGCGCTTTGAAAAGTAGAGGAGAACAAGGTAAGGGTGGCACAGCATTATAATAAGAAAGTATTGGTCAAATCATTTGAAGAAAATGACTTAGTCTAGAAACTCGTGCTACCGAACGGGGCTAAGGACAATCGGTTCGGCAAATGGTCTCCTAATTGGGAAGGTCCCTATCGGATAAGCCGAGTCATGCCAGGCAACGTCTATGTATTAAAGACATTAGAAGGGGAAGAGTTTGTGAAGGCACTCATTGTCAAATATTTGAAGAAATATCACCCGAGTGTCTAGATCGAAACCTAATCGGACAGAAAAAGCAGTAACCAAATAGCCGATACAAAGAGTATCACCTTTAGAACAAAATAAGATAAACAATCGCAGCATCAAGAAAATAGCCGATATCGAGAATATCGCCTTAAGAAATTATGAAATAAAGACAGTTCAAAGTATTATTTCAAGTTACAGCACAAATAAAGTAGATTGTTCAAGGGGTATTATCGCCATCGGTCACACCAAGAAAATCGGTCAAAGCGGCAACAACCCAATCACGAACTTCGCTGATGGCGGCCAGCTCCTTGAGGACTTCTTTGTCGCTCCCATGGACCATCTTGGACTGTTGATGGCGATGATGTCCAGACGTAAAAGGAGGTCAGCCTCCTCGGAGCAGAGTTGTGTAATCTGATTTTCGATCTTAGCAGATCGGACGATCAGAGTGTCAAGATTGACTTTCTTAGCTAAGATGACTTCTTGATCGGCTGAGCCATGCTGCTTCCTCGTCCTATGCTCATCACGGTCAGCCAGTTGTTGCTAAAGGCGCTGATAGTGTGGCCAGAAGACTTCAAAGTGCGATACTAGGGATAAGTCTTCCACTAGGCCCACGGGGAGCCGATCCACTATAGCAGCCAGCCTCACCTTAATCGGCCCCAAGTCAGTCACGAGTGTACCAATTGGCTCCTGAACGTGTTGTAGAACGTCGATCAAAGTCGCATGGACGTCATCATGAATCGGCTTGACTTCGGCACCGTCAGACTAAATAGCCAGAACATCTCCAACCAGTTCCCTAATGTTGAAAGGGAACATCTCGGAGAAAGACTGCACAAAAAAAGAGTCATGAGTAAACAACGAAAGGCACACGGCAGGAAATAAGGAACACTAAACGATGGAATCCCAACAAGTCTAGCATCGGCCATCCGCGTGACGGTTTGATCAGGACCAATTGCAGGGGCCTCTACATTGGCAGCAACAGGGAGAGATTCTGACTCAGTAGCCGAATCAACCACTTGAGCAGAAGTCACCGACTCAGGATGAGAAATGGCCGTCGGTTCCCTGATCAACTGAGTAGACGCACCCACGATAGGGCCTGCAACATGAGGGCGATCACCCGTGGATGGGTCAACAATAGCAACCTGTTCTAGAAGAAGGTCAGTAATAAAAGAAAAAAGAGAGTCAAGCAGCGACGCTAAGTTACTTACAGGAGTCGATGACCCAGTTAAAACATCGGCTGACACGACGACGGGAGATCTTGTCGATGATGGGTCACGAACAATCGTCTTCTTCGGCCGAGGAGGGATGACAGCGGCCTTCTTCTGCGGTGGGCTAGCATCCCCCGCTCCATTGGATGCCCCACGTCTTTTCGATCCTTTACAAGGAGGCAGCATGGTGGTCGATGGGGCAGCATTCAGAAGGGCTGTCAGAGTTCATGTGTCGCACCCCAAATTGAGGTTGTTTGACGGAGGGGCATAACTGATTGACTTCCCACTCAGCTTCACGTCGGCACGGCGGCGCGGGTGTCCTAAAAAAGAAGATACAACGCTTCAGTACTCCTGATGCGGTCAATGACATAAAATCCGACGCTAAGAAAGGATGATACCTCTTCATCGGCTCCCAGAAAACTAGTATCAAAGCGGGAGCGAATAACAGACGTGGCTAGGTTGAAAAGGTTGAAAAGGAAGCAGAAGCATCGGTGTAGGGGACTAAATTCTCCAATCACCAAAAGACAGGCCGGCAAGCAAATTCTTAACATATCGATGTTCGAACGGCTATATACTACACCTGGCTCTAATCTTGCCAAAGAAGAAGAGGTCCATCGATAGCTAGCCAAGCCCAAACTGATAGGAATACACCATCGAATGATAGAACTCATATTACAGATCCGATTGTCCTTGGGAGAGGCCGATAGGAAGAAGACTAGGGTGAATAGCAGCAAAGAAATTGACGGTTGATGTACTATCGGCCCAATCTTTGACGGCCAAATGTGACCCAGGTCTTCGAAGTCATCGGTGTAGAACAATCTAAAGTATTCACCCACTCTGTCGGCTGACAATGGAGAGCCTTGGAGGATGGAGATCACTTCTCCGAAGGAAGTGCATCGGCGGGACCAAGGGACCTTATTCTCATGATAATCACTAAGAAAGCTGAGGCTGAGCAAAGGAGGGTTGCTGATGGCCTCGCACGTGTATAGGTTCAAGAACATCTGCATAAACCACCAAGGGCCACTGATTTGGTCAATGGGTGTACCGCACAAGAGCCTTTCTGTGATATGATGCTTCATAAGGAAGGTGGACCCAAGGAGTATACGGCCGATCAAAAACTTATTGTGATCGGCCAAGCATTCGGCCAAGTATTGGTAGTCTTTAGAAGGCCTGCAAGATGAATCACATAAAAAGAAATGCGCTAGCCACATGTTGAGGAAAGCAGAATGTTCCTGTGGGCTGATGGTGTCGGTCTTCTTGTTGTGATGCTCAATATATCTTCGCCAATTGCTGAAACTATTGGCTTGAAGGCGATGCGAGGTCTTAACTCAAAAATCCATGTTGTGGTCGGTTGCCACAAAGTCAAGGCTGGTCAGCATCACCACGTCTAAAAGGGTGGGTCCCATCAGCCCATGATTGAATATGAAGGCATTTAAAGAGTCAGACCAGAAATAACAAGCAACCACCAGTATTGGGTAATCTATTGGGGGATCGGCCAACGATAATCCAATGCAGTGGCTTATCTTAATCTCATCCCATTATAGATGATGTACAGCCGATACCCGAAGGTACCAATCCCTCCATCCAGGTACCAAACTAGGCCAGGCGTTGAAACTGTTCTCCCAGTCAGCTATGTCTCGAGAGGCAACTCGAAATGGGATGCGGTTGGTTTCATAGTTAATTAGCTCAGTAGGATTGTCTTCACCGTAAGGGCCTAGGTAATACGTTGAAGAGCTCTCATCCAAAGAAATGAGCAGCTGGTTCCTAAGATTCTACAGAAACAAGAAGAAAAATGACCTACACGCTCAAAGGAAAAATTGGGGAACTAAAGCTGTGAAAAGTACCTTAGGGATGTTGTCGCTGGGAACAGTGGCAGGAACATGTGACGAGGAGGCCATTGCTACCGAGATGAACAGCGTGTGTCATCCCGAAGAGGCTTGAATCGACTATTGGTGGCAAAACCTGACCGGCGGTGGTGTAGAGCTCAAGGGTTTCTGGTTTGGAGTGAGAGAATATGGAGGCATGCAGCGGAAGAAGAAAGGCCATGGGCTTTATAGGAGAGAGAAGTGCAGATGGTTAAGTTCCTAATACGAAGTTAAAACACCACACCAGTTGCGAGGATCTAGGAGGAATTCAAAACGTGACCCTCCATGTCCTAAACTCGAGGGGCACGGCGCACCATTATTACTGCACCACAACTGGCACGTATCTACAATTGGGTCACATGCGCATTCAAAATAAGTCAAGGATAATGACCGAGTCACAGCTCAACAGATCAGGACAGAGGGATCGGGCCGATGAACCAATGGCCGATGAACCTAAGGAGTTGTAAATTTTGACAAGATTTTGAAGTTTTTTTGGATTTTGAAAAAGGGGTCTAGATTGATCGAACTGATAAAAGCCGATAGGCCAATCAATAGGCAAAAAGTTTCCAAAGTTAAGGCTTGGTGCGACCATAGGCAAAAGAAGGAATATGACAGTCGATGGATTGATTTTATTAAAGGGAGAATATTCTAGAGACATAATATTATTCACAAAAAAGGGTAATTATAGAGGCCGATTGCAAGGTTTGGAGTGATTACAAAGTCCTTGTGAATCTTTCTAAGGAAGAAACTGCATCGACTTGGATTTCTTCAGTGCATAGAATCGTATCAGTATCCTCTTCATCGCTCCCTTCGACCGCCCAAATGCATTGTTGTCGTTGAGAGAGGTCACATCTCAAATTGATCAGATCAACTCTTTTGAATTGGATCCTGATCAGCAAGTTGTCCAGAAACTTTTGCCAATCCGTCATAAAACCCCAAAGCCGATTTAGCTTTTCTATCCAAAGACTTATTTGCTGGAGGATAGAGTTCTCTGCCACTTTCAGATGATCAAGATATGGCTAGTCATGGTTGGGCAGACTTAGCAAAAATTGAAGTTGATATTTGGCCAATTGTACATTGGCTTCGGCCGACTATAAGCTCCACCGATGGACTCTCTGCATGGCACGATCGGCGAATCTGAAATGTGCATTTTGATAAGCTAGCTGGCGCTCTTGGGAGAAGGCCTAGGTTAGGCTATCGGCCAGATCAACAAGGAGTCGATCAGCTAATGATTGGAATCGGGCCCATAGAATTTCAATGTCTTGGAAAAATGAGCTGATCAGGCTTTGAAGGTGGCGAAGTATGGCTGATCGATCATATTGAAAAGGATCCCAGGATACGAAAGCTTTGTCTGACGATTGGGATTCAGCATTGCTAGCAAATGGTAGGATGGTGAGATTAGAAAGTCCAGGGGCCTGAAAGAGATAGAGGATGAGCTGATGAACTTGTGATGCCATTGAACATCAAAAATATGCTTACCTGAGTAGATCGGCAAATGGGTGGTGAGCTTGGAGCTAACAAGGAGCCATCGGATTCGTTATTGTCTCCATCAGAAGGATACTTTGAAAGTCGCCATGATGGAAGATAAGCTGGGTCATGATCATCGGCAATATTGATCAGCTGGGTTTGAGAAATAGGATCCTCCAAATTTGAAGAACTAAACAAACTAAGGTTTGACTGAGTAGGGGGAACCTAAGAATGAGAGAAATTTAGAGCAGAAACTTGCACGAACTCGATGAAGTTGAAACAAATGTCGAAGAATCAAAATGAGAAGTTATAAGATGATTACCGAGTTATGATCATCGCACGAGTTGTTATGGGAGGCACATGTCTTCAGCTTCTTGTTCGGCGGAGAGCTCGAGCTGTGAGGCACCATTGGAGTAAGAAGATGAAGTAGCTACTATCGAAATAGTAGTATGGGAGCTTGAAGAAGACGGCATGATGGAGTAGTATTTAAAGGCCATGGCACAGTGTCTTGGTGATTGGATTCTCGAGGAAAGATTTTAAAATGCGACTCTTCGCATTCCGAACTCGTGGGGCATGTGTTGACACCAAAAATTGGGCCGACACATTGTGGATTGTCAGGCTGTGAGGCTGGGCCGATGGGCCACTAGAAGGAGATCAATAGGCAAAGTCGAGACGCACGTGATGTGGGCTCGGGCTTGGCGAAGAAGTTATCTTTAATTATTAGATAATAAAGTTAATTTAGATTATGTTTCAAATATGGATTAGCTATTTTCCCCGACTATAAATAGTTAGGCTCAGGGCTATTGTAAAACATTCACACAACCAACCAATCAACCCTCGGCTCATCGCTAACTTTTAGGTATGCAGCATTAGAGTGATTCCCCGTGAGGGATCAGGCGACATTGGTTGAGTCCGATCTCTGATCACGTCGGGGATAGCCTTCTTAGTAAACTAATTGATTTAATTCATGGCTTTCTTGGTTAGGCCTGATACCATGATTAAATTGAGAATGTTTGCTAGTTATCGATGTAATGCATTGGTTCTTGGTTCTCATATTATGCTTTATTGTTCGAATCGATGTATTTACTAATCATGCTGGTTTTATAGGTATTTTAGATTAGATCATATGCTGATTGCTAGTGTGATGCTGTCTCGATTGGGTCTGATCTAATCTGACATGTTCGCCCGACGTACATTGGAGTTTTTGCTGATGGGTTACCTGTTATCCTATCAATCGGGTTTATTCTTATCTATGTTATTCATAACATGACGTCTCTGTTCTATATCATTTAGATTCGAACTGTAGAGATCGATGAGTTGAGTTTATTTGTGAGCCGATTGGTAGGATCTGTCGATGAACACGTTAAATTAGATTTGATATCGGTTAATGAAAGTACATCTTGATGCATCTAGGCCCCTAATTTATTTTGGTGTTTTAATGATAATAGTGATCAAATGCTACTAACATGGTTGCTAAGATGAATGCAGGGTGTTAAGAGTTAAAAGTGGCATTGCAGCTCTTTCGACCTTGAAGAAATTGAATTATTCGTTCTATTTAGGCTCAAGTAATGCTTATTGCATATGTTTTAAATTTTCTTGAATCTAGGTATGCCGTACTATCAAGAGAGATGAGTTGATCGTTGATCCAAAGCTAAGTGCTCAAATTAGTATCTTTCGTTGAAAGTTTTGCAATTTTTTTAAGTTACTTCTTGGTTTCTAGAAAAGCCGAACTGTTCGAGTTTAGCCGGACTGTCCGAGATTCACCTTCTGTTGAATTTTATTTGCTCTACGGACTGTTCGGCTTCAAACCAGACAATCTGAAAACAGGCTTTTGTTTGATTTTATTTACATGGCGGACTATCCAGATTCTAGACGGACAATCCAAAAAATGTTTCTGTCTCAAATTATTTTTGAGCCAAATTGTCCGGACTCTGACTGGACCATCCAAAAATATGCTTCTGTTTAAATTATTTTTTGAGTCAGATTGTTCGGACTCTGACTGAACTATCTGAAAACTTGTTTCTCCCACACAATCTCCACGTGTGTTTGTTGGATCAATCTCTTGAGAGTTGTGTGGGTATATTCTTGGGCACACGGCGTTGGATCACGTCATCGAATCTATTACTCTTGGAGATCGAGATCTCCTAGACGGCTAGGCGTCGATCCGCGAGCACCCAAAGATTGTGGATGACCAGACAAGTTTATACAAGGCCTTGCTTCAGCTTCAAAGAGGTAACTGAGTAAAAATCAAGACTTACGGAGGTAAGTGCTTGGTGAGGATTAGGGTTAAAGAGACCCGGTCCCTTGGGGTTTCCTCAACGGAGACGTAGGATCGAAGGATCCAAACTTCAGAAAAAATCTTTGTGTCCATTATTGTTCTTACTAGTTATGTTTTCTATTGATCTATCTATTTGCTAGCAAGTTTAAGTTTCATTAAATTCATTGGATAGGATATTTTCCGCGTTGGTTATTCTTTCGGATCTGTTATGCCCAGACCCTTTGGTTACACCTGGATAGTCCAGACCTCGGATAGTTTTTAACCTTGTCTGGCTCACGGAGTATCCGACTATAGTTCGGATAGTCTGGGTCCTAGAGGTTTGAACTAACATATTTTATTAAGAAATTTTAGATTGCCTATTTACCCCCCTCTAGGCAACTTTCAATTGGTATCAGAGCGGGCTCTTCTTAAAGGATTAACCGCTTGAAGAGAAAAGATGTATGAAGAGTCGAATTTCACCGGCACCGACAAGAATAGTATTGGAGGAAAGAAAGGTGTAACATATCCTTTTGACTACTACAATCTAAACTCTAGTAATAATTATCTCTCTGTGCCAACTGGTTATGCACCTTACTTTGATGGTACACACTATGTGACATGGAAACATAAGATGAAATTACACCTAATCTCTATGCATCCAAATATTTGAAAGATTATATGCACAGGTGTAGACATGGATGACTCAAATGGGGATGATCATCAATTGACCGCTGATGAAGAACAAGCTATCCACTGCAATGCTCAAGCAGCGAGTGTTATACTTGTCGTGTTGAGCCCAGAAGAATTCAATAAAGTTGATGGGCTTGAGGAAGCTAAAGAGATATGGGAGACTTTACAAGTTGCTCATGAAGGAACTTCTTCAGTCAGAGAATCAAAGATAGAGCTTCTTGAAGGGAAGCTCGGAAGATTTGTCATGGAAGATGATGAAACTCCACAAGAGATGTATGATCGCCTCATGGTCCTTGTCAATAAAATCAAGGGTCTTAAAAGTGAAGAGATGACTGATCAGTTTGTTGTGAAGAGATTGCTTTGGACTATAGCGCCAAGGAATACTACCTTGGTGACTTTAATCCATGAGCAAAAAGAGTTCAAGAAAATGACTCCAAGTGATGTGCTAGGGAGAATAATAGTACATGAGCTAATTGAAGAAGAAGCCAAGGAAGTCAAAGATCTTGATAAGCTTCACAATAATAAGGGCAAGGATTTTCTCATTAATGACAAGGAGAGGAATCTTGAACTAGAGAGGCTTCTTGCTATGAAAAAGAAAAAGATAGACAAATTAACTAAGCAATCTTGTTTAGTAAATGAGTCTAATGAGGAGTTAGAGGATAAGCTCAAAACTCTTAAAAGTAAGCTTATTATTCTTGAAGAGAGCAATAAGAGTCTTGAAGAGAGAGTTGAGTCTCTAATGACTCACCCTATTTTTATTTCTTCTATTGCGTCCATAAACAATGGTTGTGCTAAATGCTATAATCTTGATATTATTGCTTATGAGACTAACATGAAGGAAAATGAAGTCTTGAGGAAATAAAATGAAAGACTCGACACCTTGGTAAGATATGGGTACATGAAAGCCTACAAGACAAATGATGCATTATACAAGACACTCAACACCCAAAATAATATTGAGAAGAGAGGGCTTGGCTTTCATCCAAATGAAAGCAAGGTGAATGCTAGGAGGAAGTACAAGGGTAAGGAGATCATCAAGTTTGTAAAGGAAGAATAAAATTCGAAGAAGATCAATAACAAGCCATTTGCTCCACAAGCTACCTTTTATGCATCTTATCTTGTTAGAAGAAACTACCGTGGTAAAGTGGTTGCTCAATTTGTTGGTAGTAAGAATGAAAAACCATTGAGATGCATTTGGATTCCTAAGGTTCTTGTGACTAACATTGAAGGACCAAAAAAGGTTTGGGTACCTAAAAACGAGAACTAATCTATTTTGTAGGAATACTTCTCCTGCAGATCTAGTTGGGTGATGGACAGTGGATGTATAAATCACATGACTGGAGAAAGAAGTATGTTCATCTCATTTGAGCCAAATCAAGGTAATCATGAATCCATTGTATTTAGTGATAATGGAAAAGAAAAGGTAATGGGAGTAGGTAAAATTTCAATCTCAAATGGTAATACTATTTCTAATGTTTTACTAGTTGAGTCTAAGTTATAACTTGCTTTCAATATCTTAGTTATGTGAAATTAGTTATAAATGTGTTTTTACTAATGAGGGTGTGACCGTTTTGAGAAGTAGTGATAATTCTATAGCCTTTATGGGTAAGTTGAAGGGAAAGCTTTATTTAGTCAATTTTGATCTAGATAAAGTTAAACCAGAAATTTGCTTGGTGGCTACGACTAGCATAGGTTGGTTATGGCATCGCCAACTAGCTCATGTTGAGATGAGGAACTTGTCAAAACTTCTTAAAGAGGAACACATCCTATGACTAACAAATGTTGTGTTTGAGAAATACAGGTTGTGTGGTGCATGTCAAGCAGGTAAACAAGTTAGAGATATAAGACCAAGGGAAGAAGAGTCAACGGATCAATAATAAGTACAAGTAGAAGAAAGTGAAACACAAGAAACTCAAGAGCAGGAGGTGGTGGACAAGGAACAAGAAGTTCAAGGGGAAGTCGACTAACCACCAGTACAACATCAAAGAATCCATCAGGACGTCCAAAGAGACCATCCCATAGATAACATTCTTTGTGATCTAAGAAGGAGAGTAACCACTTATTTACGTTTAGCAAATTTTTGTGAATGTTACTCTTTTGTGTCTTCTTTAGAACCAGCTAAGGTGGAAGAAGCTCTTGAGGATGCGGATTAAGTGATGGCCATGCAAGAGGAGCTTAATAACTTCAAAAGGAATGAAGTTTGGACATTGGTGGAAAGACCAAAACAAAACGTAATTAGAACAAAATGGGTCTTTCGCGACAAACAAGATGAGCACGACGTGGTCATAAGGAATAAAGCTAGATTGGTGGCAGAAGGCTTCACATAAATTGAAGTGCTTTCCTGAACGGTCCAATCACTGAGTTGGTGTATGTGGAGCAACCACCAGGCTTTGAAGATCCCAAATATCTAAATCATGTGTTCAAGCTCCAAAAGGCGCTCTATGGGCTCAAGCAAGCACTTAGATTATGGTATGAATGCCTTAGGGACTTTTTACTCAAAAAGGACTTTGAAATAGGCGAAGCCGATCCTACCCTTTTTACTAAGTGTTTTAATAATGATTTTTTTGTTTGCCAAATATATGTCGATGACATTATATTTGGTTCTACTAATAATTATTTCTGTGAGGAATTTAGTAGGATAATGACCAAAAGGTTTGAAATGTCAATGATGGGAGAGTTGAAGTTCTTCCTTGAATTCTAAATCAAACAACTCAAAGAAGGAACCTTCATCAGTCAAACTAAGTACATTAAAGACATGCTCAAGAAGTTTGACATAGAGAATGCCAAAACCATCAAGACCCCTATGCAAACTAACGGGCATCTTTATCTAAATCAACAAGGAACCAACGTCAACCAAAAGGTATACCGTTCCATGATTGGATCCTTGTTATTTTTATTTGCATCTAGGCTTGATATCATGCTTAGTGTTTGCATGTGCGCAAGATTTCAAGCTGCACCAAAAGAATGTCATTTGGTTGTTGTTAAAAGAATCTTAAGATATTTGGTTCATACTCCAAACCTAGGGCTTTGGTACCTAAAAGGCTCAACCTTTGATCTTATCAGCTATTCAGACTGCGATTATGCTGGTTGCAAAGTGGATAGAAAAAGCACCTCTGGAACCTGCTAATTCCTTGGAAGATCACTTATTTTATGGTCTTCCAAGAAACAAAATTATGTAGCTTTATCCACAGCCGAAACTGAATATGTAGTAGCCGGTAGTTGTTGTGCTCAACTCCTTTGGATGAAACAAATCTTAAAAAATTTTGGGCACAACGTCACCAAGATCCCCTTATAGTGTGTCAATGAGAGCGCCATTAAAATAGCCAATAACCCAGTTCAACACTTAAGAACAAACACATTGACATTTGCCACTATTTCTTGAGAGACCATGAGATCAAGGGAGATATAAGCCTAACCCATGTGAGAACAGATAAACAGCTCGCCGATATTTTCACCAAACTCTTAGATGAGCATCGGTTTTGTGAGTTAAGAAATAAACTGAATATCCTTAATTCTCGCAATATAGCTTGATACACTTGCATATAAATGCCTATTTTGGAAATGAGGAGGTAAATTAATTGCCTTCTTCATATGTAATAGACTACATTTTAAATAAATGCAAATTTATCTTATCAATGTTTATGATTCATTTGAGCTATGCCATGTTATTCATGTTTATCCATGTTTATATTATCTATGGTAAAATACTATTTTTAGCCGAAAGCTCATGGCATTTGTCTCCTTAAATTCCTGTGAGTTGAGATTTCTGGAGGTCCCAAACCATCTGGCTAAACCCGGACAGTCTAGGCCTAGGACTTTTAGAAGTTCAGATCTAGAGCATCCGGATTGTCCTACTACCTTTGGACAGTCCGGTTCGCCTAGGAAATCCGGATAGTCCAAATAATATCGGATTGTTCGGGTCGGGCTGTACAAAAGGGACCCAAGCCATCCGGCTATCTCTCTCCTCCTCACTTCTCCTCTTCTCTCTCACTCCACCTCTCGATTTCTCTGGTGGTTTTATTCGAAACTTGTCCATGGGAGTCACGGAATCTGTTGAGGGGGAGCCTAGGACCATTCCAAAAGCACCGATCGTTTTCTTCTCGTCTCTAAGTTCCTCCTTGAGGTATCCTCTATTTTGACCTAGATTGGCGTTTTTTTCTCTAGTCTTTGGTTTAATCTTGAATCTTTTAGGCTAGAATAGGTCCTCTAGATGTTGTTACAATGTACCCTAACCACATTGTTGAGATCAATCGGTTTCGATGTTGTGGGGTTCCGGACAGTCTGGTCATACCCGGACAGTCCGAGTCTAGGGTTTATGTTGCGTTTCAGTTTTCATTCCTTGATTCAACTTTTGACCCTTTGCTGCTTTGTAGCAGTTGTCGCCATGTCTGACGAGAGGCGCAAGAAGGATAGGCATAATCCGAAGTACTCTTCCGGTGACGACAGTGAAAGCGGAGGGTCTCCTCCTCTAGCTCCTAGTGTCGGGCAGGCTTCAAGAGGCTGTTTCAAGCGGCTTGCTTTGAGGTCGCGTCTATTTCTAGACATTGGCATCCAAGTACCTGCCGCTTCTTTAGTGCGACCTCCTCCTCCACCTCAGGGCAAGGGTAAAGGAAAGTAGCCTGCCACCAGACAATCTAGTCGAAGCGATGATATCCTTTAGCTTATCTACAGAAAAGTCCAGGAGCCCTCATTGGCTAGCAGAGTCACTCCTCGTTCTGAAGTCGACTATATGAGGTGGACCCTTAAGGCAGGGAAGGAGAGAAATGAAGGTCCCCGGGTATATGTGAGGGATGCGTCAGACTATCGGTTTCACTCGGGCTTTCAGCAAGGCTATTACAAGAGCGTCATGTTACTCAAGAGGAACCCAGTAGTCGAGATGCAATGGATCAACTGGCCTGCCATGAAGAAAAAGGGTAATCCAGTGTTCAACCAAGTGATCCGCATCTGCTAGGGCAAGAATCTCTATGGCCTCATGGAGATCAAGCAGGACTGGTGTGAGTAAGCAATCTGCCAGTTCTACTCCACTCTTTTTCAGACCATGGACAATGATGAGCCATCTTTCCACTGGTGGCTGGAGGAAGTTGAGTATGAGGTCACACTCAGTGACTTCGCTGCTATCTTGGGCTTGGATGCAAATGACATCGCAGCATACCGTTTAGACACCGAGCCCATGCTTGGAGCTGATGCAGTGCCTTTTCTGTATGAGCCAGGTTCAGTGTTTGAAGGCAAGACAGAGGGTCTCTCCCTAGTGTTCTCAGTCTTGAACAATCTCTTTCAGAAGACCCTGCTGCCTAAGCTCGGTGACAGGACCTCATTGCTAGGCAATGCCTACAATCTGCTGACGGTCATGAGGGAGGACCATGGTACGTTCAGTGTTTGGTACGTTCAGTGTTTCTCGATTCTTTTGGAGCGAGATCTAGACCGCCTCAGTCTCTCCCACTAAGAGTTGCGTGTACGCTCCGTACATTCAGCTCATGATCGACAGAGTCACCAGAAAGTAGATGGTTCATGAGGATGCGCACCGTGAGTATACACCTCAGGCACTGCCTTCTGGAGCGCCACCTCCTCAGTCCTCCTCAGCAGCTCTGCCTCCTTCTACTGGGCCTCGGCATGCTCCTTGCAGATCAGCACCATAGCCTAGCTCCTCTAGCTCGCCCATCAAGAAGATTCTATCGGCCATATTCACTATGTGCCGGAAGAGTAGTCGGTGGCAAGTCAAGGAGTTTGAAAGACAGAACAAGACGATCAACCAGCAGCTTCAGTAGTCAGGCCAGCCTCCCATGGAGCCTATGTCTAATTCTAAAGAGGAGAACGACTTCGCTGACTGCACCGACCCCTATGCCCACAACTTTGGATCTGGAGCATGGTCATCCCAGCAGCAATAGCAGCAGCCTCCTCAGCAGTTCTGTTCATTGTCCGATGATGATGATGATGTTGAGAGTGGAGACTCCGAGTGAGCCGTCTGCTGTATTCTCTCTTTTTGGTGTACTTGATGCCAAAGGGGGAAAATTGCCAAGAAGTCGTAGTCAAGTCAAAATTGCTTAGCTTTTGGATTTTCCATATTTTGATTCCAACTTTGTATTTCATGTCATGAACAATGGGCTGTAATAACGTTTTACTCTTATGTGTTGGCATGGATAGTTGGAATATAATGAACATGTATTATGCTTTATTGTTGATTATGTCGATTTTGATATTTCGAGTTCTAGTCCTAAATGCTTCATGTTGTGTTTACTACTTTGGAATATGATGCATGCATTTAGGGGGAGCTTCAGGTTGAATTTTTATCTTGATAGCAATTTATTTTCACTTCATGGATCATATTGTCATCAATCACCAAAAAGGGGAGGATTGAAAGTGCATCTTGATGCATCTAGGCCCCTAATTTATTTTGGTATTTTAATGACAATAGTGATCAAATGCTACTGATATGGTTGCTAAGATGAATGCAGGGATTAAGAGTTAAAAGTGGCATTGCAGCTCTTTCGACCTTGAAGAAATCGAATTATTCATTCTACTTAGGCTCAAGTAGTGCTTATTGCATATGTTTTAAATTTTCTTGAGTCTAGGTATGCCGTACTATCAAGAGGGATAAGTTGATCGTTGATCCAAACTAAGTACTCAAATCAATATCTTTTGTTGAAAGTTTTGGATTTTTTTTTAAGTTACTTCTTGGTTTCCAGAAAAACCAGACTGTCCGAGTTTAGCCGGACTATCCGAGATTTGCCTTCTGTTGAATTTTATTTGCTCTACGGACTGTCCAAGTTCAAACTGGACAATCTGAAAACAGGCTTCTGTTTGATTTTATTTACATGGCAAACTGACAGGATTCTAGCCGGACAATCCAAAAAAATGGTTCTGTCTCAAATTATTTTTGAGCTAGATTGTCTGGACTCTGACCGGACCATCCAAAAATATGCTTCTGTTTAAATTATATTTTGAGTCGGATTGTCCAGACTCTGACCGGATTATCTGAAAACTTGTTTCTATTGAAATTTATTCTAAAGCCAGAATGTCGGGATTTTTGGTCAGACAATCCAAAAATTGCTCTCTGTTTGTTTTTTATTCTGTGGCCGGACTGTCCAGATTTTGGTCGGACTGTCCGAAAACACCTTTCTGTTGGGACTTATTTTTGGCCTAGAATATCTGGACTCTGATCGGACTGTCTGAAACACTCGTTCTGTTTCGATTTTATTTGGTTCTGATCATCCAGTTAAGCCTAGACTGTTCAGATGAACAGTGCATGATTTTTTACACTAACGGACAGATTTGGTGCAAGGGTATAAATACCCTTCCCCTCCATAATAAGGGGAACGTAATTTGCAGTCCTAGACTTCCTGCCATTCTTCCTCATTCTTCCTTGTGCATTCTTTCGGATCTTGAGGGAAGAAGAGTTTTCTCCCACATAATCTCCACGTGTTTTGTTGGATCAATCTCTTGAGAGTTGTGTGGGTGTGTGCTTTGAGTTATTGGCTGGTTCTTGAGCACACAGCATTGGATCACATCATCGAATCTATTACTCTTAGCGATCGAGATCTCCTAAATAGCTAGGCGTCGATCCACGAGCACTCAAGGATTAAGGGTGACCGGATAAGTTTGTACAAGGCCTTGCCTCGGCTTCAAAGAGGTAACTGAGTAAAAACTAAAACTTATGATTGTAAGTGCTTGGTGAGGATTAGGGTTGAAAGAGACCCGGCCCCTTGGTGTTTCCTCAACGGAGACGTAGAATCGGAGGATCTGAACTTCAGGAAAAAAATATTTGTGTCCATTATTGTTCTTGCTAGTTATGTTTTCTATCGATCTATCTATTTGCTAGTAAGTTTAAGTTTCGTTAAATTTATTGGGTAGTATATTTTCCGCGTTGGTTATTCTTTTAGATCTGTTGTGCCCAGACCATCCGGTTACACCCGGACAGTCCAGACATCGGATAGTTTTTAACCTTGTCCGGGTCCTAAAGGTTTGAACTAACCTATTTTGTTGAGAAATTTCAGATTGCCTATTCACCCCCCTCTAGACAACTTTCAGTTAACTAGTACATGACTATTTACATATTTACACGATGCATCGTAGCTTTTACATGAGCTATCGGGGCCGATGCTGATAGCGTTAGAACAACTCATGCTTGTCTCCTTGTCAATTACCGGTCAAATTAACTGGCACGCTTTGTACATCTCTAGGTTTTTAGGTACTGCGCTGGAGTTAAGCAGACTCTCCCAGCTCTTCGATTGTGAAGGTGCAAAGATCCATGTGCGATTTTTGCATCAATTGCATCAACAAGTACGCATACCTATGGATGGTGCTAGAACAAGGTAGGTGGCGTGCGAGAGCAGCGGTGAGGCGGCCGTTCAAAGGGCACTTGCTGGCGGTGCCAGTAGACCCACTGGTGTTCCACCTCCTAGAGATGGATCTACTAGTTGACACGACGTGTAGCTGGCCCCTATGGCATAGGTGGAACCAGAAGCTACTCTTCCACCTGACATAAGAGATGCCAGCAGACTAATGTTGGAGTTGGACCCCACCTCGCCGGCACATCAGCATCAGCGATCGGGAATGGCACTGCTGGCATGACTGTGGAGGTGCGCCCGGAGCTTCCTGGTGGTAGACTGCAGGGTGGTGCAAGACATCGATGCTAGCCTAATCTAGGAGAAATTAATCTAGCATCTGGCACACATCGAGAAAGAGCCTTGTCTGTACTCTAAAAGCTAGTCCAAGAGATGAGAGACTTCCCTACTATTTAAGTTAGATCAACTCTCTCTTATAACCAATTTGGGCCTATTCCAACAATCTCTCCTTCACATATTAGTGTCTTTTAGACTAACGACACCACATGGCCCACTAGCCCTCACGACCTTAGTGTCACTTTTAGATCGATGACACAGTAAAACTAGACAGGCATTGGAGATTGTTGACCTTACTCTAATACCATTTATTGGCCCAATCTAGGAGAAATTGCTCTAACCTTTAGCCCACAGTGGGAACAAGCCTTGTATGTACCCCAAAAAGCTATCTAGCCCTAGAGGTGAGGTACTTCTCCACTATTTAAGTTGGATCAACTCTCTTCTAACAACCAATATGGAACTATTCCAACTATTGATGCGCTGATGGTGGTGGACCTAGGCATTGGTCCTGTGTGGCGGTTGGTGGAGCATTCGACACTAGCAGAGGAGGGCGGCGACATGGCATAAGAGTTGGCAGAGTGGGTACTAGAGGCTCTCCTCAACAAGTGTTGCTTTGACGATGCGACGAAGATGTCGGTAGTCATCAAGGTGTGAGCGTGGCGTGATGTCACCAACCGAATCCCAACGTAAGGTAGGGGTGGCACGAGCGGCCAATGCTAGTATCTCTCGCTCCCACAGGTAGGGATGAAAACGGATACGGATGGATATTAATGATATCATATCTCTTTTCATATTTTTTTGGATTCAGATTTGGATTCGGATACTCTGGATACAGATACGAAAATGGATATTATCGGATACGAATGCGGAGCGGATATGAATACGATTAATGATATTTATCGGAAAAAAACTGTCTAGTAGATAATAAATATTCTCTAAATTTAGAATTTTTTAATTCCAAAATCTTTTGAAAGATCCCATTTCTTTTTAAAATCCTAAAGAAAATATAACATTCACTACAAGTGCTTATTTGCAACTTGGTGAAAAAACACTCGGCAAACCCAAAAGAGTCATTATTTTGTCTGAAAAAATGTTTCGAATCTATGTGATATTTGCAACTCGGTTTGAGCTTAAAAAATTTTCTACACTCAAAAATTTGTATTTTTCTAGGTCCGTTTGCTATTTTTAATGCTTTAAGTATGTTTCTAGGATTTAAATTAAAATAGGTGAAATTTGAACTGCAAGTGCTTGAAATAATGAACCAAAATTTATAGAAAAATCATATTCATATTTTTGAGTCTATTTTTAGTTATTATCGACTAAATTGAAAGAGATTTTAAAAAATTTAGGTTGCGACACTCGATCGGCAACATGAACCTTAATGGTTTTTTAATTCTAAAAAAATTAAATGTGAAAAATACGAGATCTGTCATGGTGTTATGATATAATACATAGACGCTGTAATAAAAATTTAAAAATTTTTGAGAAAGTTGTCAAGTACGATGTTAAGAAAGCCGAAGATTCTCCGAGAACGAATTAGGATTTAAAGAAGTAATGGGTTGAGTTTAAAAGGAAATCGATGATTAAATCTTTGTTTGAACTTGAAACTTTTTCTACGATCAGAATGCAACATAGTTTATCTCATGTAAAAATTTAGTATTTTTCTTGATCAGTTTACTATTTTTAATTTATTAAGTGTGTTTCTAGGATTTATATTAAAATAGGTCAAATGTGAACTGCAAGTGCATGAAATAATGAACCACATTTATAGAAAACTCATATTCATAGTTTTGAGTCCATTTGTAGGCCGTACCCACTAAATGGAAAGAAATTTTAAAAAATCTATGTTGCGACACTCGATTGGCAACGTGGAGCATAATAGTTTTTTAATTCTAAAAAAATCAAATGAAGTCTAAAAAATACGAGACCTGTCATGGTATTATGATATAATACGTAGATGCTATGATAAAATTTTAAAAATATTTTGAGATAGTTGTCACATAGGTTGTTAAGAAAGTCGGAGATTCTCCAAGAACGAATTAGGATTTAAAGAAGGAATGGGTTGGGTATGAAAGCAAATCATTGGTTAAATACTTGTTTGAACTTAAAAAATTTTCTATAATCAAAATACAACGTATCCTATCCCATGAAAAAAATTAGCATTTTTCTAAGTCAGTTAGCTATTTTTAGTTAATTAATTATGTTTTTTAGGATTTTAATTAAAACAAATCAAATTTGAACTGCAAGTGCACGAAATAATAAACCCATGATGTTAAGGAGAATAAAAATATAGATTGTATGCTACAGACCGAGTAATCTTAGAAAATCTCTAAATTTCAAAAAAAAACATTTCTTTTTTTATTTTTAAACCTTCAAAATCTCCTAATTCCTAAAAAGAAAACATTTTTTTATTTTTCTATTATTTTCTCTCTTCTTATTTTTTTCTTTCTCTTCTCCCTTTTCTCTTTCTTCTCTTTTTTCTTCCCCTCCTTTTTCTCTTTCTTCTCTCTTTCTCTTCATTCGTTCCCTTCTTTCTGCTACTCCTGCGCGCTAGCAGCCTGGCCGCATTTCCCTTGTCGTGCTACTCCTGCATGCAGCGTTGCCAGCCTAGGTGCGCGGTTATGCCAGCCTGCTAGGCGCGTGATGGACGCAGGCGGCTGGCCTAGGCAGACAAGAAGTGGCGGCGACTGGCCCGGGCGGAAGAGAAGCGGGCGGCGGCGGCGGCGGCGGC
>KE373056.1:75573-97751 GCA_000418225.1 Zizania latifolia
CCCGCGTGGCTGCCGTGTCAGCGCCACCTCGGCCATTGCCGCCCGTGTGGCCACCACGTGGCCCCCTGCCCGCGCACATGTGCAAATCCCCCTGCAGACGCATTAATTCAGGATTTCTTTTGGAAAAATAATTCCGTATTGCATCATAAATCTTTTTTATTTTCTGAAATTAACAGAACTATGTTTAAATTTCAAAAATTCATATCTAATTCATCAGAACTTCAGATTTAACCATTCAAATTACATAATTTTTCTAAAATTGAGCTCTACCTATTAAAAATATGTTCAGACATAGAATGTATGTGTATTTATACTGTTTTAATTTATTATTGTTTGCTTGTATTGCTGTTTAGTCTCCAAAGCACCCGAAGAGCCAGTTTACATCGAGGAATCGCCCATTTTCATCTCTGTTCAGCAAGGCAAGTTATTCAAGTTCTCCATTTGATCATATTGAACCCATGTTTTAAAGCTATGATTCTTTCATAAGTGCATCTTATTTTTGAATGTCACTGGGATTGGGATATAACCCTGCTTGTATTGCCTCTGATTGATTATTTACCTGTTCCTTGTCTACCTAGGGATTATTTAACCTGACCAGTATGAATCTTTATTATGATTTATCTGGATGCCTAGAATTGCTTAGCCCTGCTTAGAAACTAGTATCATATTTCATCATGCTGTTTAAAATTACTTACATGATTAATGTTGGCTTATGATTACTAGTGGAATAATGGACCAGTTCATGACTTAATTGCTACTAAAACTTGATTAAGGTGGGTTGTGAGTACAAGGTCCATGGTTCTGCTAGTCGTACTCATGACACTTTAAGGACCGGTTTATGGGCCACTTCTGCACTGTAAACTCACACTCACCATAAGCCAGAATGGGTAATTGTATGACCAGAAGCCTAGAGATCCTAGGTGAAACATCAATATGGTCGATAGTTCTGCACTAGGTAAGTCTTTGCTACTCGGATGGAGGCGCCAGGGGGATGTCGGGTGTGACGGGATCCTAGGGTGTGAAGCTTGGAGGATCTAGGCGAATGATCATATCACAGCTCTTTTCTAAAATACCGTGATGGTATTGAGACGCATGGTGACATGTTGTAGGGCTGCGTATTGTGGGTAAAGTTGAGCACCTCTAATCAGAGTAAAACTATTCGAATAGCCGTGCCCACGGTTACGGGCGGCAATGCAGGGTGACTCGTGATTAGTCACATGATTACTTAATTAACCTGTTTTACTTTTTATTCAAACTGGATAGCTCTGGTTAGAGTGGATTGGTTGGTTCTTTTGGGCCTGATGACTCTGGGTAAGAGTTACTCGGTGATTAGATTAATACTGTTTTAAGGTTCCAACTTAATTAGAATCACTTTTTAAATTCTATCTCTCTTTAGAGCTCTTTTTGTGCAAATGAACCCTATTATGCCGTCCTTTGTGTCCCTTGTGCATTATAACTGTTTTGCTTGGATGGCTTGTTGAGTATTCAAAATACTCACCCTTGTATTCCCTCACCAATAGAAGAGGAGGTCGTCAGCGAAGATGAAGGTTACGCCTTTTGAGCTAGACCCAGTCAAGTCTGCATGTGAAGTGGAGTCTCCGCTGCGTTAATAAAGTTATTTAGGAGTTATTAATGTTTGTTATTATTGTTTGAGGTTCCAATGCCACCTCTGTAATAAGTACTTTATCTACTTCGTTGTGAACAATAATGCTTTCGATGTCCAATAAATTATCTATTGTGTGCCTCGGCTGATTCCTATACGAGGGACTTTCCGCACAATAAATCATAAGGAAATATGGCCAAATGGTTTAACCTTAGGAGCTGAAAACTATTTTCTAGTTATACTACTCCTCTCTTCTTCTCTTCTTGTTTTAAAAGGGTGCTTTTTTTTCTAGAAAAGTGGTGCTGATTTTATTTTAATTTGTTCTTTTTAGATATCCGCCGAAGGATCCCAGCCCCAAAGGTGCTTCAGAATGAAAGGTTTTGTCAAGGAGTTGAGGCATATGGTATTTTTCTATGGATATCAGGAGGTTTTCATCTATGCCCAAGTCAGGTCAGTTTCCCCCGGAATGGTATAATAGGAAAATGAACATCTTTCAAACTAAGTCTTTCGATAATCTTGCTAATCTTTTCATCGAAACTATACTAGCATATATATTTAAAAAATATGTATATAGAATTAGTATGAGACGACATCGAGATTTTCAAGGTTTAGAGGAAGAATCATCTAATAGTATGCCTTATTAAATAGTATGCCTTATTAAAGCTTAATATTATACTCTTTCTTTTCTACGAGTTTTTCCTCTTTAAAGTTTTTCATATAGAGATTTTATATGGCAATATTAAACACATGTATATGTCATATTTCACATCAAAGACTTATAATTTGCTCCTTAAACTCTTCAAGTTCATAACAGTATAATAATATTATATATTATTCCTCATATTTTTTCTAAAGGATTTGTGGAGGAATAATACAATTATTGATCTCTATGATAGATTCGATCAAAGGGAAGTGTTAAGAGTAAAAGCTTGTTTGCTAGACTGAAATCTTAGCCCATTCCATATGGTCAGGATTTTAAACTAAAATCTGGACTTATCCAGGTAGAATATGTCAAGATGCTGATCTATCAAACAAGTCCTAAAGTGAATGATCTTATCCATCACTACCTACGGTCCCCCCTAAATGGACATGTCTTTTAATGATGTCTCCGTCTATTTGCAATACTTTTTCAATAATAGGGACCGCATATCATCCAAACAATAGTGGCATCGAAAAGAGAAACTCTCCGTTTAAAATATGTCAAATTACAATTTCTGAAATATCCAGCTGCACCAATGCAGAAAAGTAGTATATAAAAATTACATAATTTGCGAGAGAGCAAGATTTCGAGAACTAACTTATTTTCCACCGCCTTTATTCCAAACTGGTTCACAAAATATTTTCCATTATGTTGCACTGTTGATCATGGAAAAAGAAACTGCTTGATTTTGGAACCAAAATTCACACATATAGGACCATATTTTTCTGTAGAAAATATTAGTATTCTGGCATGCTGACTGTAGTTTCTACATTAGCACGCAGGCTCCACAAGATTTTGCTTATATCAGAAACTTGCTAAAGAACCCCCAAATGTGGTCAGAAACTTCATTAGGCTTCTCCTGGTTGATGAAATGACCAACTCCCTCCATGACAACCACATCCTCCAGATTCGGCACATTTGCCTTAAATCCACCGTTGTGAATGTAGTCCTTCACCCCTGGTGTGTTGTATGTAAGGTCCAAGTCCCCAACGATGAATTTTGTTGGTACTTTTATCGGAGCTCCAGTCCATGGTGTAGTTAGCTCCCAATTCCTGCATGAACAAAAAAGGGCACTGAGAGGGACCTCATTTAAATGCTATATTAACTCAGGTAAAAGCCTTCATTCATAAACTTTTGAATTGACATCAGCACCCACAGAATTTTAGTTCAGCTATAGATGTCAAATTGATTCAGTAAAGCTGTCCTCAGGTTTCTTTTTAAGCTACAGGTAGCATTTAGAGAGTGATTCCCCTCAAAGTCCTAAGTTACTCCATAATATCACCAGTTAAAAGAATTATATTCTGAAATGAAAATAGCATTCTTGCTTGACAACAATGAATAAAGCAGTGAATTGTGAAACCATGAAACATACAAGTCAATGCATCTGTAGTAATTAAATCCTCCTGTAAACCCCGTCTTTTCAAATTTGTCTGCGTAGTAGGAAATGTCTTCTTCTGCTAGCCATACAGGGCAGGTACCATCTGAATCAACTGACTCAAAGAAAGTCTTGTCTTGGGATATAATAATAGGTGTTGTCTTGCGTATACCAAAGTTCTTCTTAAAGAGACATTTCATATCATATCGAGAAAATTCAGCTTCGGCAAGCCCAGGTTTCTGCATACATAATTCTGTAATTCATAAGCATGATTGTTTCTATCCAACAAAATCTAAAGAGATATCAGTATAAGTAACACTAATATTGCAGATAAAGAGCTGATTCTTCACTACTGTAGATACATTTCCTGGTAAAACAGCAACAAGAACTTATGAAATATTCAAAAGGGAAAAGAGCAGGCTACACTAGCAGACTGAGTCAGGTTCTTCAAGATCATCTATACTCTGAAATACCCCGAATTGACAGGTGTTGTTGTGTTAAGGCTCAATAGATTTATTGATATTTGTTGTTACCAAGCATATTTACCCGATAGGTTCATAAGACCACCGGTGTAACTGTTAAATGAAATAAAGGTCCAAAAAAAGACATGGTATCTTTCAGGCAACAATTCTTAGTATCCTTGAACACTTGGTAACTTGTTAATGTGATAATGTAAAATTTCAAGATTAAAATTCATTGCAACTAAGCACTCAAGTTCCAACGAGACAATTTACTGATAATCTTTATGTGTATTAGCCATTGCTCCATTCTTATCTACCATTCTACCTTGAATTCTTGATAGTTAATCATTTACAGTACCAGTTCTTTTTTGGAGCAATCAAAAAGAAGAAACTAGTATTACAGTACTTATTCACCCTTTGCATCCTAGTTTAATCTGGCAACAGTTCTAAATCCAACACTTTGCCAATTCTCTAGAACAGATATAAGAAACAATAGTCTAAAAATGAAAATCGCTACAGAAACTGTTCAGATGTTCAACACCTTGCCCATCAATATTTGCAAAGGGCAGACGAACCACGAACATAGCTGATTGCTAAACTGAGTCTTCTACCCATCAATGTTTTCCAGGGGAGAACAAGACTCCTCAGTAATTGCAGGGATTCTGCCTGCCTCGTAAAATCAGAATTGTCAAGGGAACTGGTTGTTCACCTGGAAGAAGCAGATGTAGTGGCCGTCTCCGCAGACGGCTCTGATGGTTTGCAGAGGGCTCCTCGCGGGGTTCCGCGGGTGGTACTCGATGCTGAGGTTGACGAGCGCCCTGACTAGATCCGGCCGGAACAGGCACAGCTGCCACGCCACGACGGCGCCCCAGTCGTGCCCCGCCACGAACACCTGGGGCTGGCCGAGGTCGGCGATGAGGGCGACGAGGTCCCCGACGAGGTGGAGGATGGTGTAGGACCTCGCGTCGGGCGGGGCGTCGGAGTCACCGTAGCCGCGGAGGTCGGGTGCGACGGCGCGGAATCCCCTGGCGGCGAGCGCGGCCATTTGGTGGCGCCAGGAGTACCAGAGCTCCGGGAAGCCGTGCACAAGCAACACAGCGGGCCCTTCCTCCGGCCCTGACTCCGCCACATGCAACCGCACTCCGATCGCCACCTCCACCTCCCGGTGCCGCACCGCTGCCACCGCCATTCGAGACGCTGGCTGGGACGGAGGCAGACGCCGAAGCTCAGCATTAATGCATTATACCATCAAAATTAAATTTTCATAATTTTTAGTAGAATTTTAAAAATAATTAAAAAGGCAAGCATAGCTTAGGTTTTTCTTGTGTGCTTTGTTTTTTGGGTGTGGGTGGGTAGTCTCTCGTGCTAAAAAGAATTTAGTTACTCTTTAATTTTATAAAAAAATGTTTCTATTTTCATAAATTAAAAGGTTTTTTTGTTTAATATTTATTATCTGCCACTTCAAAATATTATTTTACTCGCACCACTAATTTATGAATTTTATTTTAAAACTAAAATCTTTAAGAGAAAGAGGAAGTACCTAATAAACAGAAAAAAATACATCAACAAAAAAACAAAAATACCGGATATGTATGAATACAAGAAAATCGATGTCTATAATCTACGAATATGACAGATCTAATATGAGTGTCCAAGTGAAATAAGTTTCGCTGGTGGAATATGTCTAGAATGTTAGGAGCATATCTCTCAAATAGGCTGCCAAAACCTACACGAGTATGAAAAGCATATGAATACAAGAATACATGAAAATTAAATTTATGCTACTTTCTTCGAAAACCACTCTTCAAATATCATCATCTTCCTTATTGTTACATATTTGCCACGTGAAAAAAAGAAATATTTTATAATTAGTATTTTCATCCTGCTGCCAAATCAGTACGATAACATGGAATGGTAAAAATAAATGACTCTCCTGTCCCTAAGCTAAGCTAGCACATAAGTTAGTTAGTCATGTAATTGGCTAGTTTGCATCGAGGACGATTGTTTTTAAAAAAAATACAGAAGAAATAGAAAAATCGTAGAAGATATTGAAAAAATCAGATTTTTTAAAATATAGAAAAAACTAGAAAAATGTAGGAATGTAAAGAAAATTTGTAATACAATGGTAAAAATTTTGAACAAAACTAGTCAGTTTGTGCTTACCGGCTGACACAAATGGCATTACCAGTTTTTTTAATCATTGTATCATAAACTTTTTATATTCCTACATTTTTCTATATTTTTTAAAAATCGATCGGTTTTTTACGCAAACTGATCTATTACCGTGGCTAACCGTATGAACGGATCATATGCTCGATCAAAGTTAGTCAAGGATATCGACCAGGTTGAGGACAAACAACCCAGAGGAGGGGGGACCAAACCGATAAATCTAAGGCCGATGAACCTGAGAATTTTTAATTCGAGGAAAATTTTAGAACAATTTTTGAAATTTTTGAATTTTTTGCAAGAAGCATGATGCAGGACTATAGTTGATCAAATTGACGGAAGCCGATAGGCCGAGCAGCAGACGAGAAGTTTCCGAGGCTAAGTGTAAAAGTCTCAAACGCTCATCAGCAAAAGAGGAGGAAAATATAGCAGCCGATGAAGCAATTTCATAAGGGGCAAATATTCCAAAAGATATAATATTATTCACAAAGAAGGAGTAATTACAAAGGTCGAGTAGAGTTTGAAGTAATTAGAAGGTACTTAAGCATTTTTCTAAGGAGGAAGCTGCATCGGCCTAAATTTCCTCGGTATGCATGATCATATTAGTATCCTCTTCGTCACTCCCTTCGACTGCCCGAATACAGTGTTGCTGCTGGAAGAGGTTATATCTCAAGTTGATTAGATCAGTCCATTTGAACTAGATCCTAATCGGCAAGTTGTCTAGAAATCTTTGCCGATCCGCCATACAACCCCAAAGCCGATTTAACTTTTCTGTCCAAAGACTTATTTTTCGAATGATAGAACTCTCTTCCACTTTCAGTCGATCTAGATATGGTTGATCACGGTCGGACAGACTCAGCAAGAACTAAAGTTGTTCTTCGGCCGTGTGCACCTTGGCTTCGGTCGATTCAAAGATTTGACGATGAACTCTCTGCATAGTGCGATCAACGAGACCAGAGTGTGCACTCTGATAGGCCAACTGGCGCTCTCGGGAGAAGGCTTGGGATAGGCTATCGGCCAGGTCAGCAGGGAGCCGATCGGTTACTGACTGAAGTTGGGCCCGTACTACCTCGATGTTTTGGAAGAACGAGCTGATTGGGTGCTGAAGATGGTGGAGTATGGCCGATAGATCACTTTGAATGGGATCCTAGGATATAAAGGCTTTGTCTGATGATTGGGATTCGACATCATTGATGGCTAGCGGTGTGACAAAATTAGAAGGTCCAGGAACCTGAAGGAGATGATAGATGAGCCGATCAATTCATAAAGCCAATAAACAGTAAAGGTATGCTCACCTGAAGCGATCGGCAAGCAGGTGGTGAACTTGGAGCTAGCTGGGAATCATTAGAGTCTTCATCGTCTTCATCACGAGGAAAGTTCCACAGTCGCCAAGATGGAAGTTAAGCAAAATCATGATCATCGGCAGTATCGATAAGCTGAGTTTGAAAAATGGGGTCACCCGAATGTGAAGAACTAGGCGAACTAAGGTTTAGCTAAGTAGAATGAGTCTGAAGACACTAAGAGTTCAGAGCGAAAATTACAAGAACTTGATGAAGCTAGGGCAAATGTCGTGGCTCGAAATGAGAAGCCATGAGAAACGTACCGAGTCATGATCGACGGACACGTCGTGCTGAGAAGCTCCTATCTTTAGCTTCTTGTTCGGCGGGGAGCTCGAGCTATTGGAAGCCATTGGAGCAAGAAGACGAAGGAGCTACTGGTTGAAGCGAGAATGCCAGAGCTTGAAGAAGACAGTGCTTCGAAGAAGTATTTCAAAGCCTCGGCACAGCATCTTGGTGATTGGATTCTTGAGAAAAGATTTCAAAACACAACTCATCGCATTCCGAACTCGGGGGGGGGGCATGTGTTGACAACGAAAATTGGGCCGATACACCATAGGTTTTTAGGCCAAGAGGCTGGGCCGATGGGCCGCTAGGAGTTCAAATGGTGAAGACAGAACACACGCAACATGGAATCAGGCTTCACAAGATTTTATCTTTAAGTATTAGATAATAAAGTTAGTTTATATTCTGTGTCAAACATGGATTAGCTATTTTCCCTGGCTATAAATAGTTAGGTCTGAGACTATTGTAAAAAGTTCACACAGCCAACCAATCAACCCTCGGCATATCACCAACTTTTAGGTATGTAGGTTTACTAGTTATCGGTGTAATGCATTGGTTCTTCTTTCTTATGTTATGCTTCATTGTTCGAATCGATCTGTTTACCAATCACACCGGTCTTATAGGTTGTTTTAGATTAGATCGTATGATAATTGCTATTGCGATGCTGTCTCGGTTGGGTCCGATCCATAGCATTGGTGAAAGGCATATGAGATGATCTGATCTGATCTACAAGTCCGACGTATATTGGAGTTTTAGCCGATGAGTTACCTGTTATCTTGTCAATCAGTTCAGTCTTATTCATGAAAGTACTGGCATAATGTCTTTGCGCTGCATCGATTGGGTTTGAACTGCAGAGATTGATATGTTGAGACAATCCCATAAGCCGATTGGTAGGATTTGCCGACAAGAATGTTAAATAGATTCGATATCGATTAACCAGTATATGATTATTTATATATTTACACGATGCATCGTAGCAGTACGTGAGCTATCGGGGCCAATGCCGATGGGCCATCATCGATAGCGTTAGAATAACTCAGGGTTGCTTCCTTGTCAATTGCAGGGTCAAATTGACTGGAGCTAAGCAGACTCTCCTAGGCCTTCGAGTGTGAAGATACAAAAATCCCTGTATGATTTTTGCGTCAACACGCTTTTTTGGCACGCCCGGTGGGACCTTCATCGTGAATCTTCTCCAATACTATTCCTCTTCATCGGCACCATGGCGGGAAAAGAGATCGAGAACGTCAATAACATCATCCCCGTCACCATGGAGACCTTGACCGATAAGCAGAGGAAAGAAGTAGAACAAACTCTTGCAGACTTTCAGAAGTTATGTCTAGAATCATTCAGCATGACTCAGCGCAGGCCGATACAGAAGAGCCAACTCCCGATACCTTCTTTGCTGGGGGAGTCAAGCAACCAGAGCCCACAGAACCCGAGATCATTTCAGGAATCGATTAATGAGGCTGTCCATCTTGCATTGATAAATCAATCTGGTATTTTAGTAAACACTTTACAAGGACTGATCAAGAAAACGGTGGACAGGACTATTGCTCAAGAACCATATGAAGGACCGGTTTATCTTCCGCAAAGATCATCGGCGCCTATCATTCTGAGTTCACCTCCGCCGATGACCACTCTCTTGCCACCGGTTGCATACAGGGTAGAACGTAATGTAATTCCAAGCTTGATACATCTAGCACCAGCACCAATCGGTATGCAGCCGCAATTTCACCAACCTCAGGCGAGTGCACCTCTACCAGGGTATCATCAAATGGCCTACTATGGACCTCAACGTTTTTAGGTGGGGTTTGAAGGTAATTTTCCCTAGAGAGATTATCAACATCAAGAGAGGGCGGTGACACCGATTCAGCATCACCCGGCGTAGCAAGAAGATGACTTTGCTTTCAAGATTGTAGAGATAATGAGGGATCAGTTTGGACTCAAGCTAAAAGAGCAAAGTTTTATATATCGGCATCCATACCCCGATTGGTTCGACAGAGTGCCGTTACCAAATAGATACAGAGTTCCTGATTTCTCAAAATTTTCTAGTCAAGACAATACCTCAACGATTGAATATATCAGTCGTTTCCTCGCGCAATGTGGAGAAGCATCGGCTAAAGAAGCATTGCGAGTTAGGTTTTTTCTGTTGTCTTTATCAGGGTCAGCTTTTACTTGGTTTCATCACTTCCTTTGAATTCAATCAAGGGATGGGCCAATTTGAAAAAATAGTTTCACAAGTATTTCTTCGCTGGCATTTAATAAATGAAATTAACGGATTTGACAGCAGTAAAACAATGTCTTGATGAGTCGATTCCAGAATTTATTCAGCATTTCCAAGACGTAAGGGGCCGATGCTATAGCCTCAACCTGACCGACCCTCAGTTGGCTGAATTAGCTTTTTAAGGCCTTCTACCGCCGATTAGAGAGAGGTTTTCCTCCCAAGAATTCGACAGTTTGGCACACCTGGCGCAAAGGGTATCGGCACATAAAAGTCGATTTCAAGAGGTACGTAAAGAGAAGGTATAGAAGTGAGTAGCACAAGTGTAGTTTTACTCATCGGAATCAGAGCAAGAGGACTCCGATGGGGAAATTGGCCTGGCAGAATGGGCTAGATTGAAGAAAATGGTAACCTGTCCATGGGTGAAAACTGCTGAAAAAGAATAGAAGTGTGATTTTAATATTAACAAGGCAGACAAGATCTTTGATCTGTTATTAAAAGAGAAGCAGATTTAGCTTCCACCAAATCATATAATTCCATCGGCCGAGGAGTTGAAGAGAAAGTATTGCAAAAGGTATAATACGGGCTCCTACAATACTAATGAGTGTAAAGTCTTTTGTCAATAGATCCAATCGACTGTTTTGCAGGGAAGGATACAGTTCGATGAAACAAAGAAGCCGGTGAAGATAGACAGGAACCCTTTTCTGGTAAATATGGAGCATGTTGGCTCATCGTATTTTCATATAGAAGAAAGCCGAACTCTAAGACACCATATCAAAGTTCATCGACGTAGTAAAAGGGAGTAGCGTGCCATGCCATATCGGCACCACAATGAAATAGACCCACATTGGGAGTGTTCTTTCTTTCGTTTTTGTTGGGAAAATAACATGAGGCTCCCATCTATTGAAGATTGCCTAGGATGCGGCGAAGAAACTTGCCAAGATGATGATAGTTCTCGCGATCAGCATCCTAAGGAGCGGATTCCCGTAAAAGACCAATTAGGGTCACCTAAAGAAAAGTCAGAATTTATTGACCATCGGCATGTTCGAAATAAAGATAGATGGCAAGGTAACAGGAATCCCATACAGAAAGCTCGATGGTGCCCAAAGGGGTTGACTCAAAGTCAAAAGAGAAGGCTTCAACGACAGCGGCATCAGGAGTAGTTAATAGAGGAATATGAAGAATATCAGCAAAATAGACGCAGTGTCAGGAAAGAGTGGCACCTGAAGAAGAAAGCCGATAAAGAAGAACAGCCGATGGATGTGAACAAGGTTTTCATCTTACCAGCAGAGTATAAAGCGCTACCATTGGATAGTGAGGATGATGAAGAATCGGCTATCCAATTACTTTTACAACCACAGTCAGCAATCTTTGAGAAGCCAGAAGAAGACATGCATCGGCATTTAAGACCTTTATACATTAAAGGGCATGTTGATGGAAAGCCGATGGTAAAAATGTTGGTTGACGGAGGGGCCGTTGTTAACTTGATGCCATATTCCACATTTCACAAGCTAGGAAAGACAAATGAAGATTTGGTAAAAACCAACATGGTATTGAAAGACTTTGGCGAAAATTCTTCAGACGCCAAAGGAGCCTTCAATGTTAAGCTCACGGTTGAAAGTAAGACGCTGCTGACCACGTTTTTCATGATAGATGGAAAGGGTTCGTACAACCTCTTACTTAGGAAAGACTGGATTCATGCTAATTGTTGTGTTCCCTCTACCATGCATCAAAGCTCAATGCAATGGCAGGGCGATCAGGTTGAGGTCATTCAAGCTGATAGATCGGTCACTGTATCAACAGCTGATTTTCCCAATTTCAAGAAGATGGATTGCCTTTTCGAACACATTTGGAAAGGAGATTTTTTAAGGGTATCGGATCTTGGTCTACAACCAACAAATGAGATAATACTGGACTAGGATCCATGACTTGAGAAAAAGATGATGAAGAAGAAAAGTTGGGAAAAGGGTTTACATTGGCCGATGAACTAGAAGAAGTGGACATAGGACCAGGAGACAGGCCAAGGCCGACGTCTATTAGCGCCAAACTACCTTCTTCTATAAAAGAAAAATTGATCGCTTTGTTAAAAGAATTTTAAGATTGTTTTGCATGAGAATTTCATGAGATGCCTGAACTCAACCAATCGATTGTGGCACATCAGCTTCCTATAAAATCAAAATTTTGGCCTGTAAAATAGAGTCAGAGAAGATTTAAGCCAAAAATCTATCCTGACATAAAGGCCGAAATTACAAGATTGTATAACACAAACTTTATAAGGCCATGCCGATACACCGAGTGGGTATCAAACATAGTTCCGGTATGAAAGAAAAATGGCCAACTAAGGATATATGTTGTTTTCAGGGATCTAAACAAGGCCACACTAAAGGATGAATACCTAATGCCAATCACGGATTTGTTAGTCGATGCGGCATCAAGACACAAAATTATTAGTTTCATGGATGGAAATGCTAGATATAATCAGATATTCATGGAAGAACAAGACATTCCAAAGACTAACTTTTTGTTGCCCCGGTGCCATCAGCTTGTTTGAATGGGTAGTCATGACTTTCGGTCTAAAAAACACCGGAGCAACATATCAGAGAGCAATGAATTACATATTCCATGACCTCATCGACTCATTAGTGGAAATATATATCGATGACACAAAATCAAGGAATATCTAAGTTCTCCTCCAGTTCTAATCCCACCTCAGCCTGGTAAGCCGTTCAAGTTATATTTATCAGTCGATGACACGAGCATCGGATCGTGTTAATTCAGGAGGTGGACGAGAAAGAGCATGTCATGTTTTATCTAAGCCGACACATAGTCTTGCACCGACTCATCCATCCTCTGTCGAACCGCTGTGAGGTCCGTCAACTTCATCTCGTGCATGTCGGCGAAGAAGTACTTGTGGAACTACTTCTCGAGGTCCGCCCGACCTCTGATGGAATTTGGCGACAATGATGAAAACCATGCAAAGGCCGATCCTGATAGTGACAACGGGAAGAATCGGACTCTGAGGACCTCATCGATTGATGCCTCTCCGCACTGGGCGAGAAAGCGGCTCACATGCTCGATCGTGAAAATCGAGTCTTGCCCCGAGAACTTAGAGAAGTTGGGCACCTTGTATCGGTTTGGTAGTGGTACCCGGTCGAACCACTCTGGGTACGGCCTCCGATATATGTACGTCTGGTCCTTAGGCTTTAGACCGAACTGGTCACGGATGACCTCAGCGATGTGGTTTACCCAGTCTTCTTCTTGCTGGTTTGGCATGGGGTATCGATCGGGCGTGGGCGCCTGAGGGTATTGATCTGGTCGAGGGGCGTTATAGTGGTACTGATCTCCATGGGTGTAGGGCTGTCCTCCAAAGTATGCAGCTTGGTGGTACCCCTGAGGGATACCATTGTGTGCCCCCCTTGGCGGCACGAGATCGGGCAGCACATTCCTCTCAATGCCGTAGGTGATCTGTGGGGCGTCATGCCTCATCGGCCCTTGCGGGGAGGCAGCTGGTGGTTGAACCGGCCGATGAGGTTGTGGCTGCTGAGGCGCCTGAGGGTGATTGACGGGGAAGTACGTTGGGCCCCGTAGTGGTTCCTGAGCAACGGTACCCTCGATGGTCTTCTTGATCAACCCGTGGATAGTGTTGACCAGGACTCCCAACTGGTTGACGAGGGCGTGGCTAACTGCTTGGTCAACGGTTTCTTGAAAGTTAACGTGTGGACTATCGGGCTGCTGACTGGATTCTCCAGTGAAAGTGGGCTTCGGCAATTGGGACTTCTGGACAGGTCCCGATCTGGTCATGCCAAAGGACTGGAGGCACGTCTTCTGATAGTCTTCGACGTGCTTCTGTACCGTCTCCCTCTGTTCCTCGTTCAGTACCTCCATGGTGACCTGGATGACATTGTTGCTATCGAATTCGCCCGTCATGGTGTGAGGTGTCGTTGAAGATGGTCCCACCAGACGTGCCAAAAAGCGTGTTGATCACCGAACACGTCGTGCTGAGAAGCTCCTATCTTTAGCTTCTTGTTCAGCGGGAAGTTCAAGCTATTGGAAGCTATTGGAGCAAGAAGACAAAGGAGCTACTGGTTGAAGCGAGAATGCCAAAGCTTGAAGAAGACAGTGCTTCGAAGAAGTATTTAAAAGCCTCGGCACAGTATCTTGATGATTGGATTCTCGAGAAAAGATTTCGAAACGTGACTCTTCATATTCCGAACTTGGGGGCATGTGTTGACACTAAAAATTAGGCCGACACGCCATGGATTGTCAGGCCAAGAGGCTGGGCCACCAGAAGGAGTTCAAATGGCAAAGATAGAACACGCGCAACGTGGGCTCAGGCTTCGCAAGATTTTATCTTTAAGTATTAGATAATAAAGTTAGTTTAGATTCTGTGTTAAACACGGATTAGCTATTTTTCTCGACTATAAATAGTTAGGTCCGAGGCTATTGTAAAACGTTCACACAACCAACCAATCAACTCTCGACGCATCGCCAACTTTTAGGTATGTAGCATTAGGGCGATTCCCCGTGTGGGATTAGGCTACATCGGTTAAGTTCGATCTCTGATCACGTCGGGGATAGCCTTCTTGATAAACTGATTGATCTATTTATGGCTTTCTTAGTTAGGTCTGATACTATGATTAGATTGAGTAGGTTTGCTAGTTATCGGTGTAATGTATTGGTTCTTCTTTCTTATGTTACGCTTCATTATTCGAATCGATGTGTTTACCAATCATGCCTGTCTTGCAGGTTGTTTTAGATTAGATCGTATGACGATTGCTAGTGTGGTGCTATCTCGATTGGATTCGATCCATAGCATTAGTGAAAGGCATACGAGATGATCTGATCTAATCTACTAGTCCGACGTATATCGAAGTTTTAGCCGATGAGTTACCTGTTATCTTGTCAATTGGTTTAGTCTTATTCATGAAAGTCCTGGCATAATGTCTTTGTGCTGCATCGATTGAGTTCGAACTACAGGGATTGATGTGTTGAGACAATCCCATAAGCCGACTGGTAGGATTTGCCGATAAGAATATTAAATAGATTCGATATCGATCAACTAGTACATGATTATTTATACATTTACATGATGCATCGTAGCAGTTACGTGAGCTATCGAGGCTGATGTCGATGGGTCGTCGCCGATAGCGTTAGAACAACTCATGTTTGTTTCCTTGTCAATTGCAGGGTCAAATTAACCAGCACGCTCTATACACCTCTTGGTTTTTAGGACCTGCACTGGAGTTAAGCAGACTCTCCCAGACCTTCGAGTGTGAAGGTGCAAAGATCCATGTGCGATTTTTACGTCAACAATAGGATAAAAATAGCAAATTATAAAATATAGATCTCTTTTATGTAGCAAATATGTAAGGACAATGAAGAGGATGACATTTCAAGAGTGGCTCCTAAAGAGAATGGCAAAATGATAATTTTCCTATGGAATACACAGGACATTAGATCAAATGGCAACATCATCATAATATAAGTCAAGTCATCAAGACAACCTAGCCTATCAATCAATCAATTGTTCAACCCCTTCGACGCACATCAAGATTAAAAAGGAATCGACACCAACGGTGCTCTCACTGATGAGGATGTTGAGAACACCTATATCTGCCCGTTGATCACGTCATCCACCCACCCCTTGTTGGTATCATTGTATTAGGAGAATTTTCATATTTGGATTGATATATCTTGTTCAATATAAGTACAACAAGATATATAAAACTATGGGTCACATTAGGATATTCTTGTACCGATAACTCAGGATATATACAAAACTACAGTTTGGCAACTAATCATTGACGGTTGGAGCGCTAGGAGGAACCAAAGTAATTATAATGTCTTAGATGAAAAAAAGAGTCGCAGCTACAATTTGTGAATTAGATATTATTAATTTCAAAATTATTAAAATGCTAAAATCGATAGAGTCCACAGAGAATACAACTTCATTTTTATTTATTCTGAATTATAAAATTAAAACAAAACTTAAATCAGACTCCAAACGAAATTCAAATATGTATTTATTTATTCAAATTTATAATTTTATCAAACATATAATTTATAAAGTATATCATATAATATAAGTAGCCCGTGCGAAAGCACGGGTCAGTGACTAGTTAATTTAGTTTATGCAAAATAAATTGAGCGGTTCGAAGGAGGCCTGTTTAGTGAGAAGATGATCTTTGCTCGTGCTGTCCTGCGCTGGCTCTCCACAGGGGCGGATCAAAGGGTATGTCGGACGGGCCTCGGCATACCTTAGGCTGAGGATCTTATGTTACCGTGAGTATGTGCACTTAGTACTCAAAGCAATGTGTAGGTTGATGGATAAGGCACTTTCTTTGTTAGCTACATCTCGGTTCGATCCTGACGGCAGCCTTTCTTTATTACTTTAATGAGTGTTTTGTTTCGCTATTCACTCACAAGTTTGACGTCGTTAAATTTTTTAACTTAATTAAGACTTATCATATAATATTTAGTACATGTATATTGAATTACGATGCAAATTTAATGAGTATTTACCCAATTGAAAAATGATTTTACCAAGTTGCATATAAAAATTTTGGTGTGACATACCATTAAGTTTGAAATCTGAAAGTTTTTAACTTAATTTTTTTAATTCAAGACTTATCGTAGTATTTAGTGCATGTATATTGAATTACGACACAAATTTAATGAGTATTTACCTAATTGAAAAATATTTTTTAACGAATCGCATATAGAAATTTTGACGCGGCATATCCATCACTAAAAACCTAGGTCCGCCACTGGCTCTCCAAAGACAAACAAACACTGACATCTTCACTGCAATGTTCATAGATATACGGCTCCAGAACCTTGCATTCAGGTTAGCAGCATTCAAGAGGAAGCTGGGTTTGTGCTGCTCCTGCGATTCCGCGGCGAATGACCATTGAGAAAAACAATGCCTGAGGCATTCTCAACCCATAGAAACTATGCATAGTTTCTAAATGAGAGAGTGTGTTTTAGATTCAACCATCCCAATACATAGTTTCCACAATAGTTTCTATGCAATAAAAATTTTAATATTTTATACATGCACCATAAGCAAAAATGCTTACATGGCATTATATTTAATGCTATAAAAATTACTTTAAAGTCCTAACGGTGTAGGAGTAGTTTCTTGGCGTGTTGGTATATGTGCTGACTTGGTTTCCAGATGAAGAAACAATTTACATCTCTTTCCTCATTAACTCTTCTACCACCTAAGTAAAATGGTTACATGACATTATATTTAATGCTATAGAAACTATTCTAGTCAGAGGGTTGGGAGTGCCTGAATGCATGCTATGGATTCCAAAACCGGTTACCACGGATTTCGATAATCTCGTCGACTGATGGTTTGGGGATCATTGATTTCTGCTGCTGCGACTCCCTTAGCAATGAATATCCGAACTCCTGAACATGAAGGCTTCGAAAATCAGTTACCATGTTTTCAACAATCTTACTCAGTGATTGCGAGACTCCCTTAGCAGCGAATATACGAACTCCTGAACATGAGGTCTTCGAAAATCAATTACCACATTTTCGACAATCTTACTGATCAAATATAAGTGATCGTGATAACCACGTAACGAGCAATCAGGCCACCACCGCTTTTGTCGTAGCCTTTTATCTCTAGATGAGAGTTTGTGCTAGCTATCCCTAGCATCACAATGCCCAATAAGAGGATGAGCATCCAAACATGAAGGTTGCAGCAAGAAGTTGACGACGAAGTTGATCGCCGGCCAGGGCAGACAACACCATGTCCGTTGCTTGTACGTCCTACAAAGGGAGAGAAGGAATGGAGTCTGCAAAATTTCCAAAATTTGGAAATTTTAAGATTTGAGGCAATTTTGTGGATTTTTGGGAATTCAAGGGAAATCTTAAAGATTGAAATATGTGAAGGAGTTCGAGATTTCAAAAGGATTAATTAGGGATTTCTGAGAAGGTTCGAATAATGGGAAATTTTAAGAATTTGAGAGAAAGTCTAAGTAATTTAGTAAGCAAGGAATCCATGGAATATTCAAGGGTTCGAGTATATTGGAATGTTGTGAATGGAATCAGATACACGATGTAAAAGAAAAGAGATTCGATGGGAGATCGGATTAAGGGTCGAGACAAGAATTTTGGGCGAACTTTTAATTGAAATAAATACTTAGTTGATATTTGTGGCTTAGAAATTAACTCCTTTACTTCAAAATTTACAGCGATGGGAAACTTTTCATGGCTTGGAGAATTTTATAAAAACAACTTCGGCTGTGATTTATTTTAAAACGAAATTTTAGACCTATATTTTAGCTAGCTTATTTAATTGCTTTATTGTAAACAACTTCTTAAAAATCATTTATTAATTCATTTATTATTATTTAACGCCTGATCAAACAATCAGGGCGTTACAATAGGCAATTGCCATCCCATTTGTCGCTAAAGTTGAAGGTAATGGAGAATCATTTCAAGGTTAATCCCTATTATTTATTATTTAAATTGTGCCACATATGCAATATATATTCGTTTCCTCTTCTTCACTGCCATATGCAGGCTATTTGCTCGCGCCACTCGGTCCATCGACGGACGATCTGCACGCGCAGCTTGAGCGATCAGGTTGGGCGTACCTTGCGCAGTTGCGCCACCGCTCAGCAGTGCCAATCCGCACGCCAGCAAACTCGGTAATCAAGTGCCGCACGCCACGCATAAATCCATTGTCACACGCCAGCCTATCAGCAGCAAAGATAAGCTTAGCACTCAGCTTATTGTCATTTCTTTTCAGTAAACCCATCGAAGAAATAATCCATACATGTTTGCAAATAAATTTCAACAACTTATAAGCAGTCAAGCATAACAACATCACTCAAATTCAGCCATTGTGTATCTGCTGATTTCAATAGATTTTCCTGTTCATAAACCTACAATGAAAGTATAGGGTGTTGAACAGGTCTAAAACCTTTAGGATACACAGGATAACATGCCAAATTGAGCAATCTGCAGATTTGAACAGCTTTGTAGTAGAATGCACTACATCAAGTAGGCAACAACATGGTTCTGATTTACAGCATCAAGTTATATGCCCAGTGGACAACACCACTGAAGAAACCACTTTAGGGATGATATGTGGTGAACAAGACTTGGCCTCTGACAACAAAGCTAACAAAAAATATGAACGCCATTCTGGTAGCCAAGATGCTCTACCTAGTGGACGGAAATCAAAAAGAGCAAAAAGATAGAAATGAAGGGGCGATTCAAACCCATCTTATTAGCAAGATGACAAGCTCTTGATGACCATCATACTAAAGTTTGATATATTCAAGCACTGAAGTATGTTTTTTATCATTGACAGTGCAACAATAGCACAGATGGTGAGTCAAAACAGACTCTAGCTACAAACTACCCCCAACTTGTTCAGATTTGGACCTTCTGAGCAAACTCAATGTAGCATCCTAGCAAACTCAGAGGTGCAAATCAACAACTAAATAATTAAATCTCACACTCAAAAGAATCATTACAGAATGAATATACACACGCTAATTAGAACGGCTTGGTCCACCGCGCGCCTTGCCATCGATCCTCCTCCTCGCCGCCGCCTAGAACCCCCAGCCGGCTGTCAGAATCATCGCCTCCTGCTGGCCGTCACCTAGAACCCCTAGCCAAGAACCAAACCCTCCACCACAAGACCAAGACCCAGCCGGAGTATCGTAGCAAACCAAGAAACAGAAGTACATGAAAATGGAACTAGGACGGTGACGGCCGAGAGGCATACCGAGTCCTTCGCCACTCTCCGTTGCCGTAGCTAGCAGCTCACGCTCGTCGTCGTCGCAGCTCCCCTCCTGTGCCATCGGAGCGCGCAAGAAAACAGCCTAGATCTGGTTGGAACAGCAACAAGCAGGGTAGAGGAAAACAATACGCACGCCAAAAAAATACCCATAACGAAAATAGGGAATAGGCATTTCAATTCTATATTTAAGAGAGATGAGAGGTGATTTAGAGAATGAATTAGAAAAGGGATCCATTTAAAAAAACTATTGGAGCTGTATTTTTCACCAAATTATCTAAATTCAAATATAGGTAGTCACATAGATAATCTCTTGGAGATGCTCTTAGGTTTCACGTCGCCATTACTGTCTATCTATATCCCATCCGATATCAAGTCAACTCGGCTCGATCTAGCTCAAGATGGCTCGTTATGCTAATGAGTCAACGTGGCTCAACTTGTTAAGATACAGTGTTGAAAAAAATCGACCGATTAGTCAATTAACTTGTAATCCTTACAGTTAATTTAACACAAAATTGGCATATTAATCGATCAGTTGATTAATCGGCTGATCAACTTGATTAATCTACCCACCACTGATTAATCGGTTGAATAAACCATGATAGGTTTGGTCTTTCCTATCCTGCTACACCCGCATCACATTGCTGCTAGCTGCCTTGCATTGCCCTCCTATCGCCTTGACCCTGGACTAGATCTAGCCATCGCTGGCTCGCTGCCCTTGCACCATCGCTAGTGCCGACCTTGCACTTTTGCCCTCCTACCACCACCTGTGCCGCCATCCTCCCCTCTACGCATCTGATCTAGTCTCTCTCACGCCGAGCCAATGCCGCCCTCTCGTCTCATCCTCACAAAGTCACACTGGCCATATTTAGTGGGAGAAAAAAGGCAGGCCATACTGACCTAAGAGAGAATGAGAGAGATAGAGTCATAGAGAGATGGACATGAGACAATCTAGCCTGGCCTAGCCTAGCCAGAAAAGATAGATGGATAGCCTAGCTAAACGAGAGAGATGAACAACCTAACCCTCTGTTATGTTTTGCTACTTCTATTTCTTTGACTAGAACTACATGCATGATTTGTATCAACATATTGATATAATATTTAACTATTTTATGCCACCCGATTAATAGATCGACCGATTAATTTAGTTAATCCTCGATTAATCGATTAATCTATAATCCTCGGCTGGCCGATCAACTACCGATAACTGATTTTTCTAACATTGTTAAGATAATGAGTCATAGGATTAGTTTAGCTCATTGGCTAGCTCGAGCTATCTCGATTAGCTCGCAAGCCACAAAACATTTTGTCATGACTCAAGAGCATGCATTGCATGAGGAAAGGACGGCAACGTGGCAGCGTGATGCCTTCACTCAATGGCGGTGTGACACAGCGGCGGCTACAACTAGTGGCAAAGCGGCGACTACACCCGATGACAACACGACACCTACACCCGACAACGATGTGGCGCCTTTACTCGGCTATGACACGGTTGCACAGGGAAGGGCAATAGAGAGTAGGGCTAGAGCGATAGGGCAGGATCTATCGTTAGCACATCAACGTTGTAGCCGAGATTGGCATGACGAAAGCGGTGGTGGCTACGAGACTAGGGATAGATACGGATGTGAAAATATCCGAATTATCCGTATCCGTATCCGATAAATTGTAAATATGGATATCCGTATTCATATTCGAATTAAATGTAGACGATAAACGAAAACATCCGAATTCGTTTGACAAATATGGATATGGAAACGGATATCCGAATTTCTGCTGAATGTAGATATGAAAATAAATACATCCGTATCTGTTTTAGGATTTTACACAGATTAGACTTTTAGAGACTCAGGATGACATGATATCACTATATTAATATGTATGGTTTATTTATTCTTTATGTAATTATAAAATACTAAAGTTAATGGGGTTTTCTAGCAGTTCAAGGCAATAAGATATTTGCAACTTTGTTTGAGCTTGAAAATTTTTCTACACTCAATATACAACATAACTTATTCTATGTAAAAATTTTGCATTTTTTTAGGTCTGTTTGCTATTTTTAATTTATTAATTGTGTTTCTAGGATTTAAATTGAAATAGATGAAATTTGAACTACAAGTGCATGAAATAATGCACCAAAATTTATAGAAAAATCATATTAATGTTTTTAGTCTATTTTTAGTTCTTATCCACTAAATTGAAAGATTTTTTTAAAAAATATAGGTTGTGACACTTGATCGGCAATGTGGAGCTTAATGGTTTTTTAA